>JAWZYV010014827.1:0-560166 GCA_038373885.1 Cheiracanthium punctorium | reverse complement strand
AACATCTTCGCACACACACGGGAGAGAAGCCTCACGTATGTAAGGACTGTAAAAGAGCATTTACACAGAAGTCCGGTTTGGACGAACATCTTCGCACTCACACGGGAGAGAAGCCTTACGTATGTAAGGACTGTAAAAGAGCATTTACACGGAAGGACAGTTTCAACGATCATCTTCGTACTCACACGGGAGAGAAGCCTTACGTATCTAAGTACTGTAAAAGAGCATTTACAGATAATTCCAATTTGAACAGACATCTTCGCACTCACACGGGAGAGAAGCCTTACGTATGTAAGTACTGTAAAAGAGCATTTACACAGAAGTCCAGTTTGAACAAACATTTTCGCACTCACACTGGAGAGAAGCCTTACGTATGTAAGTACTGTAAAAGAGCATTTACAGATAATTCCAATTTGAACAGACATCTTCGCACTCACACGGTAGAGAAGCCTTACGTATGTAAGGACTAAAACAGCATTTGTACAGACGGCCAATTTGAACAAACACATTGGCTTTCACGAGGAAGGGAAGCCTTACATTTGTATGAAGACTGTAATATTTCCCCGGAAGAAATACCTGGACCAACATATTAATGTTCATTGATGAGAATAACGTATTTCGTAGACTGCGTAATTAAATGAGCAATTAAGTTAATAGACATTTTTACATTCATTTACATTTTATGTGATTCATTAAATGTAATTAATTTTTAATTAAACATTTAAACAGGATTCTTCTTGGTTATCCATTCGTAAGTAAAGTAATATACACAGGATATGTATATAATATTCTTTAAAATTTAAGATACAATATACAGAAAGTTACTGTAGCTCATGTTTATCCTTTTCTCTGTTAAATAACCAGTCATTATAATTTTTACAAGAAACACTAAACTCGCGTAAGAGTCTAGCTTCACGTTGCTATAGCACAGTTTAACCCATTTGTGCCTGGATATTTTTGCGACTTTCTTCGATTTTTACTGATAACAGAAATAATAGATAAATTTCTGATGTCAACTTCTTGAACAAGGGATGATTTCTTTTAAAATCATTATGCATAAAAATTGAAATATCAACATACTACTTGGTCATGTTAAATATTTTGTAGAGTTGAAGCTCAATACTCACGAATAAAGGCTAGGAAAAATAAATAACGTTTTCGACTGCTAGCAAAAATGCCGTCCCAAAAAAGGGACGCTAGGCATAAATGGGTTAAGCAACAATGTTGTGTTTGAAACGCTAGCTTTTTTTAAATAATGTTCTCTTTCTTTGCAACCCACGTTAAAAGTAATAATAATTAAGAGCTTTATGTGACGATAAGCAACATTTTGTTTCAAGAGGTGCCATGGGTACATGAAGCATACGCAATTTTTCTCCGCAAACCTACCGGTTAAGGAGTGTAAACCTTGATCCTGATGATTAATCAGATTGTCTTTTCTTCTTTTTTTTTAATCTTATGTTAGCACTCTAATTTCTTGCTTTAATATTTCCAAAATTTAGACTAGCGGAAGTTGTAAAATGACTAATTTATTGACATTTATTTCTCTAAAAATGCATATTAAATAACTCTAAATATGTAATAAGTAACCAATATGAGAACGTTTAAATATATGCAGTTTTAGTTTTACAGTGTTTTGATTAGTAATATTATTCTAGTAAACAAGGCCTACTACAGCAAAATTAATCGTTTAGGGCTCAGCGTCGGAAAGTTTAACTGATCTGTAAATTAGATTTACAGGATAAATGAGGGTATTTTATAGGAAAGGGATTAGAAAGTTAAACTTCATAACCCTCCCTCTCCTCCCCCCCCCCAAAAAAAAAACGATTTTCATTTATGAACGAATTTTAGTAATTCCGTCAAAAATGCACATGTCAGAAAGCACTGTTGTTCCACATTACCTTTCAGCTATTTTAAACAGACAAAATTATATTTTGTTTTAACCCATTAGCGCCCAAATTTTTTTCAGCACATTCTTTAATTTATGTTAAAGATATAATTTTTTTTTTTTTTTTTTTTTTTTTTTGGAGGCAGTCGCTGTAGTTTCTCACAGACGGCATCCCTCTATTTTTCCCCTATGAAACATATTTTTGAAGCACAGACTCGGATATTGGATAGTCATCGACGTATTCTAAAAGAGCTGAACGATATTTGCTCGAAGATGGCACTGTGAGTCGTAATCATTATGTTGTGCGAATGCATGTGTTAGTAGTGGTTGTCGTTAGTAGTAGCATGCTGTGTTAGTAGCGGTCATGATTCGTCGCTATGCGTCACTAAACGGCGCTTATGTAGCTAATCATTAAACTGTGGTCCAGTATTTACCTTTCAGAGTCTAACGTAATTTGGCCGGTGTGCTACCAAAAAATGCTGGATGTTTCATGGGTGTGTGTATTCACCCTGATAGCACAGATGGTCACAAGAGTCGCTGTGACGTCACAGATTGTCACAATTGTCACAGGACTGCCACATACTACTCACATTGTGACTTGTGAGTTATGTGACTCTACTGTGTAGTCACTGTGAAGTTTATTTGTGACCAGTCACCAGGTGACGTCGCTGTGAAGTCACCATGTGACTAGTATGTGATCGTTCGCTAAGTGACTCCACTGTGAAGTCACTATGTGACTAGTATGTGATCGGTTGCTCAGTGACTCCACTGTGAAGTCACCATGTGACTAGTATGTGATTGGTCGCCTAGTGACTCCACTGTGAAGTCACTGTGTGACTATTTCGTGACTACTGATTTTTTTGGACTTCAAAATGACGTCACACAGCCGCTTTTCACTCATTTTTTCTAATATTTTGTGGCAATTTCTTTCGTGAAACATTTAATAAATAAATCCGAAAATAGTAATTCGATAAAACCTCGCAGTTATGTAGTAATGGAATTTAGTTTAATTTATTAATTTTTAAATTATTTCGTTTAAACAAGAGAATATTATTTATAAAAAAATATTATTCTTAAAAATATTAGAGTTGAGAGTTCTAATCACAATGGTGAAAACTAAGTATCTGAGTAAAATTAACAATTTCTTTCATATCCCTATGGCATATATGTTTCGATAGCGTAATGTAAGGTTTAAATTTCGGATGGGGGGGGACTATTGGGTATTTTCAACCTTATTGTTACTAGAGTAAATACAAATGTCTCAAAATTGCTGTTTTTAATAATTGCTTTAAGTTTTCATATCCCCCCCCCCTTTTAAATACGTCTCTGGTATGTTTGAAAGTTCTACTACGAAAAATTTGAGGTAAAAATTTGGGTCTAAGTCAAAAATACTTTATTTATTTTATCTAATACATGTTTTTTCAATTAATTTTATTTATTTTTATATGAAATCCCTTTTAGGCAAAATATAGCAAAAATATAAATTTTATCCCTCATGCCTTAATATATATCAAACCCCACATGTCGCACATTACAAATTTATTTCATAACCGAATAAAAAATTTCAATTAATCATTAGTTTTTTCGGATGAATACTTAAATAAAACAGCACATTATTTCCTGAAAATAATTTATGTGGAAAAAGAAAGATTTCCAAGATTTTTAATTTATATTTATTATATTT
Source organism: Cheiracanthium punctorium (assembly GCA_038373885.1). NCBI lineage: Eukaryota > Metazoa > Arthropoda > Arachnida > Araneae > Cheiracanthiidae > Cheiracanthium > Cheiracanthium punctorium. The sequence continues at coordinate 556,597 of JAWZYV010014827.1, read as the reverse complement.
TTTATATTATTTATACAATACTCACAGAATATAAAATTTATTTATAAAATAAATATGTATATTTATATATAAAACTTATTTATAAAATACTCGCAGAAAATTTTTAAATTTTCGAAAGAAGCCGTCAGAACTAGCTTTTGCAGCAATCAGTTTACTTTTAAAGGATTTTGAGCAAGGTAATCACTGCGTTGTCGTAAGATTCGGGGCTGCTAATCCTTAGCTCCACGGTTCGATTCTGGACCTCAACTTTTTCTTGCCTGAGAGTTTGGTGCTGCCATCTGGTGTATATTTTCGGTAACTCTTTTTCCGCGAATTTTTTCGCTGTCGCAAAACTGTCCCATCGTGACTTCTCTGAACGATAACAATAAGACTACACAGCGACAGTGCATAGCGAATCCGGCGTGACTTTGCTGCTGAGTCGCAGCGACTGTTTGTAACTCTATTGTGACAGTATTGTGTGGTCGCATTTCAGTCACAGGGGACTTTTGTGCTCTTAGGGCAGACTGTCACACATCTCCCCAATTCGAGTAAACAGGAGCTAACCTGGGAGATTTATATCATAAACGCAGTATTTGGGTTGTTAATACGAAAAAAGCACTCATTGCACGCATAGAGTAATTCTTGCACGATTTCCACACTTAATTTAAAAAGACTGGTCAAGACAACCACACGGCACGTGCTTACTACCCATTGGAGCAAAAGAAAACAGCATATAAAGGTCATGTGATCTATCTCCTCAAACTCTCCAAGGAAAATCTTTGGAGAAATCAAATGATACTCGAGTGTCTCAGCATGGAAGCGTGGACACCTGGTTTATCTCCTAGAGTAGCTCAAGTCGGACGTCATGAACAGGTTGAGTAACTCTACTTACTCAAAAGTGGTATCGTGAACATACCCGGTGTAAAGACGTTTTTTAAAAGTAGCTAGACTTTTCGGAAGGTTTCCTCAACTTCAACAACAACGACCCACTGTACCCCGCTCTGCGTTACATTGTAACTTCGATATCTCAAATATACTGCAGAAAATATTAAGCTAATTGCCCCATTCAATTCTTAAGAATATCCGCAGAATATATCCTGTATCAAGGTTACAATTGAGGGGAGAGCGGGGAACAGTGGGTCATTGAAGATATTTGTGGTTCAGTGAATAGCTTTTGAATGAAAAAATTAAAGTAGGTATGAAACAACTTAACTCTTTGGGAAAAGTTGAACCTCTCAATTTGATTATGGCGGGAAGAAAGAGCTATTTTGTTTTCTGATCATCTGCAGGATATTTGAAGAAAGTAAGACTTTATGTTCTAACACGTGTAATTTTCAAGTAAATATGAGTTAGGTTGTATGTTTGTACAGTCTAAATTGCCTTCTTTTCTATTATGTTTATTCAAATAAATATTTTAACGATTTGGAATTTGGAGGCTAAAAATAATAGAATGGTTCATCTGGGGGCACATTGGATAATTTGAAATCGGATACAGTCGGTCAGTGATCCATTGTGTCCCTATTTATAAATTTGTCTTTTTGTAAGTTTCTTACTTTTTAATGTTTGAATGATCTAAATTTATCTAAATAAGTCTTCCACATCAGCCACAGACTCTTCAGTTTCTCAAGAAAATTATGTAAAAGAAAATGACACAGAGATGGTAAAAGCCCTTTCCTAACTCTGATGCAAAAGAGGAAAACTGAGAGGCAACCTAAAAAAATCAGAAATTCTTTACACCTGTCAAAATCACAATCCAACATGAGATGATAGAAAAGAATAACAGTGAAATACCTAATGATATGAAGAGGAGAGAAAAAAATTTGCAAGCAGTTACAAAAATAACTCAACTGAAGAAGAGGAATGAAAAAAATCTTGTGAATCTGATTTTGAGAATTTGGAATTTGAAAATGTAGAAGATTTTAATGTTGAAGGTTGAGATTTCGTATTATTCAAGGTCTACAGCAAGAAAAGTGCAGTTTTAAATAGTATTTTACTGAAGTTTTTGGCAAAAATGAAAGGAATTCAGCCACGTTATGTACTTATTATCTTGAGGCAGACATTTATACAACAGACGGTAAAGATATTGTGAGAATGTTGCGAAAACCAAATGCATTGCAAGGAACTGAGAGAACAGTGACAAAGTTGACTTTTTCTGTAGATTGTCTGTTATATAATTTCCAATAGTTATTTTAAAATCAGTTTTTGATTTAATGCGTTAAAAATAACTAAAATTTTGTAAACTGAATAGGACTCATATTATTTAACTGAAACCCTGTTCTTTAATTTTATTAGCAAATTTAGTGTGTGTATATTTTAGAACCATGAAATTAACATTTACCTTATAAACTTTGAAATACATTAATACCTAACTTAATACTAAATATTGCCAGGCAATAAAAAAGTTAAAATTACGCACTGTCGAGTGAAAGAAATTTTTTTATTGTGTTTCTCGTTAGCTGACCCAATGTACCCAATTTCTTGACCCAGTGTACCCCTTTATGGAATACAGTGGGTCAGCAAAATGCACTTTATCGTACAAAATGTTTCTTATCGTACAAAAATTTTTGTTAAAATTGAACTAAAATTACTTATGACAACCAATAGAAGAGAAAACATAATGCTTTAGTTTGATATTTTGTTTTAAAAATATTTTGAGAATTACATTTAAAAATATAAAATTCGACACACTGCTTCCCCGTACATTTATAAAAATACATATCTCTGGAAATTGTTTCTTTATGATAATATAAACTTACACACTTAATGGTGTGTACATCTTGTGTCTGTATTGTCAATATAAGAACAGATTTTTTACTTTTTATTATATGCACCGCATTCAAAAATTTATAAATTTTCGGTAGAATAATTAATCGCACAATTTTAAAAACAATGATAACACTTTTTGTTTATCAAGCTTTTATATCATAACGCATTTTTAAAAAACTAGATTGCAAGTTTTTTTATATAAAAGAAAACCTTTCTGCATCCTTCGGTGCCTTTTAGAACACTTGTGCTCAGCACTTTTAATCCAAAAATGATATCCGATAGATTTCCAGTGAATTTGGAATAATCGTGGTAGTATCTGTATCTACACGTACTAAGTTTATATGAATAGGCAGGGATGTTAAGTCCACTGTTATATTTCACGGAAACATTTAGATTTTTTCAAACTCTATATTTCACCCAAACATATAATTTTATATTATTCTTGAAAATTGAAATACTTAGTATTCCAGTGGATAGAACTCCCCTTACTTTCAATACGCATTTTATCCTATAACTTTAATTAGATTGTGTATTTGAATGAACACATAGTTTTTGATGGTAAAAGTTAGTCAGCTATGAAAACTGATAAATGTGTATCTGGGCAATTCCATAAGTACATGGACACATGACTTAGAAAAAATATTTTTATTTTTTAATAAATTATGAGAGAAATTATTCTGAATTGTTGTAGGTGTGTTGACAACAGATTATTTTGTGTAAAAGTTTCTTTTCATCCAAACAACTACACTTCAGACATCAGAAGATTTTGTTTTACACAGCGTTAAATTTCAGCGAAAAGATATGTTGTTTTTGTAATTTAGTAAATTTTAAAATTATATTTTTTATTGTTTCTGATAAATACACTCATAAGGTTTATAAAAATAATAAAACAATTGGTTATTATGTATCTAATATTCCTAAATGAGTTTAGGGTCTAGCAAATTTAGCATGAGTTACCAAGACATAGTTATCAGTGGCGCCGACTACGTGGGTGCTCCGGGGCTCAAGCGCCCACTGAAAAAATTCTGTGGGTGCTCCGCACCCACAGAATTTTAGTGCCAAGTTCGCAGAAAGGGCTAGGAAAAGACGTTTCTTGAAGTTCGCAGAAAGGGCTAGGAAAAGACGTTTATGTGGGTTCTTTGGGCTTGTAAAAAAAATTACGTTGGATGCTGAGCACCAGCAATCGTCTGATAACCCAAACAGAGTGATGTACACTCAAGGAGGTCCCCCCCCCCTCCCGGCCCAATTATGCCATCATGTAATATGAATATTTGTAAAGCATACTGAACTTTTGGCATTATTTCAGTACTAAAATGCTTTATTTGCTTATTTGTTGTGTGATATTTTAAAAGTTTAAAAGAAAATCTTTAATGTGGCCAAATGTATGTGGGTGCTTCGGCATGGACGTCCATATGAGTACTTTATGACGAGGGGGGGAGGGGTTATTTCTTGCATTTGTAAGGTCATCGGCAATCGCGCTTTCAAACATTTTAGTACTGAAATAGTGAAAAAAAATCTGTGCCCAACACATGACTATCTTGCACGTCTATTAGATCAAAAATATTTTCGACGCACTTCCTCTAAACCTATTTGTTTGAAAGAGATAAAATATCAATAATAGTAAGGGTTAGCGATTTCTATCCAAATATTACGATATCGCCAAACTGATTTCAATTTGAAAGATTTCCTTCTGACACTTTATTTGGCGATATTTCACCAAAAGCCGACAAACTTGAGATAGTCTGCGAGATTTTGGGGATAGCCAAAGTAGTCATTGACCACACACTTTCAATGAATTGAATGCATCTATACACCTCAATGTATTTAAAGTCATTTGGCTCACCCTGTATATAAATTCTCAGTCGATTCCTGTCAAAAAAGATATTGAAAACAGTTAGATATTACAATAATTCTAAATACAAAAGTTCTAAATTCTACGGGTTAAGTATTAGAGTTATACAAAATACGAAATAATTTTTGGCGCCAAATTTGGCGATATTTTGGCGAAACTCGTCAATGTCGACGACATTTGGCGAGATTTTAAGCATGAACCAAACAATGACAGGTTATAGCCAAATTTGGCGATATTTCGCCAAAACTCGCTAAGAACGATGACAAATGGCGATATTTTGGGCATGGACCAAATGACTTACTATCGCCAAATTTGGCGATATTTCGCCAAAACTCGCCAAGGTCGAGGACAGACGGCGAGATTTTGGGCATGTACCAAACAATGACTGTCTACAATTGTATTATATTGAAGATGTCCATAGACATTAAAGTACTGAAATTCTTTTCGGTGGTCCTGTAAATATACTCTCCAGTAGATTGGAACCAAAAATCGAGATGCACAACTAGATGTTACAACAATCTTATATATGAAATTTCATAATAGTTTTTGAGATTTGAGAGTTAAATATGCACACACGTACACCAAAAGTCGCCAAGCTTGGCGACTTTTGGCATAGTTCTTGAGGGAGGCACGTGACCGTGGTCGCACCATTACCTAACTTATGTGGTAGGACGGTATTGTGCTTGAAATGGATGAATGCCCCTAAAATTGCCATTGACCGTAATGTATTGGAAATCTTTTGAGTGTTCCTGTAGCAGAACTATAAATGATAAAGACACTTTTTTTAATGGAGAAATTCATTTTCTAACTCTTTACAGCATATATCACTTCTGAGTCGTTTGAAATAGCCCAATACCTCTAAAACAGATGATTTTCGATGTCTTTCGAATGATGATTTTCGATGATTGATGTCCCTTTGATGATTTTCGGCCCATAGAGCGTAATGTATTTCGAATCTTTTGGGCGGTTCTCTAGATAAACTAGCCAGTCGAATGGAACCAAAATGGGAGGTGCACAACTATCGAAAATATAAAGTTTCACCATTCTACGCCTAATATTTTTTGAGATATGAGAGTTTAATGAATTTCGGCCCATTGAGCGTAATGTATTTCGAATGTTTTGGGCAGTCCTGTACATAAACTATCCAGTCGAATGGAACCAAAAGGGAAGGTGCACAACTAGATGTTACAACTATCCAAAATATGAAGTTTCGACATTCTACGCCTAATAGCTTTTGAGTTAGGCGAGTTTAATGAATTTCGGCCCATAGAGCGTAATGTATTTCGAATCTTTTGGGCAGTCCTGTAGATAAACTATCCAGTCGAATGGAACCAAAAGGGAGGGTGCACAACTAGATGTTACAACTATCCAAAATATGAAGTTTCGACATTCTATGCCTAATAGCTTTTGAGTTAGGCGAGTTTAATGAATTTCGGCCCATTGAGCGTAATGTATTTCGAATTTTTTGGGCGGCCCTGTACATAAACTATCTATTCGATTGCCACTAAAAGGGGAGGTGCACAACTAGATCATAGAACAATCCTAAATATCAAATCTCAACATTCTACGACCAATAGTTTTTGAGATATGCGAGTGACATACATACGTACGTACGTACAGACGGCATGGAAAAACTGGCCACAATTGACTCGCCGCTGGTCAAAATGAGTTGTAGACGCGTTAATATGATCGTGCATGCTAGCCTTCGATGAGATGCATCGAAAAAAATTTTAAAATTAAATTTAGAGGTAGTCAAAATCGGTTTTTTTGTCGCAATTTGGCCCCCAAAATTTTTCGGGATCACATTACTTCCTTATACTACGTACAAGGAAGTAAAAAGGTTAGCTAATATAAAAATGTTCACTATACCGACGACTGGAGGGAGGGTCCCGAGCCCCCACCTACTTCCCTATGTGAGCACCCATGTCCTTTATAATTTACATGCGCATGAGGAACTTCGATGAGACAATCACTGGCCTAACTATAGGGCGGTAGAACGGGCAAAAGCTACGGTCCCATGGCCGGAGGGGGAGCCTTTCCCAAATAGAAAGCTAGAAAAAGTAAACTGCAACATGTTGGTTGAGATTCTGTACAATGAGGAAGGACCCTATCCAATGAATTCTTTACGGGCCCTAACGGTATAGTCACGCCACTGATGACGACGAGTGCTTTGCAACTGCATAATTCGAAAATAAAATTTTAGTGAGGGACGGTTGTTTTTTTTATGTAGTATGTCAGATCTCAAGCACCCACAGAAAAGTTTCCGTGGATGCTAAATACTTGCATGTATTTAAAGGAAGTGGTTAATTTGCATGGGAGGGAGCTCAGCTCCACTACTTCTTTTTTCTCGGTGAAATTTTACACTAAATTTAAATTTTTAATTACCATCGTAATTGTTTCTGTTGATATTAATTTTATTACATCGCAAACTAATACAGAGGTAACAAAAATTAACTGAATAATACCTTTAGTTAGGTAATTAATAAGTGAATTTTTGTTAATTGCAATACAAAAAAATAGGGCTCTTGCACTTTTTTGGATAGAAATTAAACCCTGTTTAAAGGCAACCGAATGACAGCTACTTTCAGCTTATCGCTGTAGTTCGAATAAAAAAAAAAGAGAGAGAGAGACAGGAAATTTTCGTACACAAATACAAAAAAAATTAATTATGTCAAGCATTTCAAATTTTACTTAGAAGTTCAGTATGCTGTAAAAATGTTTACTATACCGATGAGCAGGCGGGCACAAATCTCAATCCCCCACTGCTACTTGCCTTCCTGTCTGGCGCCCATGGAAACAGTGTCTTTCAAAAATTCAAAGCTTTTTCACAATGTGATGTGCGACTCCCCACAGCCCACAGGCAATGTCTTTGCCCATTGCAGCCGAAGTCCTAAGTGCCCCCCCCTTTCTGATCACAGAAGTACAATAGGTATTCTATGTTTCTGATCCACAGACCTCATCCCAGAATCCTCGTCCTCCATCGGAAAATGTATGAATACAATGACTGTGTTAGCCCAAGAGTACCCAAAAACGGAGAATTTGAGACAAAGCCGCAGGCTACAATCAGAAGAAAGTTCACGCGGGAAAGATAACACAGCGGTTAGGTGAAAAACTCATTCCCATTATGGAAATGTTTTGAGATAGTTCTAATAATATTACTGCAGGATTCCGAAGTGAGTAGGTTTAATTGTTTTTATTGTAAATAGAGAACAACAAGGTCTGTCTGTTTACAAGCACCTAATATACAACACTTTGTATGTCTCTGGAACAAAAAAAGATGCCCATTCATCAAAAAGTGTCGGCGCTTTGGTGTTAATTGAATGAGACCGAGGCGAGGCTTCTCAGGTATAAAGGTTTGTGTCACTTTCTTCTAAAGTCTCAATTTCCTTTTCTTATTTTTGAATGATTTTAAGTCGTTCACACTAACATTTCGAGATGCCTTCCGTTTCATTTTCTGCGAATATTTTGTTCAATTTTTGTTCTTGTTTGACAAAGCGGAATTAGGTACTATTTGCTTTGATCTAGCCCAATGCTGTTTTTGTAAAATTGTACTGAAATCATGGGCACATGAACACACATTACTGAAATGTCTCTCCTAATTTTGCAAATTTGACCACATAATGGTAGAGGGTAAAATAGCTCTACTTCAGGAGGATGCTCAAAATCATGCCTGGAGGTTATATAGCCAACAATTCAAAATATTTTTTGAATAATTATTAACTCTAAGATAAACAACTTTTTTTGATCTGCTTTATTTTTCTGTTTGCATTTAAATAGTTACCAATCTTTTTTATGTGGTCCTACACACATTTCAACATAGAAAACGTTGCATTAATTCATTCTGAGGAAATTATCTAGTTTAATTTTAAAGGTATAATGTTTGTAATTTTTTTAAATTTGTTGGGAAAAAAAAGAAAAGAAAATAGTCTAGGCTTAGCTGCAGCTGTTTATAGGGGTACAAAAATGTAAAAAAAAAAAAATTAAGAAAAAATACAGGAAATGAATGAGCTGAGAAACAATAATACTATGAATAGCATTTTTTGAAAACTCTGAGGATTTCAGACTGGGATGAGATAGATTAAACAAGAATAACATTGATCGTGAATTGTTACATTCGAAAACTCAATCACTTTTTATACAAAATTACCATTTACATGACAAGAAATTTGCCTGATTGTGATATTATTGTTGCATGTATTTTTTCCCCCAATACACTTTTCTTTTGCTTTGAAATTTATAATGATTAGTTAAAACCAATCAAAATTCTATCGCTAAAAGTAAAAAAAAGAAGTGAAATAGTGTAATACACCTCTTTCGGGTCTGATTTATTACAAGGGCAAAGGGGGTGTGCGCCCAGGAATTCTCGAATTTTGACAGAGAATTTGCGTAAGGCAAACAAATTTAAGGTGACTCCAGCACCAGCAGATTTTTCTAAAAGAAGGGCATTTCATCAGAAATACTTCATTACTTTAAAAAGAATTTTGATTTTAACTAGTTTGCTGTTATCGTTACTAAGACACAACGGTGGAGACTTTCATTCTATGCCCAGCGTTGCTTTACCGTAGTCAGGGCCGGCCCTAACAGTTTTGCCGCCCCTGACAAAAATCTAAAATGCCGCCCCCCACAGTAAAATTACAGTTAAAAGAAATAAATTGTTCACAGATACTGTTTTCATGCCTATAAAACTGATATAGCTTTTTAAACATAACACAGCATAAGAAAAACCAAATTAATTAAAAACCACACATTCAGCTAAAAACCAAAAGAAGAAAGAAAAATAAAAAGGGTTTTTTTCTGACTTTTAATTCCGCAAAATTCCTGACTTTTTATCTTAAATCAATTTTTCAACTAATTCATGTTCGATAGCCAATTTTAAATCTGTTCTATTCTTCTCGATAGCCAATGTTCGATAGTTAAATTATTTAACCTATCTGGAAGAGTTGTTGAATATAAGAAATTCTGAGTTAACTTTAATTTTGATTAACTCTTCTCTGTACTTGCCACAATTATCGGCAAAGAAAGCGAAATTCTCGAAGCAATGGCAAGATGTGGTGTAAAATCTATAGTTGAAATTAGCTTTAAAATTTCAATTGGGCTTTCCTTTTTGTCTAATAAGGCCGTAGACACTATTTCATTTACTACATCAAGCACGTTTATATTCCTCGATTCCCCATCGATCCGTATTAACTCAAATTGTTTACACTATAACAGTGTTAACACTGTTATACTGTGTTACAATGTTTAATTAGCACTTTTTAGGAGTGTCTTTTAACTCATTTATGCCGTGCAAAAATTTAAAATAATTACATTGGGTACTTATTAATTAAATCTGCACTCTAAGATATTAATCGCTTTGTTTACGGTAAAAGAATAAATCTATCTTAAATTTTAATTTAGGATCTTTCACCAGAACATCTCGTGATTAGCAATCAAAATTAATGTGTTACGTGGCTGCTTAAACTCAGTGTTAGCCAGAATACTATCTCGTCGGTCAGTTCTCTTGCATAACAGAACATTTCATTTAAAATCGCATCCAATCGAAGATCCTTTCAAAAATCTTTACAGTTTCTTAAGAGTTCTAGAGAAGGTGGTAAATTGTTGTTTAATTTAAACTGCAGTTGCTAAAATATTTCTAATTCGTTTAAAAGTTTTGAGATTTAAAATTGTTGTTTGAAAACTGTGTGTAAATGTATGTTCGCCCATTGTTAAAAAAATGGCTCAATGGGATAGAATGAAATTTGGAATTATATTGAATGGTAAGTTAATTGAAACAATAGATACCAAAATTGTTTTAGATAATTCATAGACTTTGAGATTTTGCAAAAATCGCTTTAAAAGTTTGCTCTGCCATCCATCAAAAACGGATTAAGAGAACAGAATGAAATTAGGCCATATGATGGGTACCAAAGCATCATCAAAATTTTTAAAAGATTTGAATAAATCGAAAGGGTTTTCAAAAGTTGCATTGCATTTTTCTTTTCTTTTTTAGGGGGCGGGGAGAGAGGGGGAGGGCATCACTTTAAGACGTCTGGAGGTAATACAATAGGTGGCTGTTCGACTTAAACAAATTACGTCGATTTCTTTTTTTTTTTAATTATTATAATTTTTTTTTAGAAAATTCTGCAAAAATTTTACAGGCATAATATTAAAATTCCTAAAGTTAATAGAACAAAATTCAGGTACTATCGATGAGATTGAGTTAAATAACATTGATATAAATATATATATATATAGTATATTATTTTGAGAAAATTTTGTGTGACCACTTCATGAAAACAACTATAAAGGTCAAGGTCAGACAAAAGGGAATGAAATATTTTGTTAAATAGTAGGCGGTTAGTAAATTAAAATTTCAGGCTTTTAATTTTCTACAAATTTGAATTATTTTTGAGGTATGACGTAAATTTTGATAAAGTTTTTCGCGCATCAAGTAAAATCATCAAAATATAATTCAATCGGACGTTGCAGTGTTAAATATCGGCTACTTGCTATCACAAAGAAATTTCCAGATATTCTCTTTTGAGTTTAATATTCATTACTAGCATCTTCTTTTGCAAGTTTAAATGACTTCTTGATGTAGGAAGCTCATCCACTAAAAGAAAACGTTAATTTTGAATGTAAAATATTTTCTCTATTGACAGTTTGTCTTAGTAATTTACTCTCTAACCTGTAATCTTTGAACAATACACAAGAGTTATAACGTTGCTTTCTATATTTCTGCCAGTATATTAATTCCATTTTTTGTACTACTACAATGCAAACGAAATTTCGCGCGATTAGTAAAAATCCATCAATGACGAATGGATACATCAACTAGTAAAGTTATATAGAATGATGTTCTTCGGAAAATTTTTAACAATTCTTCTACTAATACGAAATGTATTTTTCAAATTCGAGCCAAAATGCTGCCCCTAAAAATTGGCCGCCCCGGACAGGGGTCCGGTTTGTTCGGCCCTAGGGCCGCCCCTGACCGTAGTACAGATAATCGGATGCCAAAATTCACACTATTCACTTAAATTAAACTTTGAATGTCACCTACAGCGCTGGGGAAAAAACACGCAATTTTGGTATATAAATACAAAAAAGAAAACTTATTATCTCAAGCACGTCACAATTTTTAGGATGTAGGTTCACAAGCTGTACTAGACACCCGAATAAACGAAAATTTTTTGCAGAATGGCCACTCTTAGAAATATTTTGCTGTGCAGTTACACATTTAAGATTTTTTTCTGAAAGTTTCATGAAAGTTTTCGAATTTATTGCAGTGTGTAGTGCAGCTTGTAAAGAATTATCCTGAATTTTTTCGAATCCTTGGTGCAGTTAGTTTATTTTAATTTGTGTACCAAAACCGTGAGACAGATATCGTTTCTTCGATCTATACCCTCAGATATTGGATATTTTATGTGGAGCTAAAATGATTATTTGTATTACCCATTTCCCACTGGTAAAAATGTGCACGAAAAGTCAAATGATTGAGTAGTTACGAGCAAGGAAGCAAATAATAATAGCAAAAGATTAAAGGGTAGTTGGAAAAGATTCCATAAAGTTGGAAAGTGTATCGTTATTCATGAGTGTGCCGTATTTTTCTTCCTTGTTCCATAAAAACTCATCTTCGGAATCAAAATCTATCTTAAAATCACCTACTAAAACTATTTTACAATCTTAGCCAAGTACATTCCAACTACTCACCCTTTAAAATAAATTGTCGCGTTTTGGCACCAAACTTAGCGACCCTTTATCAAAAATTACAAACCTTGTGCGACTTTCAACATTTTATTAACCCTAACCCCCTCCCCCACGGACTTTTAGGGCACCCACAGAAATTTTGTAAAGTCGGCGCCTCTGAGTTATGTTATCCTTACAAATGTGTTAAATTATCAGTTGCTTTAAAATTTAATATTCTCTTCAGTTTTTAACCGTTTTAATTATAAGAAAATTTAAAAAAATAGCACCCAGATTTGTTGTTGTTTGTATAAAACTATTATTGTAGCACGAGTTACCACACAACTCATGCTCCACTTAGAAAGAGAATTTAGTTATTTGCATAAATATCATACATGTAAGTTACAATAACTGATAAAGTCAGGGCCGGACTGGACCGCTGAAACAGCCCGGGCGATTCGACCAGCCCGGCCCCCTAACATCAGTTGCGCCCGCATGTCGGATATTAGTTTAGCTGGGGGGGGGGTGCACAAGTATAGCTGAACCCTAATGTAATGAACTCTCTTATAGCATTAAGATGTTATCTGTACATTCAACCACACACCTAAAGCGCAGAAGCTCGCTTATAGCGATATTTTATGTTCTTATTTTATGTTTACCTAAATTATCCGTTCCCTTCAATGACTTTATTTAATACCTAATAGTTTTTATTAAAGCTTTTTTCAAAGACAACTTTTAAAATATTTAATTCAATAATTCAGAGACAAAGTCTCTTAAGACTTTGAGGGAAATTTCATTTTGATTTTTATCCTTTGGAAGGGGGAGTGTTCAGACCCTTTAGTGTTTAGCCTCCTTCGTGGATGCGCCTATGCCTAACATACCTTGATAATGAGAATGAAACAAAATAATACAGAGTTTCCAATGTAGCATTTTAAAAAATTATTTAGTTGACCACCAAACAATGAAACCATGCTAAAAACTAAATGAACAATATATACATAACATTTTAAATTCGTTCTATAAAGTTTAATTCAGTTAATAAAAGAATGAAACATAATATACATATGAACAAAAGTATATAGCTAATGAGCCAAAGGTGGTCATAGTTAAACTTAAGGATTAGGTGATCATAATATTCTTTTTAGGTGAATATGACCTTTCTTTTGTTTCTTATAAACATAGTTGGGCAATTTGCCAGCATAAATATATTTTTGCAGAACAGTGACAAAAACTCACTAAAATCAAGAAAAGGAGAAAAAATTTTAAAAATTAAATTACTTAAACCTAGCACGTGGTAATTATTAAATATAACAGATTATAAAGGTGCATGTATTGGTACATTACTTGGTGAACTCAGAACTTTTACGTTTGCTTATCCGAGTTTAATTAAAATATTTTAGCTAATCAAATATAATCAAATTATTTTAGCATACTCTAAATTCTCAAATTACAGTTTTATCATTAGAACTTTATATTTTTATTTTTATTTTTATCATTAGAACATTAGAAATTTATATTTTTATACTTAGTTACATTCAGAAACTAAATTTTGATTACTGCTGAGAGTCATTGTCATTATTTTAATGGTCTATCAAATATTTTTAACTAATAAACTGATATATATATATTAATTTCATTTAATGAGAAAAATACATAAACATATAGATCTTAGGTACTTTGTATACCAGCTTTCTCTGTTGGGATAATTTAAAGTTAAATACTCATTAGAAAATTATGAAGGTAAAGTTAAAGTAAAACTTGAATTGTGAATGAAATCGTGTAATATATATATATATATATATATATATATATATATATATATATATATATATATATATATATAACTTCATTTAATTTAATTGCCTACTATTTAAATCACTTCCATTCAAAGTCACCTACTCAGAATTAAAAGTAAACCATAATTGCTAATAAAAAAAGTAAATCATAACAAAATAGCACTTAAAAATGGCTAATGAGCACTATGAAGCAATGTATCCAAACATTTTCATTCCAAACATTCAGGATTGACAATGTTTGGATCCAAACATGTCCAAACATTCAGGATTTCAATCTTCACAGTTAAATAAAAGACCTTTTAAAACACTATCAATTGCCGTGAGCACTATACAAAATCATTCAGCCATCATAGCAGATGCGTGACAATGGTGGGAATTTCTATCTAAAAATTTGAATTCCTCATTCTCAAAAGTTGAGATTTGAACAAGCTTCTGCCATGTCATCTTGTAAGTATATTCACTACACCCGAAGTACAGAGGTGAATATTTAAATTATAAGAATGAAGGGAAGCGTGGTTAAGAGAAACTAATTCTGACTTTATAGCATGAGGTATCAACTCTGAAGTAAAAGAAGGCCATATTCCCGCATCTCTATTTCACAGAACCAGTAGTCCGAACTCAAGGCTGATAAATGATGAAAAGTGTGTTGAAAGCTTGTGAAATGTTTTATATGATTTTTGCTCATAACTTTTACACCTCCTCTTCGTCCAGCAAGCGGTACTTTGCTATTGCTATAGAAATATTTTTTCAACATTTTCTTTTATACAACTGTGTAATCAAAATTTTGAAATAGACTTTCAACTTCTCTTTTAAAACTGGTTTATTGCTATGCTAAGGCACGAAAATTAGATTATGCAGAAGTTACAGAATTCGGTAAAATTTAAAAATTTAGCTAAATAAAAAATTGTAGCGTTTCTGTTTATTTCAAATTTAACTTTAATCAGGTCTTACTATAGGTATGTATGTATGTATAATCTATTTTTAAATTAATTAGGTAAGATGCTTTATGATTTGGAATATTCGTTAATAGTTAAAGAAAAGTAGTTAAATAATTAATAAAAGAATGATTGCCCAGTTAGTCCTCGCGTCCACTCACTAAATCAAGAGTTCCCTACTCAACTTAAATCACGGACAACTTTTCCACTTCCAATTTATCTACGGACCAAGTAAAATAATTCTTCTTTCGGCGTCTTTTACCCAAGAAACTTGTCTTATATGCTCAGATTACAGGTGTAGAGTTATACGGGCCCAGGCTCGAGCCTCTCCAAATACACTCTATAACAAAAAAATCGACGCACCAAGAAACAATCATCCGATTGCTTTGAAATTTCGTATGCATGAATTTTTTGAACAGGTATGCAAATGATTCAAATTTGGTGTCCAATGAATGAATAGTTTGATCTCTAGCGCATCGGAACTGCGCATCCAGCAGACGTATATAAGGAGCAGTTCTTCAACGGTTATTAAAACTTTCGGTTTGATTGCGATTCAGATGACCTTTCAACAACTTAAAAAATGCCTCGCTGCAGGATTCGTGCTCATTACTAGCAACTGTCAGAGTTTGACAGAGGTCGTATCATTGGATTGAAAAAGGCCAGTTGGACTAATCGGAGAATCGCTCGTCATTTGAGTCGAAGCGATGCGACGATTCGAAGATGCTGGTAAGATGGGTGGAAAATGGCAGAGTGCAGCGTCAGGAGGGTAGCGGTCGACCTAGGGCTACAACAGATCGTAAGGACAGAGTGATGGTCCGATCAGCTGTCACAGCGCCTTCTTCATCTCTATCAACCATCAGACGTTCAACCCAAACACCAGTGTCCGTCATGACCATTCACAGACGGTTCAGAGAGCGAAATCTACGCTCGCGCCGACCGTTACGCCACCTGCCACTCACACCTGCACACTGCTGAGCCAGATTACAGTGGTGCAGGGCTCGATCAGGTTGGAATGATGCCGACTGGGGACGTATAGTCTTTAGCGACGAATCCCGCTTCCAACTGTGTCCTGACGATCATCGAAGACGTGTTTGGAGACGCACAGGGCAGAGGGGGTTCCTGCTTTCACTATTGCACGCTACACCGGCCCTCAACAAGGCATTATGGTCTGGGGTGCCATTTCCTTTGACAGCCGGACCCCTTTGGTCGTCATTAGAGGTACGCAGCGGTACGTGGACGACATCCTAAGACCTGTTTTGCTACCGTTCCTTTTGCAGTGCCCTGGGCTGGTTTTTCAGCAGGACAATGCCAGACCGCATACGGCTCGTGTTGCTCTAAACTGTCTGCAAGCTTGTCAAACTCTTCCTTGGCCTGCAAGATCGCCAGATCTCTCTCCCATCGAGCATGTCTGGGATATGATGGGAAAGCGATTGCATCTCGCACGGACTGTTGATGACCTCGTACGACAATTGGAGGGAATTTGGCAGGAAATACCGCAGGAGACCATGCGGGAGCTTTATCGGTCTATGCCACGCCGTGTGGCAGCTTGTATCCTGGCTAGCGGCGGATCAACACCTTATTGAACTCTGAAATAAATTATTCAATTGTTCTGAAATTTTAATCATTTACTATTCTGTACATTGTCTTCCTATCCACCAATTTTCGTCTCAATCGGACACCTCCTTCTTGGTGCGTCGATTTATTTGTTATAGACTTAATTACAGGCAAAAATACGCACCACTTAACTAATTTTCGTTTTTAGCATACAAGACACACATTCATGTTTTCTATTTATTTGGCTTTTTTCAACACTTTCCAACAAAGTTGAAAAGTGTTTGATTTCGGTTTGTCTGTCTGTCCGCATGTCCGTGCTCTTAACTCCTGTAAGCACTCATCGATTTCTACGAAATTAATATATGTTGTTCCTAGGTACTGTACCATGTACCCTATTGAAAATTGTATATGCAGAATTTATAGTTCTTCTAATCCAATTTTATAAATTATCTTGATAAAACATAATCTCCTAACTATCCTTTACCACGGCAAACTTTTTAATTTTTGGTATTGGATCTGCAATAGTATTTAACAGCATAGTATTTTTTGATGAGCTCACCATAGTCCAATATTTACTATCGGTTTCTTTCAGTTGTTTATTAAGTTCATTCAGTGTAGTAAATGTATAAGAAGAATCGTATTTTTTTTTTTTTTTTTTGCTTTAAATACTTTCTTGAATTGCTTTATGAAGTGAGTCCATTTCAATCTTGTATCTTTTACTTTCTGGACAGTTTCTTGAAGACTTGTTATCCGAGTAATAAGAAGGCAAATTTAGAAACTGAGAAGGAATAACATGTGAATTCAACCTAAAATGAAAAAAAAAAACAAGTATTAATGATAATTATTAATTTAATTAAAATTCGCAGTTTATGGAAAATATTTGCTAAAGGTACTTCTTTTGTACAAGATAAGAAATTTCCATGTATAAAATATTTGTTTGTAATACTTGTTTATATTTCTATAAATATTTACTAAAAACATATATTGAGTTATGGAATTTATGGAACACTCATAAATGTTTTTTACCGACCTTCTAATCCTTAAAGCAGCTTTAATTACTTTCCCTGCTTTGCTAACCACAGCTTTAGCAGATGTAATGAAATCAAGTGAATTTCACATGCCTGAAAAATAAATAAGTAACGATTGTGTAGCTTAAAATTCGATTTATATCACAGAAAGAAAAAAAAGTATAGTTTCTGTATAACAACAATATAATAATTATAAAAGGCAACTTAATTTGCTAAACTTAAAAAGCTCAAAATCGCCTCGATGTATCGCCCGAAGCCATTTTTTTTTCGTAGTTCCTGATTTTTAGAAAAAGAATAACTTCTTTTAGGACCATTTTTATAATTTGAATTGCAATAGGGTAAGACACATGGACTTGGCATCTCAGTCAGCAAAATCCATAAAATATTTACAAAACACACACACAATACTAATAACGCACAAAATACTATCTCTTTTTGCACGTACACAAATAAGCAATTTCGTATCTCCCGTACAACTTGTGGGCTGTCTGGAATCCTGTAGAGATGTCTGTCCGTGATGTAAGTCACAAAACCTTTTCTAGAAAAGATAACTTACGGAATCTTGTCCGTATTAATACAGAAAGTGATGCATTTTTGAGAAGAGGTGTTATTTCATGAGTCATATTTTTTTTACTTTTAATTGTTGCTTCATCAACAGCGTAACATCAGTGTATTTGAGAAGGAAAAAAAAAAAGAGTAAAATAGTGTTACATCGTTTTATTTGTTTTAAGATTGTTTTATTTTTTTAAGGTGGGCGTTTCTAATAAAATCTCTAAACAAATTAACAATTTATCCGGTTTTTTAGAACAATATTTCATTTAAGCCTGAATATTAAAATGCAGAATTATTACAGTTACAACTAACGACTAATAACATGCCCAACTTTATCAGTTTGGGTAAAATAAAAATAAAAAAATGTTAATAACACTTAATCAAATTCAACAAATATACTCCAGTAACATAAATTCAGTAATTAGAAAAAGAAAAATGTTGCTTGTTTGTGTATTAAAGCCAATTGACTGCACTAGGGTCCTAGACCTATAGGGGGAATGTTCTCCGTGGGGGACTTTTTAAGAGATTCTAGTCAGTATTTACGTGAGGTTTCGGAGAAAACCATGAAAAACTCCAAACGGCTAGGTCGACAGGCGCGACCAGGGTTTGAACCTGGCACCTCATGCCTTCCAATTTCGAGAGCAGAACCTCTCAGCCACTGGATGGGCTTTAAAAAAATAAGACAAGGAGAGAAATTAAAGTTTTATTGATTGGGGCGTCCCGTACAAAGGAAACTAGGGCATGTATGCCGGAATGGCAGTACAGGTCTGCGCTGCCGCGCCACGCTGCCGCCGTCGGGCATTTGTACCACGCCAACGCCGCCGAGGTCTAGCCCGGCGCGCCCGTGAAAAACACTGATTTTACATCGCGGCGAACAATCGGCTTCCAAACTTTTTTTAAAAATTGTACCTAAAGTCAACTGTTTATTTTTTTTCTGGATACTCATTAACGCTAGTTACTTGTAAAGATACAATTTAAATTTTTTGAGTCAACGGCGTAATTTGATTGCATTAATCCTAGCGTCAATGACCAGACACTTCTCGTATTTAAAAAAAAAATACTTGGTTCCACGGAACCCGCATCGAATATCTATGCTCTCCGTTTATTTCATTACCTGTTACCAATTTTATAAACAAGTAATAACTTACTGCACGACTCGAATAATTAATAATAATAATAAATAATTAAAAGAAAAATAAATAATTCATAATTATAAGAATTATTGTTATTATGTTTGATTATATTTGCCATAATAATCATATACAATCGGTATGTACACGAGCGACAACAATGACCACCGTTACTACCTTGGATATGCAGTAATGATATAGGAAAGCATAACCCATAAAAACCTAACAATAATGTTTCCCAAAAGGAGTTAAAGTGATCTGTTTAGTTCAGATTCATACAAATAAAGAGTTAAAAGTGATTTTGCTTAGGCTTAGTGAGAAATGATTAAAATACCATGACCCCACCCCCAAAAAGTACCCGGGTACCCGGTCATTGACGCAAGGGTTAAAAACTGTATAAACATTGCATTATACCTCAAAAGAACGTTATAGGTTCGGAATGGTTCATGAGGAGGTTTAGGAGGAAAAAAAGAAAAAAAAGACGCTTAAAAGCAAATAATGTATCCATCGTATATTCATAACTAAATATCGTGAATGTGCTATATAAACAACATAAACCTATCCGATTTTGATCAAATCTGTTGTTTCGGTTTTGCAGTAGACATATTTTAAAAGTGTACCACAACAGCAAACTCATACTCCGGAGCTCCACCAGTGGCCGAGCGCATAGCGCTCTGAACTGGGAGACGGAAGGTGCCTGGTTCAACACCAGGTCGCGTCCACCGACCTAACCGTTCGTAGTTTCCTCCAAAACTTAGAGCAGATACGGAATAGCACCCCTTAGAAAGACCCCGACGGAGCCCCCCCTCCACTAGAGATGAGTTCGGGCTCATTTTTTAAGTCGAGCGCTCCCGAGCGATATTATTTAAGTCGGAGCCTGAGCCCGAAATTTTAGTTTATAGATAAATAAAAGTCAATTACTTCATTGATAGAATATCATAAATTTAGCCGTTTGTGCAAATTAAAGACAAATATAATTGAGCCCGAACATCATCGTGATCCCTCGGCCTACAGCCCACGTATAGCTAATTGGCCATATTCAATACTCATATTCAATACTAGTATTCATAAAAAGTCTAGTCTTCGTTATAGTCTTAAAAATATCTCATTTTAGTGCCAATCTATGCATATATGTGTGTGTGTGTGCATACACCCATTTTCTAAATGATCTTTTTCAAAAATTTCCCGCGCCGCCGCCGCGAATTTTGGTGCGGCGCAGACCTCTAAATTGCAGTGCAGCATCTATCCCATTTTGTATGGTACAGACTAGGGTGGTCAGAAGAAATCAACTTTCGAATTTTTGGGGTGGCACCCCCCAAAAAGTTGCCAATAAGCTAAAAAATTAGATTTGTAAAGTTTCAGCTCATTTACATAATATTAACCCGTGCCGCATTGAGGATAAAGCTTAGAAAAATCGCGGTTTTTCGCAAAAAAAGCAATCTTTCCATCATAAAATGGATAAAATTGAGTCTAGAAACATGATGTTGTTCTCGTTTCAGAAGAAAACTTCCCGCCTTGATGAGTCACACACCCCTTTTATGTAAAAACTTACAGATTTAACCCTCCAAGCCAGTGTTTCTCAACCTGTGTGCCGCGGCACACTGATGTGCCGTGAGATATAGTATAATGTGCCGCCAGGGCATTTGAAAAATTATTAAAACTGCGTGGTGTCATATCAGCGATATGACATTTTCTATTTATCAAGTGTCTTGTTCACTTTCAGTAAGCTATACACCAAGAAGAGTGAAACTTTTATTTCATAGCATGTTAAACCGTTCTGCCAGTTTTTGAAACAGCTGTTTGCAGCAAGACCCATACAAAAACAGGCTTAGTCCTTTCATTGAATGTATTATTATTTTTTTTTTTTTTTGGGGGGGGGGTAAATAAACACTTTTTTAAAGTTATTTGTATTTATCAATTTTTAGTATCACACAACCTTTGCAATTTTAATGTTCAGGCGTGCCGGAAATAATTCTAGATATTTTAAGTATGCCATCAACCATTAAAGGTTGAGAAACACTGCTCCAAGTGGTTGTGATGTCAAATCCCGTCCACTTTATTCCAGTTTTCACTGCAGTACATCTATAATAATAATCATTTGTAACAACTAGATATCATAAAATATGTTTGATATTAAAGCTTGTATGGAATTTAGAAGCCTTTTTAAAAAATAATTGCAAATATTCCTGTTAAAAATTTTATTTTTTTTTATAATTTAAAAATTGCATGAAAATTTTACGGTGGAAACAACTTTAGATTATTTGCCCATTTCCAAAACGCTCAGAGGGTAACATTCGGATCATATCTAGTCCTAAAAAAAAGCATATATCTATGCTTTTTTCAGGACTAGATACAATCCGAATTCTAAAAGTTGTTTTTTTTATGAAAGTTCAAAAAATTATATTTCGTCTTTATCCTTATTTTGTCTTCCTTTTCCTTTCTTTTTTGTGTACAAAATAAAGGTTTGTAATTTAAAAATATCCGAAACTAAAAAAAAATGAAATTTAAGTAAAAGAACAGAAAATAAGGTGAAAGAAGGCATAAAATTGAGAACGACTAACGTTTAGATATATTTGATTATCAAAGTTATGTATCTAAGAGGAATCACATTATAAAAAAAAATAATTTTTTTTTTGTTTACAATTTTTTGTTAAAGTGGCAAGGCTTAGATAATGTTTCTTTCGAAGAGTCTGGAAAAGTTTTTCTACATTTGGATACTACCTATAGTAAAAACTGCTTTTGTTCTTCATCCTCAGTTAAATAGGAATTGAATCCTGGGATTAATTTTACTCCCCTTTCAACTAAGTCATTAAAAACCTTAAAGGCTTTCAGTTTTATTTTTCTTTCAAATAATACTGATTTTCACACCATACATCGGGATCATTATTCAAAAATTGTATATTAAAATTAAATCTCTTTAAAAAAATTACTGTTCGAGATGAATAAAAAAAAGTCAACTTCTTTGTTCAATAAATGATCCACTTCGTTTAAACATTATTGCTCTTACATCTTCATCATCATCATTTTTTTTCAAATTCAATTAATTTTACAGCCATGCTTATTTTGACTCTTTTGCCCAAGTTTCATCAGAAAATAAAATGCAAATTGCTCCAAGTTAAGATACCAAAGATTGCTTATCATTTTATGGATCTTTGTTTGCAGCCTCTTTATCAAATTTTCAGTATTGCAATAATTTTAAGTCTTGATTGGGGCTAAAGTCTGAGTGGGAGTGTTGAACCATGCCTTTACATAAATATTTATTATAAATAAACAAATGTCTGTAATACCTCCTTTTCTAAATCTGTTAATGAGACCTGATGTCTGAAAAGAAGTATTTTGAGACAATAAATTGCTTAGACATCCACCTGGCATAATGAACAGCACCAGGTACTGTGAAAGAAATGTCTATTTGGGGAGACTCCTTAAAAATTAAACAATGTTGGGTTAATTCTTTATAGCTATCCCTAAGTTGTTGATTTCTTAAATGTTCTGCAAGAAAATTTGAAATTTCTTCCAAATTTTGCGTTCTTTATGTAATAGTTTCATCTTCAATAGCAGTTTTGTACTTTGTCTTGTCCAACTTAGATCACCCAATCTGAAATTTTAAAAAAATATCTGGATGAAGAGCAGAGCTTCGCCCACTTTGCAATCAAAACACATTTTAGGATGATTTTAAAAATATGATGGCGACAGGGTAAATATAGAAGATTTCAATCCAGTAATTGCTGCAGCAAAAAATGCACGTTCCCCTAAGGCAACAAGTGGTATCAAAACACATTGCCTGGATTTTACCAACTGCCTCCTATTCTTCAACTGCTGTAAATACAGATTTTGCCTAAGAGTTATTCTCATATTATTTCTAGCTGAGGAACTCATATTAACTGTTCTTCGTCGCCACAGCTAATTAAAATCGCTATTTTCTTTATTCAAAATATGAGGAAGCATTTTTTCATCCCAGTGAACAACAGCATCCTCTAAATCAGAATTTTAAAATCTGCTTTTGATGAGATCAATTCTTTGTTTTCGAAATTCTTGTCTTCGAAGTCTTCTTGCACATCAAGGATCCTGCACCGGAAAGATATGTGTTAATGTTGAACCACTTTTACGTCCCAGTATGTAAATCATAACGATAATATGGGAGCTAGGGGAGGCATAGCCCTTCCTTGCCCACACGTATGGGCACCCATCTCCCTTCTAAAAGTAAATAATAACAGACAAAAAAATAGCATTGTAATAAAGAAAATTTGAGATGTTTTTCTTAGATGTGCGTCAACTGAAATGCAAATCAAGATCTTTCTTCTGAAGCACAGAAATGCATATCAAATAAATAAAAATATTTCGCGAATTGTAGTTTAAGTTTTGAAAATTCTTACTTTATTTATTATTTTTTGATGCAAATAATACAAAAGGCGGTCAAAAATTACTTAAAATTCTTAATTTGTCTTTTTTTTTCACCAATTTTACAAAAATGCAGATTTTGGTGGTACGATTCACAAACTGACCTAAAAAACACTGAATGTCATTAAATATTGGTTTTGTTGAGAGTAAAAGTTCAAAGCAACAACATTTTTAATGAAATAAAACAAGAACCAGGTATGTAGAGCAAATAGTTTATATTGAATGAAGGTATTTTTGGAAAAAATCGTAATTTTTCAAGAATTCAACCTCGATGTGGCACAGGTTAATATTATGCAATTGAGCTAAAACTTTGGCAATCTCATTTTCTAGTCAATTGGCAACTCTTAGGGGGGGTGCTCCAAAAAACAACATCAAAAAATTTTTTCTCCCATATAACTTGTGACCAACCACCCTAGTACAGACGTAACACATCACAGTTTCCTGTCCTCACAAAAGGAAAATGCCGTTACCATATACACAGTACTCTATACAGGTTCTGCACTTAGTTTTGACTGATATCATACATGGATTCAGTAATTAGCGTAAAAAAAAGTATTTGAGCATAACGTGTTTAAAAGTTTTTATAGTGAAATCATACGCTTTTCTCAAAGTAAGGATTGCATAATTACAGGTAAAACATTAAGAAGGATTCAAACTATGCATTGGTTGGGGAAATCTCAATGCACACTTATAAGGTGCGTTTGACTGCTATCTGTCGACAACAGTGATAACCAAGGAGGGGGGAATAGAGGTTCACAACCCCCCCCATGAGGAACTTTTGCCATGCACAATGCATATTCTTCACTCTCTTATCACACACACGTATACATGTATGTGAGATGCAATAGTCGTAACCCCCCCCCATGGAAAATTTCTGCCTACGCCACTGATCGACAATTACAAGAAATACAAGAGGTGGGGCAAAGAGAGATTGCTTTGAAAAAGTCATGGAAAGGCTTACAAAGAAAAATATAGGTAGACGTACCCTAAAGTAAAAGATTTCAAGCAACATAAGAGCTAAAACATCAGATTTGCACTTCACAACTTGTAATCTTTTTCAACTGTTTCAAAACAAAGAGTTGTCTCTATTTTCACCAAAAGCATTTCAAAAAATTAATAAATTCTGAACAAAATACCCCATCGCTCTTTAAAATGCATAAAAGTATTAAAATTCGTGAACTTTTCATACTTGAATGTGAAAACGGCGAACATGTAATTCCTCAAAATGAAGTAACTTTTCAAATTCCTCTTGCTCACGCTCATTTTATCTCGTAAGCTTCAGAGATAGAAGAAAAACATCTTAAATTAAGTCATGCACATCTAATGCATAATAATCAACTTTCTGTCATCCATTTCCTACTTTATATTTAGAACGCAGAGGTTTGAGAGCGCTCGTGGAAAATATTTGAAAACTGGTGTGCCAAACACATTTTTCAGGTACTTACAGTAACTTTAAATTGTCCCCTGCTGGTAAGGTGCTTGAAAAGGGCTCATTTAGCACAAATTTGTTAGTTTTTATTTGCTAAGTCGTAACAATTTGTATATTTTTATTTAAATGAAAATTCACCTTGTATTTTAAGCTTACACATGATATGCATACGAGTGGATCATTATTACCGCCTGAACGGCGAAAGCTACCAGTAGGGGTCCGCTTAATTTTTCCATCTCAAACAATTCAGTAATACATTGTAGCAAATGATGGAGGCATTATCGGATTTTTGATCTGTTCATCTCCATATAAGCTAATATGAAGCTATTAAATATGCTACCATCATCACGATCTCTAAATTAGTTTTCTTCTTCAATGTTTCTTCAGCAGCACTTCTCCATATGATATGCTAATAGTCCCCTGCGAGATATTCTGTTGCTTCAAACAAATCTTAACTTATCTGGTCTTCAATAGCTTCAAAATAATCGAGTTTTAATGAACTAATAAAATGACTAATTCATGACTTCTGAAATTTTGTATTTTACTTGAGTATTGAATATTTAATTTGAACAAATTAATAAACAAGAAGCATCCAAGAAGCTGCTATAGCTTTAGCCATGGTGAAGATGTACAAATGAAAAAATCTGGAGCTTGAAAGCAGTTGTTTTGAAAAGGTCTTTGAGATCAAGATTACCAAGCAATTATTCAATATACAAATGTTTTTTTAACATTTCTGATCAATTTCAATTTTGGGCTTAGGCAATACACTTCAATGAAATCTTCAGAACTTTAAAACCTAATGAAAATTCTTTTTTTTATCGGAATTTATTGGTGGATACGAATTCACCTCCATTTTACTGCCAGCCGGTGAATATTTTCTTATAAGATTTTTAAGCAAAATAAATGTATATATATCTATGTTTGATAACTGAATAGTATTTATTGTTTAAGGACAGAAATCAGTTCAATAAAGGGAAATTTTACTCATTAAAGCAGAAAAATTGCTATGGTGTCCTAAAAACTTTTAGGAAATAAATACAAAGTGTGAAGTTTCGGCCTTCTAAGTTAACAGAGCGATCAGCTGAATGTTCTAAAAGAAAAAAAAAGTTGCAAAGAAGTTAAATTAAAAAAAAAGAAAATCAGAAATTTTATATAATTACCAATATATTAAAACTAATTGATTTTTCTTTATATAGACAGTGTTACTAAAAATATAAACTCAAATAAGCATTAAACGTAGGGGAAGTTGGGGGTACAATGAAACGAATTTTACATTTTTTTTTTCCTGTTCTCAAATTTACATGCACAAAAATAAAATTAATGGACACTTTTAACCTACTCTCTTACCCGTCTTAATGAATTTTTATGAGTTTCTAAATAGCTTTTTCATACTTAAAATATTGCAAAATGTAAATATCTGTCAGTGCTTCACTGTACCCCAAATACCGTGGTGCAATGAAACACTTAATAAAACATCACAAACATCCAAATAATATGAGTCAAAATTCAAATTTCAGGATGTATGTTTTATGTACAGTTATAATAAACATTAGTGAGACATAAATATGAAATTTAAATGATAAAAACAAATTTAATTAAGCTGTTATTGCTTAAGATGAAAACATAATACTTTTATTAGAGGTTAACCTATAGTTTTTCATGTTATATGAAATTTCCTTAAATCAGACTCAAATATTAACATTTCTGCTTCCCTTTCTGTACCACCTGAAGGAACAGGAGGTGATAGTTTTGATACATTTTAACTTTTTTCAAAAATATGTATTTCCGAAGAACGCGCAAATTTGAAGTTTGGACGCTGTTGTTTGACGTACAGAACTTTGCATTTCGTTTTATTTAAGTTTATTATTTCCCCACCAGAGTACATTTGTTTACGTTTAAGTTACAAAATTTGAGAATTATACCTTAAAAAATGTCAGAGATATGGAGATAAATATAACGTTGACTTAAACCACTTTTCAATAGCTCTCGAAGGGGAACGTTGAATGATTACATTTCACCGGTCGTACAGACATTACGAAAGAATTTTTTTTTCCCACTCTTTCAATAAACGTTTACTTTCATAATCATCCCCGATCGTCTTTCTTGAAAGATATCTCTGTGACGTTGTATGATGAAAGGCTCAAATTTAGTACATTACCTCATTAGTGCGTGGCGCACATTACTAACTGGGAATTTTTTGTACGAGAGTCGTATAGAGAAATTTAAAAAGTGCAACTCTTTGAAAATTAACGAGAGAAAATTTTTCTTAACGGAGTTTTACTTCCGGTCTTACTTTGAACATTTTTTAGTTTACACTGCCCACTTGCCTCTAATAGATAAAGAATTAAAGCCCCTTACCACCTTTTTGGGACAACCTGTATATATTCAGGGTTACTGGTAACGCGACGTATTCCTTTTGAGACGTGATAGACGAGCCAAAATGCTACAATTTTCACCCCATATGTATAGTCGAAAATCAATGATTTTCGAAAAAATTGAATTAAGTTTTTCTTGAATAACCCAAAATTTGATATTCCAGTGCCAATTTTAAAATTTTATTTTAATTTATTATCATAGCTGAAACTCTAATTAAGCTAACATAATCGTAAAAATGTACAAAACTACCTTAAAATTTCAATGCACGACCCATTACATGTATTTTTTAAAATTTTTATTCAAATGTCTTCTTTCAAAAGATTGTATTTTTCGAAATAAATAACATAGTAAGCGTACAAATTACAAATAAAATTTCTCTCATTAATCAGCTATCCAAAAATGTATTAATGTTCATCCAAAGACATGTAACTCGTAAAGAAAGGTGAGTTTTAGCGCAGATATAAACGCCAAAGTATGCACCCCTGTTCATTCTTTAGGATAGTTGGTTCGTTCCCCGTTCATTCTTTAATCAAGTTAACACCGTTTTTTAAAAATTTTTTCATAGCTGAAACTCTAACTAAGCTGCCATAATCATGAAAATTTACAATAATACTTCACAATTTTAATTCACGCGCTTTAAATGTTTTATTCATTTATTTATTTACATTTTCCTTTCAAAAAGTATGTTGTTTATCTCAAAAAATACTATTGCAGTAAGCGTACAAATTACTAACACAATTTGTCTCCCTAATGAGCTATCCAGAAACGTATTAATGTCCATCTAAAGACATGTGATTCATAAAGAAAGGCAAGTTTTACATGGCAGAGGTGAAAACGCCAATGGAGGCACTAACGTTCATTGCTTAGGATGGTTCGTCAAAAACTGCAGTTATCACTGGTTTAACATGTTTAAAATATGAGACACATCGGATTGTGAATCTCAAATGGCTATGTGCTGTGTCTTCGAGTTAATTAGTTTCAACTCTGTGTTACGTTTGCTTGTTTAGTTGATTAGCCAGATAACAACAAAGCTTTACGCGCGACGCAGAATCGAAACTAACACGACGGCACAGAACATAGTCATTTCAGATTCACAATCTGGTGTGGCTAAAATTTTAAGCGCCTAAAGCAGTGAAAACTTAATTGGTTGATCAACTATCCTAAATAATAAACGCTAGTACCTTCCTTTGTGGTTTTTTTCCTGCGCTAAGTAATACTTACATTTCTTTATGAACTACATGTCTTTAAAGGGACATTAATACGTTTATGGATATAGCTGATAAGTGAGAAAAATTCTATTTCTAGTTTGTACACCTAGTGAAATAGTATTTTTTGGCATAAACAACATTTTTTGAAAGGAAAATGTAAATAAAAAAATACATTTAAAGCTCGTGAATTAAAAATTTGAAGTACTTTTGTAAATTTTCATGATTCCATAAGCTTAGAGTGTCAGCAATGAAATTTTTTTTGAAAAACGGTGTTCACTTGATCGGTTGGCCAACTATCCTAAAGAATGGACGGGGGTGCATACTCTGGCGTTTTTATCTGCGCTAAGTAAAACTCATCCTTCCTTACGAATTACCTGTCTTTGGATGGACATTAATACATTATTGGATAGCTAATTACTGGGAGGAATTTTATTTGCAATTTGTGTTATTTACACTGGTTATCATTAATTAAAGAAATATAACAAAAATGGCGATTACTCAAAAGCTACACGTAGAATTTAATGAAACTCACTCCAGGTTTAAAGCAGATAGTAAGCTATAAAATAACATGAAAAGAAATTACCAGACACTTGTGGTATTATAGAAATTAGCATATACATAAAATCAACAAACTGGATGTGTCAGTTTGGCACAATAAAAGTACCTTCATTATTGAATATGACCCCCCCCCCAGAAACAATACAGCACCAACAGCGACGTGTGATGCTGTCTATGCGAAAGAGTTCTGTTGAAGGGAGAGCCACTGCTCTTGCGAGGCAGTTGCAAGCGTGGCAAGGGTCGCAGGAGGAGGATTGAGAGCAGCTATCCGTCTTCTTAAAGTATCCCAGACAGGCTCGATAGGATTCAGGTCCGGTTATCGAGCTGGCCACTCCATGCGTTGAATTGTTTTCTACTGAAGATAATCATCCACGATGAGAGCCCTATGTGGTCTAGCATTGTCGTCCTGAAGCAGGATATCATCGCCTATTGCCAGGGCATAAGGGCGCACATAAGCATCAAGGATGTCATCTCTATAGGCCTGAGCATTGACGGTACCACGTGGAAAGACATGAAGATCTGTGCGGCCACCCAAAGAGATTCCACCCCAAACACAGACACTGTCTCCTGCGTATGCATATCTTTCACGGATGTTTGATGGATGATAACAGATTTCAGGCTCTCTCCAAATCAAACAACGCCTACTATCGTTTTGTAGGCTAAACCTGGACTCATCCGTAAACAGAACAGCCCTCCATTGATTCAGTGGACATGTTGATGCGCACACCTCAAAAGTTCCCTTCTGTGGCGTGGCGAGAGGGGCACGCAATTGGCTGGTCGCCTCGCGTACAGACCAGTTTCGTGAAGCCTTCTACGTACGGTTGGAGTTGACACCAACCTTCCGGTGGCTACAGCAAGGGAGGATCTGAGTTGAGCCGGAATGCGGTTCTATTCCATCGTGCACATAACGACAAATATCTGTCATCGGCGCTGGTCGTAACAGTTGGCCGTCCTTGCCTAAACCTCCTGGATGCCGATTCTGTCGTTAGAAATTGTTGTCAAAGTCTATGAACCACAGACGAACGGACATTTAGCCATCTGGTCACTTGTGTCTGACTTAGTACTGCCTCAGTCTCCTAATAGCTTTTCATCGCAGTTCTTCTGGAAATGATGCCAGGCGGTCATTGCTACGAATTGGTTATCTCCGATTTCTTACTTGACAGTCACAGCAAAAGATGCAGGCTTGATCTCGAACATGCAGTTTTATGCTTCTAGTAATTAATTTATTCTGGTTGCAATGTGAGTAATTTGCATATTGCAGCTTTACTAAGTAACATTTATTTGACAACATTTTCAAATTTCATAGTAATTGGCTTATTTTTGAGCGAGCTATCGCTATTTTTGGGATTTTTCTTAATTTTTGGAAACCAGTGTATTTCAAAAAATACAATCTTTCGAAACGAAACATTTGAATAAAAAATTTTAAAAATTTAAAAAATGCATGTAATGGCTCGTAAATTGAAATTTTAAAGTAGTTTTGTACTTTTTATGACTATGCTGCCTTAATTAGAGTTAATAAATCAAAATAAAATCCGTTTAATAAGTAGATATTTTAAAATTTGCAGTGGAATGTTTAATTTGTGGTTATCCATTTTTCTCAAAAGTATTGATTTTTGGGCATACATATGGAGGTGCAAATTGTAGCATTTTGGCTCCACTATCACGTCTTAAAGATAATACGTCGCGTTACGAGTAACCCTGTATGCAATGCACACACACATGGTCATAAAAAAACTTCCCTAAATATGGACCTCCAGACACCGTTCCTTTCAACAAATCGAAATGAGATTTCAGATATAGTTATTTAGAGGCATCCGCACGAGATTGGGATTGCTTAAAACAATAGAGCTCTCACGGTTAGGGTTACAGTGAACAAACTTCGAAAATTTCCATTGGTAACACCCACTTTTTTCCTGCTAAAGTTAATTAGTGCATTGAAAAATCATAATAGCGTTATACACGTATGACAAAGAGTGACGGCGTAAAACATTTGCAAAGAAGAGCATTTTAAAGAACTAAAGTCAACACAGAGAGAAAATGCATTGACACAAATTGCATTAATTCACTGGAATAGACAGTAGAAATAAACTCTATAACAAATAAATCGACGCACCAAGAAGGAGGTGTCCAATTGAGACGAAAATTGGTGGATAGGAAGACAATCTACAGAATAGTAAATGATTAAAATTTCAGAACAATTGAATAATTTATTTCAGAGTTACAGTAACAAGTTCAATAAGGTGTTGACCCGCCTCTAGCCTGGATACAAGCTGCGACAAGGCGTGGCATAGACCGATAAAGCTCCCGCATGGTCTCCTGCGGTATTTCCTGCCAAATTCGCTCCAATTGTCGAACGAGGTCATCAACAGTCCGTGCCAGATGCAATCGCCTTCCCATCATATCCCAGACATGCTCGATGGGAGAGAGATCTGGCGATCTGGCAGGCCAAGGAAGAGTTTGACAAGCTTGCAGACAGTTTAGAGCAACACGAGCCGTATGTGGTCTGGCATTGTCCTGCTGAAAAACCAGCCCAGGGCACTGCAAAAGGAAAGGTAGCAAAATAGGTCTTAGGATGTCGTCCACGTACCGCTGTGCAGTAAGTGTACCTCTAATGACGACCAAAGGGGTCCGGCTGTCAAAGGAAATGGCACCCCAGACCATAATGCCTTGTTGAGGGCCGGTGTGGCGTGCAATAGTGAAAGCAGGATCCCCCCCTCTGCCCTGTGCGTCTCCAAACACGTCTTCGATGATCGTCAGGACACAGTTGGAAGCGGGATTCGTCGCTAAAGACTATACGTCCCCAGTCGGCATCATTCCAACCTGATCGAGCCTTGCACCACTGTAATCTGGCTCGGCAGTGTGCAGGCGAGAGTGGCAGGTGGCGTAACGGTCTGCGCGAGCATAGATTTCGCTCTCTCAATGGTCTGTGAATGGTCATGATGGACACTGGTGTTTGGGTTGAACGTCTGATGGTTGATAGAGATGAAGAAGGTGCTGTGACAGCTGATCGGACCATCACTCTGTCCTCACGATCTGTTGTAGCCCTAGGTCGACCGCTACCATCCTGACGCTGCACTCTGCCATTTTCCACCCATCCTTGCCAGCATCTTCGAGTCGTCGCATCGCTTCGACTCAAATGACGAGCGATTCTCCGATTAGTCCAAGCGGCCTCTTTCAATCCAATGATACGACCTCTGTCAAACTCTGACAGTTGCTCGTAATGAGCACGAATCCTGCAGCGAGGCATTTTTTAAACTGTTGAAAGATCATCTGAATCGCAATCAAACCGAAAGTTTTAACAACCGTTGAAGAACTGTTCCTTATATACGTCTGCTGGATGCGCAGTTCCGATGTGCTAGAGATCAAACTATTCATTCCTTGGACACCCCATTTGCATATCTGTTCAAAACATTCATGCATACGAAATTTCAAAGCAATCGGATGATTGTTTCTTGGTGCGTCGATTTTTTTGTTATAGAGTGTATTAAAATAACAGTATGGGCAACTGATAACTCTTAATTCCATTAAAAAAAACTTGCCTCTCCTCGCTTGAACTGTCGTTGGTTCTGACTACTGAAATTTTTTTATTGATAGCAATTTTAGAAAGAAACAAATTTGGAACTTACTTTTCAGGCAGATATTTGCAGCATTCTCATTAAAAAATGGATTAATTTTGGAAAAATAACTCTGTAACCACTTCAATATTTTTAATGGAAGCAATAATTCTACAATGAACATGCGTATAACACAGGAAAAATTATCTGAAATAATCATTGCACAATTTTTTAGAACAATAGAATTAATTGGACCAGAATCTGCAAAAACCTGGGTGTCATGATTGACTCCCATGTCTGACATGGAAGGTAGAGGTGCTTTATGCAGGAAACAAAATGGTTGGAGCCACAAAAAAACTAGAGAAGTTACTTTTTCAAAATAAGCTCAGCCGTCAAAATTATATAAATGCATAGAGCTTCCTGTAGCGACCTATGCCAGCCAAATCTGAGGATATGCAGCCTAAGCTAATCTGGATATATTATCGCGAAAACACAACGCTATTTTCCACCGTATACGGCATGGACACAGGTACCTTAGTAATGCTGTTATTTAACGCGATCTCGGCATCCCTTCCTTTAGGAAAATTATACACCAGATTGGTGAAAATTTCTTCACCGATCTCGGTAACGTTCCAAACGAACTATTGGCTGAGCTGCCAGATTACGATTTCCGAGAAGTAAACTGTAAAAGACCCAAGGCAGTCTTAATTTAGGATACCGACTAGGAACTTTGCATCCAATATTCTACATTGTGTTTTTGTGTATTTTGTTTCTTGATTCACAGTATAAATGATAGGAGATGAACAAATTTTTCTTCATGTCATATCATTTATACTGTTATCTCATTTTTTATTTATGTACATATTGCGAAAATAAAAACTCAAAATACTGGTGCTAAATTATAAATTAAATAAAAACTTTGTGAAAAAAGCACACATAAACATTAGTAAACATAAGTAATATTAGTAAACATTAGTAAACATAAGTAACATTAGTAAACTTTAGTAAACATAAGTAACATTTTATGTGTGCTTTTTTTCACTAAGTTTTTATTTATTTTATGTACATATTCCTTATTTCTTATTTATTTTGTAAAAAAACTGAAATAATTGTTTTTCTTGACGTGACCATGCCTCACATGGAGGCCCCATTCATTTAATGTTAAAAAAAAATATATTGTAATTAAGAAACTGGAACTGTAGCCTTGAAAGGTCTAGTTGTTCCCTACAATAAAATTTTGCCCTGTCATGCCATGCCAACGTTTGGAAAAATCTCTTCTAATTGGAGACTTTCCAGTTTTTGCAACATGTCTGCAACAGAATCACCATTTTTAATAAGTGATGAAAATTGTTGAAGTTCTTCGGAGAAACTGTGCTCCATACCTGATGGATAACATCTCTGTAAAGTCTCCGAATCTC
This sequence comes from Cheiracanthium punctorium, assembly GCA_038373885.1. Classification (NCBI taxonomy): domain Eukaryota; kingdom Metazoa; phylum Arthropoda; class Arachnida; order Araneae; family Cheiracanthiidae; genus Cheiracanthium; species Cheiracanthium punctorium. The sequence goes on along the minus strand of JAWZYV010014827.1, from coordinate 522,402 downwards.
TCAGAAATACAGATGTTGACTTTAAGTTTATAAAAGAAGCAAATTTATTCTGCATAGGGAACTTTCCCCAGACAGCACATAAGCTTAAATCAAGCTTGACATTTCTTTGAATTTGACGTATTAATGCAAGCTTGACAGTTCAATTCATTTTAAGCTTGTAGCAAGCTTGGAGATTACAAAAAAAATGAGTCAGCAAATATTTCCCTGCCGAATTTAAGTCATTTGAACTGTCAAGCTTGAATACAACTTGATTACTGCTTGATTTGGAAAGCCACATCCACATAACAAATAATTTATTATCAGTCATAAATGTACTTGACCATAGAATTAAAAAAAAAGATTCTATATTTCCAAATATTGAAATTCTTCAAAATAAAATACAATATACTACAACATTGATTTCAAAATCAGTCGTTTGTCTCGATTTTGGCCAATATTGCGCAACATGAGTGTTGCGATATTGAAAGTTTTATAACGTGTCCTGCTTTTAAGTTTATATTATGCTTATTTTCCTATTAGTAGAGTCTATAAATTACTCATAACATTATTTTAATTTTGATTAATCCCATGGAAAAATAAAAGAAACAGATCGGCATCGGCCAATACTGATGAATCTCGCCAAAAAAACGGCGTGACAACCATAACAGTAACTTCAAATTTTAGTCTTGTCACCGCGAGTGAGATTGGAATGGTTGTTAGACGCTGGCTTCCCACACTTGAGGTGCTGAGATCGATCCCAGCCGCGGACGCTGTACGGAAACAGATTCAAATAACTTGAGGTTTCAGCGTAGAGGGGAAAATGCGTGGAAAAATAAAATATATGGGGCGAGTTCAGCGCCCCATGTATTAAGAATTTTTTTTTTTTGGAAAATTTTTTAACTTTGAATTAAGCTTGCTATGTCAAGCTTAATGCAAGTTGGGCAAGTGTAAACTTGAACACTTGATTCAAGCTTGCATTAAGCTTACACGCTTGAAATTTTCAAGCTTAATTCAAGTTTATTGACTTGATAAATCAAGCTTACTGCAAGTTTGATGCAAATTTGCTGTGCTGTCTGGGTACGTTGTGAAAGATTAGCTTTCAATGCATAACATACAACATTATGAATATTTATGTCTTATGGATCACGAGTAGTCATTTGGCGAACTCTTCAGCATTATTTATCGAATCAGGATCTTTAATTCTAGGAGTAAATTTTTTTCGTGATTCTACATATGTTTCATTTCCATAAATATTTTCAGCCAAATCTTCATATACACAAAAATTATCTCACACAAACTGTGTAAAGTCAACTAAGGACTGATATAGTGCCTCAACTTGAGATGCATTTAAAGTTAGATTTTGTAACTGAATACTCGTTTGATTAAGCCGCTGCAAAAATGTATCTCAAATAACAATGTTCAACACAATTTCAAACTTGGACATCGTTCTACTAAAAGCTGATGCTTCAGATATTGTTGACGCTGTCATGTATTCATGAGATGCTAATGAAGTAAGGAGATTTAAAACTTTTTTATGTTTGCCTTTTTTTTTCTCCAGAAGGATTTGTTTAATATCGTTGCACTTCGAATATTTCTAATGTAGGCAATAAGAAACCACTAACCGTATTTTAAAATATAAAGTTAATCGACGAAGATGGTGTATTTTAAAATTATAACAGATGTCTTTTGTGAAATCTTTAGTAAAAATAATGCTAAGATTACAAATCACTCAGTAACGCAAAATCTATCGCTAACTATTGGTACGTGCATGTGACAGAGAGACAGATAACTCCTTTGAATATGTATCAAAATCTTTCGAAGAAATAAGAATATTTCAGAATCAAAATTAAATTAATTTTCTGAATAGTTAATATTTGTTCCTTGTGTGACAATATCTTTTTGTAAATTTCTCTGGAAAATAAACTTTCTCGGATTATCGTTATGGCAAAATTATGAATCAATTCATTAAATAGAAACATTTTAGTGTGATTTTATGACTTTCTTATAATGAACTCGTTTGAGATTCCTCAATAAAACAAGAATTTATAGGTAATATAATCAGAGAGACATAAAAATACATTGCGGGGATAAGGTATTCATTTATCTAAGTACGTTGTCTTAAAGAATATTAAGTAAAAGAGATATAAATGTTATAGACATAGCAAGTCATATTTTAATATCACAGTGGATGCATTTATTTAAAAACTGGCTTGGATCATGTAATTATTTCATAAATAACCACGACCAAAATTTTTTATCAGTATTTCAAATGCGAGAAATAAGTTATTGCATTGATTATATTTTAACGGATTAGAAAAAGATATTTTTAAAGTATCTTTTTTTTCTGTTTAGATTTTTTAAGAGTTGAGATCCACTAAGAATTAAAAAATCTTCTTTCCTTGGCCGCAGGAAACCTAGTGGTGTAATAGGTAACATATTGTACTGCCGTGGCAAGGGACTGTTCGATTCCTGATTGGAAAAGGTTGATTCAGACTTTCGTTCCTGAAGCGGGTTGATAAAATGAGGACCAGGCTTGCTTAAATACTTGGGATTTCTACGACGAGCTGACCATCCGGCCAGGCCAGGGCACTTGCTACCACACCCCAGAACTCTAATCACCACATAGTGGTACATAGTAAAATGTATGGATTGTGGCACTTGAACGTATAATATTATATTATATTTTGGAGGTATAGTATTATAAAATAAAAATTTTCTAAAAAAAAAGATAGCAGGACTTTGTGATATTATTTCTGAAATAACAAGGATTTAGGAAATTAAATGGAAAAATAAATTCATGAGCTGTATCCCCATCTGAAGGAACATAACTTCTACCATCGTATTATTTTTTCTCTAACATGCTTTTAAAACAGTTTTTGAATGTTCTTTTTTTCAAAATAAAGATTATGATTTGTTTTATAACATGAGGTCCCGATCAGTATCCAACTTTCTAGATCATAAATTCTGTTCCGATTTGAATGAAGAAAAAAAATCATATTGTATTGTGCGAATAGGGTATTTTATTCCGTTTCATAAATATATCGTTTTCCGTTGAAGCAACTTAGCAAAATTAAGTGAAAAATATCTTGTGTTTAAACCACTGGATGCATAGATGCATTTCTGATGATATTGACGAATTTAGCACGTGTTTCCGGAAGTGACGATATGTTTTAGTCTCTTTTCATGACCCGATTTGGAGCACTCTTAGATTTTTTTTCTATATATTATCAGACAGAATCGATAGAATGCAGTTTAGTTCACAATACTACTAACTCTTTAGATCGTCCCCACCCTCCCCCAATAAAAAATAATAGTGTACTGAATAGAAGGTGCACTGTGTTATAAAGTCTCACGTGTTTGAAAATTTCAGACTTGGCTTTCAAACAACATTACGGTCTGGATTATGTATGTGTTTTGACGGAGTTTCTTCTATTTGCAAGCATTTTTGAAAACGGGTAAACAGCCCCTTGGTTTATTTAGACATCAACATGCATCTTTTCATAGAGCATGGCATTTACATTATATATCAACAACCACATATACATCAATAGCACAACAATATTGGGCAACAGCTATTAAAGATAGACAGAGCAATATCTGACGATTGAATAATTTTCTGATACTAAGCAGGTTTACGTTGATGACTTTAATACTTTTCTGAAAGTTCACGAGAACTAAAGTGGCCTATGTGGAAAAAGTAATCTATCTATTAAAAAATTGAAGTCGAAAATTTCAAAAGTTCAATATCGCAATTACTAACATTGGGCAATACTGACCAAAATCAGTGCCAAAAGAAAAAATTCAACCTACTTTCGCCAATGCATGCTCCTATCGGTGAGTATTCAGGAAATACTGTCCAAAATTGCTGTTTTACAAGGGTACAGATTAGACCGAAACAAACTATTTCTATTTGGAAAACTGTATTATGTAAAATCAAGCTGTTGTGTTATATATTTAGACTCGAAAATGGGAATATAAAAAGTTAGTTTTGAAAATAAGAGTCGTCTGGAGTTCTTGTACACATTAAAACAAATCTCAAATTTAAAATAAATAAATTAAAGCATTTGGTAATATCTAAGAAAAATAATAAACGGTCGATTGGAAGATAGCTCGTTATTTCTTGTATTTTCACATCAGTTACTCAGTATGCTGAAAACATACCAATTTGTAAACTGCACAGTTTTTTAAAACGATGTCACAGTTTGTGAATTAATGGCGAATGCCTCATTTTCTTTCTTTCTTTTTTTTTTCCTTTTGCACAGACAGATTTAGAATTTGATAAACAAACTGAAGTTACATGCGGAATCAACCAACCATTGTAACATCTTTTAAGTATTATATTTGAAACGCGGACACATCTATCCCCTGGATCGACAAGTCCCTAATTTGCGGAAAGGTAGCTTTCTCCCTGTCAAATGCCTCTACGAGTAGGTACTAATTTTCCAGCGCATAATCTGGTACTGACCTCTCAGACTGTAAGTTTATATTATCAACAGTCTTGAATGGCGTTGTCAGCGTTGTCAGTGCTGCCCATCTAATTATCTATAATATGTTTATTTGACTACGGTTATTGACAGGCACGAAATTGTCTGACGTTTTAATGTAGGTTATTCAAGCAATGACTCGCCGTTTTGATTGGTAAAGCAGCAGATAATCTTTATGACTACACAAAGATACAAATTAAAGTTGAGACGTTGGAATCATGTCTGCTGTTTCATTTTCTTATTCGTTTTCTTTGCTTTCTTTATAGTAAAGTATGAGAGTTTATTTTTCATAATCGGTTCACGTCCTCACTGAAATGATAAAATGTTACTGTCAAACAGAAGTATTTATATGTATAGAACTTCTTATTTTGAGGAAAACGTTTTGCCTTGGTAATATGAATAAATGAAAAATGAGTTAGCGGTACAAAATAATTTAAAAAATAAAAATTCATATAAAAATACGGCGGAAAATTGAGTGAATTAGAATGCTTTTCAAAAGAGAAATCCCAGCATTTGCTGATATTTAGTTGTAATACAAGTATACTTCATTTCATAGAACTTCTAGAGAATGATACCAAATACAGAAGAAAAATTCTGTATAATATAAAATCAGATTGACTGGCATTTAATCTATTTATTTATTTTATTTTTGTACCTATAAATCTTAAACAGACTCATAGTAAAGCTACAAAATGGCCGAAATTTGGAGCTACGTCCTCTTCAATCCTTATTTCGCACAACGTAATACACATATTTGTAATTTCTTTGATAAGGTATTCTGAAGATTATGCGAAAGATGATCTTAAATGTTCCCGCAAATATGAACAAACTTCAAATTTGTTTGACGAACTTCGACCATTTTCAAGAAGCCCATCTGAACAGTAGTAAGTTTAGTTGTAAAACTCGCTCAAAACTTTTAGAGTAGGGATGCACCGAATATTCGGTTGGTATTCGGTATACTGCCTATTCGGCAGACAAACCGAATATTCGGTTCGGCCGAATACTTTAATATTCGGCAAGCGAATAGTAAACAAATTTAAGTATTCGACAGTTGTAAACAAATACATATTTTTCAAATCATGAATGAAAACTATGGTATAGTACCATAGTACTAAATTAATTCAAGTTGCTACTAATATCGCAATAAAATTAGTTTTAAAGTAAGACAAAACGCTCAGATATTAAATTTAAATTATGTTGCTTTTCAATTTTTCTTAAATTTTATGACACATTACATTAACCTTACTATTAATAACTCATTTAAATATGAAACAGTAACCAGGAAAAGAAACTCATAACATTAAATGTTCATAAATATTGAAACTCAATTAACTACTAATTTTTTTAATAAAATATGCGGGTAAAATAATTATAATCATTTGACTAATATTTAAAAAAGTTATTAATACTATATAAGAGAAAAACTTGGATATTAAATTTTCCAGCATTTTAATTTCTGAAATTTTACAGCATATGAAATATTCAATATTGCTTAAAAACAGATTAATTAAATTAATCATTGCAATCAAAGTTTAATAGCGGTTTAATAAATTTTAACCAATTATTTGGTATTCGGTTAGAATTTTAACCGAATATTCGGTATTCGGCAAAATTTGGTATTTGGTGCATCCCTATTTTAGAGTTTTAACTAACAGCATTTTAGTCATAACCTGCGTTGTTGCTCTGTTAAGTTGATTCTTCTAAAATTTATTGAACGAAAGTAAGATAGTTTAATACTTACTTTTAGATTGAAGGATTTTTAAATTTTTTTCTCTGTTTCCCCCCCCCCCCAATTCCACCAATAAACTGTGCCATGAAATAAAATGTTCATGTTCAAAACACAATATAACTAAAAAGTAGTACTTTTTCTTAAATATATAAATGAATAGGAACTAAAAATAACCCCCAGAAATTTCACATAAAAACGCATTTGCTTTTGAATAATAATCTCTTAAAAACATATTTTATTTACTTCTTAATACATGGATTGTCCACTGATTGAGAGTAATTTACTTCGAGGGAGTAAATCAGAGTTATAAAATCATTTATAGATGAAAATATTAAATTGTATTCTAAAAGACGTATCACCATCCGTTTTATTAACACTGAAAGAAATTAAATTAGCATGCGATCTATGTTATTTACTTATTTCCTGGGCAATACAATCAATTAAACACCATGGAAGATTTCTCTGCAACGAAGTCTCTAACTTCATACATTTTAATATAGCGTCAGTATTATGCCTGCCACGTTGTCATGTGCCTCCAGGAAAGTCATCAATATCAATTGACATAGGAAGCCGTGCTACTTAGTAATCTATTATCTGGTATTGGAGAAATAACTGAGGTAGAGGCAGATGATCCCTCAAAAGTAGAAGTTGATAAGCTCTGCTACTTCGAATTATAAATGCAATAATAATGTCTTATTCAAGTACAAGTGACGGTGATAACATTTGATATTTGTGATCCGCAGTAATTTTTCTAGCACTTTTTTTTAAAAAGTGACTTGCAGTTGCAATCAAGAATGAAATTGTTTTCCAGTGCGATTTTTGTTGAAAGCTCAATGTTTAAATGTCGTGTTCGTATAATTAAGCTGATGAAAGAAATAGATAAAAGGTATTCGAAACATAGTGGTCACAAATATGAATGATCAGCATTCATTTGTAAAAGGTCATCTGGGAAATGAATTTTGCAACATAATTTTTAATAGACAAAAATCATATTCCACAGATTGATTTTTATACGTTTCCAAAATGCGAAAATTCTTTTCTTTTTCTTTTCTTTCTTTCTTTTTTCTTTTCTTTTCTCTCACTCTTTTTTTTTCAAGAGAGAGTTTTAAGTATGATCTAGAATTTGAATTTTTAATAACACCTTTCAAAATTATAAATTCTGAATTTTCACCAAACAGATTTCTCAATTACTTTATTGGCTTTGTTTTACAATTTGAATCCAATAAGTCCTACAAGCAGTCAAAGGTAATAAAAATATATCCTTTTTTTATTGACGCATTTGTAAATTGTTCAAACAATCATTCCTGTATTTAACACAAGCTACATTTAACGGGGGAAAAGGACCAGCACAAAAATAATTAAATTTCACTTCGAATGCTGTGAGTGAAACTTTTTTCTGTACATTCGCAATTAATTTTACCTACGAAAAGATTTGTTTCATGATTGACAGCATTTAAAAGTCTTTCTCTAAAGAAATTACAAAAGGACAAGCATTATAATTGTATTGCTAATAAGGATTGTACAATTACAGCATTAATCCTACCTAAAGTATGCTTTGTAAATCTGCTCTTAGGCACGGAGAGAAGGAGAGATGGCATTTGCAGCTGAATGGACGGCTTCAGAGGGGACCATTGCTTTGACTACTATTAAGAATATAGTAAAGAGATACAATCTGGTATTAAAAAAGAAATACAGATAAATAAATGGTGCAACAACATTTCTTCTAACAATTTAGCTTATGCTATAGCATCGTTATTGTCCTATTTCATCAAGTTTTGGTGGCATTCACCAACAAGATATTGCCGACTACATACAGTCAGCAACGATCTGTGTTTACTTGATACACAAAATATTAGACTCAATCACATGAGGCGTTCTTTCATTCTTCGATCGAAGCACATCTGATTTGTGACTGTTACGGCGAAACCTGAAGTGAACTCAACAGATGAACTCCGAGAAAGAACTGAAGCGTCACTCTCTGAAATGCACATAACTGCAATCTAAAGTATGTTAGCTTTCTTGTAGTTTAACTGCATAACAACTGTTACTTCTGAAAAAGGAAGATTGATACTGGTTTCAAAGCATCCCGTACCATCAAGGAACTGCAAGTTATAATAATTATATCTTCTTATTAAGAAGCATTTGTAAGAATGGCTTCGTCTCCTTATATTATTAATGATTCTGCAATTTTAATGTGCCTAAGTGAGCATAGAAAATACATTCTGTTCCGTTTCTATCCGGTTACAAAGTACTTTGAACAAATTGCAACACTTGAGTCGGGGACAGTGTTTATTCCTTCATTAAAGTGCATGAACTTAGAATTTAAGGATGGGATTTTTAAACCTTATTAAATAATCATCAATTATAATATACTTTCGGAAATTTATTTCAATTTTAATATTTTTATGAACATTTAAAGTATGGAGCAGCGAAACTAGCTTAAAGTTTTTGTCAAATATATTCAAAATGCTTATTCAAAATGTTAAGCAGTTTTTTCATGGTAATGAGTACGTTCTTCAAAAAAAGCTACCTAACAATCTTTATTAACAATCTTACCTAACAATCTTACCAAACAATCTTATGTTTAACAATTTCGTTTATTAGTCTCATTAATAATTTTAATATTAGTCTTATGTTCAACTAAAAATCTGCATACTTAATGCAAAAATGGAAACTGGAGAATTTTGATAATTCTTGAGTGGAGAGTTGAACTGGAGATTCTTGAAGTACACAATTAGACAGGGTACACAAGAAGTTTTGAAGTACACAATTAGGGACTTGAAGTACACATTTATGAAATTTAGACAAACTGCTCCCAAGATATCTGCTTACAGGGTGCTGCTCTTAAAAGGACACATTTTGAAAAGTACTGGATTATAATTACGTTACACCTGAAGGAAACCACTTAAAAAGGATAGACATGTTGGATATGATGAAGGGTCATACTTAAAAGAAATTCTTGAACAGTAATATTTAGTAGACGAATATACCAAGCAGCCTATTGGGCGTCTGTCTAACACATCTTTGGAAATTTCCTTGAAACTTTGGACTATGCTAGAAAAATTGCATGCATTGCAATGACTCTTTTTTACAGCTATAGCTGTGAATTTCCTCATTAGCACCAGTCTTTTTAACGCAGCTGGTAAAAGTGAGCTTTTAGCAAAGGTGAAATATCTTGAATAGATTTTTTTTTCACTGGCGGTACATATAAAAATGCAAAATCAATTGAAATGACGAAAAAATTTTGGTTGGTGTAACTCCCGTGTAAAAAGACACAAAAGCTAAAGGTATGATTTTGGATATGATTTTGTTAATGCTGTTTATGTAATGGGGGAAAAAATATATATAAAGTACTGTTAATTTTGATTCTTGCTGCATTATTGGTCAAGAATGAAAAATAACGACAATCTATAAAGTATACAAGAGTTTTACGAGATCAGAGATCAGAATCTTTCAAATAAAGTACATGAAAAACTGCTCCCTTAGATCGCACCGAATTATTAATATCTTAACTGTCCGTGTGCACCGAGAAAAATCAACTTCCTCTAACTTTACATCCGATATGTTTGCATGTCGAATACATCAGTCAGTACGTAGATAGGCGGGGTATGTGCCGCAGGCTTCATTTTGTCAGCAATTTCTTTTTATTTTACTTTCGTGCCAATAAAAGAAGGTAAGCTGAGATCTCCACCCTGCAATTTATAGTCGCCTCTAGGTTAGACTCCAATGTATCAAACTCGAGAAGTGGCAGTTAAGCTTTGAAAGGCTGTTACCTAAGTCATTTTTTTCCTTTATAATTTTAATATTGCTGAGGTTCCACATTTGTAAGCAGCAGGTTTGAAGAAATCAAAGCCAAGATGTGATTTACGGTGGCTGCGTTAGTTTGTTCTGTTTGTTTTAGCTGGAGAAATGGTGGCAATATTCTGTAAAGAATCTAATAATTTAGGGAGAATATGTCGAAGCTTTGACAGTTATGATCGATGATGAAAGGTTATGATGAATACGGGAACCCACGAAGCTTATGTGTTTAATTACTTGCTTTCTTTCTTAGGTAATTTAAGTTTTTCTTTTCAAACCTGTACTCACTGTTTATACAGCAAAATGAAAATCTCAGAATGTTTGGCCGAAATTTTGATTTTGATGGATTTGCGTCTCTTGGGAGGTCGTTGCAAGTCATGGAATATATTTCTTCCACTTGTATGCGATTGGAAAATAAGAAGCTTGGGGATGTTTTCTCCTTATTAACAAAAGCTAAAGCTTTATTTTATATTGATAAACTCCGTGTTTCTTGATCTTATGTTTGATTTCTACAGTCAGACCCTATAAATCTTGAGATTTTTCATTTAATAGTTACTTAAAAATAATATTAACTGGTATTCAAACTAGGATTTGACGTGGAGTTTGTTTTTGGAGGTTGTAAGACTAGCAGTCAGTGTTAACTAACTAAATTGAATTCATTTGTACATGGAATAAATAAATATTCATATACAATAGATAAATAAATAAATGTACAAGTCTGAATTAAGTAAACATTCCTACCCCCCCCCCCCCGGCTCTCTTTCAAGCATGTTGTTAGTAAGCATCCAACATATTCAAAGATATCAAATGAATGGATTCAAACGATCAAAGCCGTTAATCATTAAAAAGTAACTAGTAATAACGTAAAATAAACAACCACATACACCGTTGTTAAAAGCACTGGCTAATAATTTTGATGTATGTTTATTTCACAGTAAAATACTTTAGGTTAAAAATTATGTTGTAATTTTTTAAGAATTAAACAGAAATATCCATTACATTATTAATGGTTAAAAATATTAACACCGAAGCCTTCGTATATTAATTAGATGTTTTTAATAGAAATTAACACAGGAAATAGTATTTTTGAGAGAATTACCGATAAATATGAGCGTTTTATTTATCTTGAACAATATTTGGTAAGCTGTATCTCATAATTTAGCAGTAGGTAAGCTGTATTACATTACTAGAGGTTCTTCTTTGACATGTTTACATTCATCTTATGGTCTTAAGTAATCAATCAGTGGATCCACAGAATTCGCATCGCACGTGTTCGCGTAAAGTTATGACATGAACGCAGGGGGTGCTTAGGTTTTAGCGACCAATCAAGTTAAGGAAAAGAAATCTTTTGGTTGTAGTGATGACCATTTGTCAATGCAGAGGAAGACTTTAATTTCTTCCTGCAATGCTTTTCAAAGAATAGAAGTTACATTCATTTACTTTTTTTAAGTTAAATGATAGGAACCGGTAAAATTTGACAAATTTTCTAAATCGATACATTTAAGAAATTTTACTCTTTATTACGAATCAATTGAACAGTTTTTCAATATTTCAGTGCGGCTGGTGGCGAACCAAAAGAGTTATCAACTCTGCCTCGTTAAACCATCATGTTATTTTTGACATTTCACTATATTATAAAATTTTGTGAAATTCTTACTTTTAGCAGTTAAATAAATAAATAAATAGTTCAAAACCATGCAAGTAAATCGCAATGCGATAGGTATTTATAAAAGGAGGCCAAGAGAAAAGATTTTTGTTAAGGCTATTTTTTCCGCTTTTTAAGGCTTTTATAGTGAAATGTTGGTATGGGCTGGAAACCAAGGCCGCGTATTTAGGTTCATGCCGCTCATAGGCAAAACTAAAATCTGCTGTCCCCAGCTTGCTCCTTTTATTTTATATCTCCATGCATACTATTAGTGCATTGTCATTTTAAAAATGTATTCTAGAAAAAAAATACTTACTTAAATTGAAAAGGCCATAGCTAGGATTTTTTTTTTTTCGGAAGTAGTTTAATGTTTCTATGACGTAGATTTTTGAACACATGTAATGCATGTTCTTGTGGAAGGGCATCATAGTCATCCGCCTTAGAAAAATACTTATAACAGAAGAACTTATTTGATAATGGCATATAGATACGTGTCCGGGCCAGTTAAAGCATCGACAAAGCAAAGCGTATACACGCGCCTGGGCCCGGGAATACAAATTCTTAATGAAAATTAAATGCTCTATAAATATGCACTGTTCAAATCATTCTAAGAAAAATACGCCTCACCATGGCACAGTGGTTTTGTCACTGAAAATGGTAGACGGCCGAAGTGTGAAGGTCCCGGTTTCGGGTCTATCGCGCGGCTGTCGATCTAACGGTCTGGAGTCTTGGTAGGTTTTCTCTAGATGTCTCGTGAATACGCGTTAGAACCCCTTAGAAAGTCCTTCTACCAAGGCACCCCCACCCTTTGCAGATCGCCCTAATGCAGCGTTCCCATAATCGCACACACAATCTAACAACAATTTTATGTATGTAGATTGGAAGCGTAAAAAACGACAAAATTGGCATTACAATCCGAAATTTTCTCAAACTGTTATCTGTTCAGTTGATGACAGCTTTCTATAATAAAAATAACAAAGACAAATATTCTTGGGAATAAATTTTTATCAAAATGAATCAAAATATTTACTGGCTTGAACCTATTAAGAACTAAGATCTTTAACCTTAAAAATATATATAAATATAATACACAATTATAGGATATTCCAAAAAATTTTTACAACTTCGAACTTTTATTAAAAAGAAAAAGAATAGTTCTACAATAAAGAGGTTTTTTTAGATGTGGATAGAGCAACGCAGACAGCAGCCAGTTTTGGTTACAGCACGACACATCTCTGATTTATAAAAAATACCCCCCTTCCCCCCAATGGCCCTCACGAATGTCGGACTTTACTTCATTAGACTTATCATTTTGGGTCTATGCGAAAGATATGCACCGTACCGGACAATATTCGAAGAATACAGGCCGCTGTAGAAGTTTTTGATCTCGAAATGCTGAAACAAGACCTGAATGGAATTAAAATATCGCCTTGGCGTTAGTCGTATAGCGAAGAGATATGTAAAACTTCGCCATGTCAGTAAAAGAATTTTTTGAGCTTTTCTACTCTCACAGCTGCAAAAATTTTTCTGTTGAAGACCGCTTTTTTATTCTTTAAAATAAAAACACAATTTTGTACGATGTTTTCTTTTGTGTGTGTGTGTGTGTCCTATTTAACATAACATGAAAAAAAAATCTTTTGCTGATGGTCTGAGACAACGAAATAACTTAATCGATAATAAGATTGGAAGTGAATTAAGGCCTTGCTTAATTAATATTCAGTAGGGAAAAAAACTTAAAAACACACGATCTTCTATTATATATTGAACAGAAAAACAGAATCCTGAATCCTTACTACCTTTAAAAATCACACACAGACGATAATCGCGTAAATCTTTCTTTTGTAACAGTAGGAAAATATTACTGTCTTCCTGTCAGTTTAAACGATAACAGAAGCAATAAATTCTGTCAGCTCTCTAATTCGTTTATCTATGATTTCAATCACCTTCCACAGCTGCCTATCTTACTACCTTTCTCTGAGACTACAATGCTCAGCAGATAAAAATTCAGCTATTGTACGGCATAACTTTAATATTTTTTCGAAGATCTACGAAAAAGGTAAATTAATGAAAACAATGAGACTAAAGATGAAGACGGTTGCTTTATTTCCCTACATATGTAAAGGCCCTTGCTTTGCATCTACATAACATTTTGTAATTACACCAAACATGACTAAATTTAATTCAGTTAAAAATGAAGAAAAATGTGCAAGATCAACAGTGAAGATGATCATTGATGTTTATTTTGCGAAAAATCTGAAAGTCATTCAAAGTGTTTATGTGTACAAGCTAGCTTTGTTTTTAAGGACAAATAAAACATAAATTTACATTCTCTCATTTAAAAAAAAAAAAGTTGGCTGATGTTAACGGTGATAAAAAAGCTTAAAATTATCTTCTAATTTTTTTCCCCCGTAACACTGCTCTGTTTTGAAGATATTACAAATATTTAGTCACTGTTTATTTATTTATTTAAGTAAAATAACATTGAAACTACAGTGTTTATAGTACGGTGTAAACTATCAACGATGAGATAGGACAAATTCATCTTAAATTTACTTTTTATGGAAGTATGTGTGACTACCTGGTAAAGAGGTTGGACTAAGTTTAGATAGAGCTAATGAGTCTTCACAAAAAGTCAATTATTAGAATCAACCCTGTTAACAGTTATACATTTGCCCCATAATGTATTCCTACGCTGTCTCTTATATTTAAACATTAGTTGTGTTGTATAAGAGGCAGTCCAATGAAAAAGGGAGTGCTTATATAACCAGCATGGAACTCAAGCTGGTGACGCTAACGCAGGTAGGTGTTTGTGTAGAAGTGCCCTCTGTTGGGACTTGGAAGGAAAAAGAGCGAACGTTCACCGTTTGCCCGCAGAGCTCAGTGTCTTTGGCTTTGACACTTGTCTGTTAGACCTGCTCGAAGTGAGGTCAGCGAGTCGTGAGTGCGTTCAACAGCATTTTGGAGGCCCGGGAATTGGATCAGTGAGGTGCCGTACCTTTTTTGACTGCGCCACAACTAATGTACAACGGTACGTGGAAACTTTGCAAAAACTGAAGCGCGCCGTCAAGTCCAAACGTCCAAAAATGTTGACGGACTGCCATCATTCTGTTGAATAATAATGTCGCAGATGTTGTTTCGACAATCCAACAGAAGTTTCACTTTTTCTCACTCATCCTCCATGTAGCTCAGATCTTTCACAATACAATTTTCATATTTTTAAACCTCTTGTAGTAAAGAAGTTCTTGTCCGTCGATTTGCTTCGGACGAAGAAATCGACGCCTCAGTACAATTACGATTCCGCAGGCAGCCCCGAACATTTTCCCATGAAGGCAATGACTATCTTGTTTGGTGATAAACGATAGCAGTTAATGTGATTACTTTTGAAATAAATACCAGTTTATTTACTTTTTCCTATCTGTCCCGTTCTCATTTGACTCTCCTTGCACTTAAGAAACTCAATGGATGAAAGATTCATGGCTCTGCCTAGTAATAATTTAATTTTATTAGTTTTATCTGAAATTTGACAAAAAATTATTATGAGAAAAGTCGTTACACAAGTTCCCAGTACAATATCTAACGTTTGTTTTCCGTTTTGAATGAATATCTTTCTAAGGTTTTAACTGCATTCAAATAAAAACAGAGCCATAAATTTTCAGCAAAGATAAAGAAACCTCTATGCGCAAAATTCTTAACTTTAAAAGTATTCTTAGGAAATTCAGAGAACCTGCAAAGTTATAAGGGTTAAAAAAATTAATGATATTCATGTAATTTAAACAACAACCTATAGGGATTAGAGATAAACAAATCTATCTCTTAGCCGTTCTATTACTATTATTTGATTGACTTCTTCAAGCATAACTATGACTTAATGTTGTTTCTTAAGGAAAACCTAATTATCATACAACTTGTGTATCTAATATGAACAAAATATTAATTTGCATGATCAAGCAATTCAATTTTGGAAGATAAATAGCTTGCTAAATATTCTAACAGAGAGCATAAACTTCCCAAGTACAATTGTATCCATGCGGTAAATCAGGAAGAAATATTTAAAAGTGCTATTGATTTTGTTTTAAATGATGAAATGTATTTAAAAAACAAGGAAACGAAGACTACTTGTTATTTTTACTTCTAAATATAGCTACAAACTATTCTGTGAAAAGTAGAAGGTTAAAGGAAAATTAAACTGCTACTTTTTAAAACACAGAGAGCTGAGCCCCCATGCAAATATAATCCATGACTGGCCTTTGTGTAATGCTCTCCCTTCTTATATTTTTGCACCTCTATTCGGGTAGATTTTAAAAGGGGCTGAACATAGAAACAGGGACATAGCGAGAAAAAATTTCGTGGGGGGGGGGGAGAGGGGGGGGTGCCCGAAAGCTAAAAACGCTAGAATTTCTCACCAAATTGCATGAAATTTACTTGACATCCAATAAACAAAAATTCAAAATTTCGGGGGGAGGGAGGCAAGCCCCCAGGACGCCCACCCTGGCCACGCCCCTGCATAGGAAAAAGTCTTCAATTTTCTTTTCAGGAAAGTTTCAACAAAACTATAAAAAATTAATAGAAAGTCTAAAGATTTTAGAATAAAATTTATAATTCTGTACATAGCACCTAATACAGCAGCTGGGGGTAGGGGGTTCACTGTAGGTGTAGTGAATATTTTTATACCATATTGAACTTGTTTGTATTATTTTAGTTTTAGTACTAAAATATGAGTAAGTCCAAAATGAACTCCTCCTCCACCTCCCACATCCAATAATAATAATAATAATAATAATAATAATAATAATAATATGAACGCCTATCAGAGTTTGATTAAGCCAACGTGCGGCCTCGGGCCGACATCTGATATAGGTCCCATTTATTTAAATGAAATAAAGAAATTTTATGCTAACACTACGAAATATTTACTGGCCCATTACCTCTAAAAAGTGCTGCCCCGGTACATTTTAAACAGTACCATGCCGTTAACAATGCCATGCATGTTTTAGACACATGGGCGCGACAGGCATTTCACCATTACTGGCAATGTACTGGCGCATATGCATTTTTCAGGCATTGGTATTCCAGTGACATTAAACTGACGGCAATGCACTGTGCTCCCGGCATACGGCACTTGGCCAGCACGGCGGGTACCCTGCCGCCAGTTTGCGGGCAGTAGTCTGCTTGCTGGGGCGTTAGTTCCTCCTTAGCCTTAAAAAATCCTCCACCCAAAGCATATCCCCTGTGGGCAGATGCCTTTCGTGTAGGCTTTCCATAACACAAGGCACTTTAATAAAAATATTATGGTATTTAAAATTTTAATTTTTAGCACCTTTTGGCTTTTGGACTGCATAATAAGTTGGAAGTGCGCAAATCTGATCTATCACTATAGATCTGAAGATGAATAATAAATCTTTGGGATCAAACTGAGATTAACATGATCGTCAGACACAAAAACAAGAATACGCAAATGGTCAAAAAGTACTTGTTTTATTTCATATCACATGGTTTTGTTATACATACATTTCATAAAATTTACAACTATCATCCACATTTAAGCTTGCTTCTGAATCTAGATCTAACTTTTAATTGGTTTTCGATTTTCAGATTATTCATAAATAAAGTTACTCTGCTTAGAGAGGTGTACAGAGAAATCTATTGGTCAGAATACTGCTAAATTTGCTGGAGAGAGATTTCTGCTGAAAGAACTAGTGTAAATTATACCCCAGGATAGCGTTTCCCATTACTTCTAGTAGTTGATATGCAAAGTCTTAATTCAATGGTCTTCCCTCTTGAGATTGGTTTTTGCTTAGCCAGGTCGTGAATTACTTGCGAAACTCTCTTCTAAAACGGCGATTCTGCACATGCGGCTTAGCTATGGAGCTAAGAAAATGATAGCAAAATTTGAAATAGCAGGATTGTTGAGATTACGCTCCGGAAGAATGGAAGAGTGTGGATTAACATAAATTGTTTTATACACTGCGATTAGTAGTGGAGCATGACGGTTCTAGATGGTGGATGAGAATAAAGACAACCTCATCGAACTTGTTTTGCCTTAATTACACTCCAAAGTCATTTAAAATTTGTAATATTTTCTATATTTTACGTATTTTTACATTAAAATAATGTAAAACACCATCTAGTGGTGATTTTTTAAAACTATTTTTAACCATAGAAATCGCTCTCTCATGATCTCATTAAGAATTTCTGAAAAATTTCGTGGTATTCTGACAAGTAGTTTCTCAGTGCACTTCTCTGGATAGGGAGACTAATTATCAACACCCAGTAAATTCAACGAAAAGAAATCATTGAAAGATAGTAACTGACACACTTGTAATAGATTCTCGTAGCAGCATCTTGGTTAGAGGTTTTACAGGCACATTCTTAAAAAAGCAAAATATCAGAAGAAAAAAGTGCCTACACTTCCTACTCAAAGTTTCAGGATAAATATCTTCCACAAGTTAAGAAAAACCTGCAATAGCTCTATAGTTGAAATATCTTTATTTAGGGATTTCAATGAATTAAAGCATGCATTCATTTAAAAAATTGTCAGTAAGGTAATTTTTTTAGTGAGATTATTTTGAAAGTTCTTAAATCTGAAAAGATACCCAAATATTTATCTGTCTCTTCGTTGAGTAATTGGGCTTTACACTTCGCAAAAAAATATGCAGGATCAATAATTTGTCAAGCAAAATTTTTGAAATGGATACTATGAGACTAAATAAGTGTATCATTATATTATAGATTAATACAGAAACCTTGTGAGAAAATTGTGCACTGTAATTAAACCACTGAAAGGTCAGGTATTACTCTCTAACACCAGTGCGACTATCTGCACTACTCAATCTTTCAAACTGCTGAAACATGTCTACAACAAAAGACCCTCTAAATGAACTGCACTAAAGAGAAAAGAAGAACAAACATATCTTCGAAGATGGTTATCATCACCTTGCTTGCTTGACTTGTGACCCTAAATTATCTCCCCTAGCTCATGCACGCGGTCAGTAACAACGTAAATAGCAATAAATATATACATAAACAATTCTTACATGTGCCACTTACAATTACTTTTCTACAGAATTAAATGCGCTTTTTAAATAAAGGAACGAAATGAACTCTTTGGGTGGTCTTGGAAGCCCGCGGCTTAATAGATTCTGAAGACTTTAAATTAGAGTATTATGCTCTAGGTTGAGTGATTTCTTCACGGAGCTTTGCACGTGCCTCGTAATGTATACACTGGACAATGAAACTTTTAACTAGGTAGATTATTTATATGGTAATTAGGTGGTGTTTAGCTGTAAAGAGAAAAACGCAGCTTTCCCCTTCATAGGTGGACAGAGTTAGTGCATGAAGGCTTGTCAGGTTATATATCACGAAAGGCTTCTCAGTTCAATGGATTAATTATGATAAGAAGTCAAAATTTATTTCATACTCATAACAGTATTTAGTTTTTGTGACAAGGGTGGCGACAAGTTCTGGAAAGCAAAATTTATTTCACACATCGAAAAGAAATTATCTTCCTACCGTGCTCGGAAAATCTACTTTAAATTGCTTGTCATCAGAATTCACTGACATTTACAAGGCTGTATGGGGTGAGTAGACAAGTTGAGGAGGGGGGAAAAAAGAAAAGAAAATCAAAACCTGCTTATAATTTACCTCAACAATGAGGCTATAATCCCGTTTATGTTAAGTAGAATATTTTTAAGTATCAGTAAATGGTCATTTATAAATTAATTCCAGGTTTGTGATTTTTCTCAGTATAAACCCTTAGTTACATTCACGAGGCAGACTTTCTTCTTTTATATCATGCGATAAAATGTAAGAAAAATTCGCCTATAGCATTTGATATCTCTCAGAACTAGTTTTAAAATTATATGTCATAGTATAAAACGTTTTTATTTATTTCAAGGTTAACAAAAAAAAAATCAAAATTAAAATAAATATGCTTATTGAGAACACACGCGTACATTTGGGTTTTTTCAAGTGTATAATGACAAAGAATTAATAAGAAGGATTTTCACTGTTTAAAATAATGTAGATGAAATTTTCTTATTCAGATTAAGAATAATTTTGGCTTAATGTTACAAATTACTTCGTAAAAAATGTATGGGATGAAACATTTAAAAATATGTTTCAATATTCATTTCTGTTTCTCTTTTCATTATTATTTCTTTTTAATGTGCTCTTAACATAGATATTATAAACCACAAATATATATATATATACTATATAAATTAATATGTATTCAATAGTATACTCAATTAAAAAAATACTATTGCATGATCTGTTCAAACTGATATTAAAAAAAAGTAAAGGAAAGTTCTCGTTTTCAAGGTCTCGACAACTCTCATATCATCTACCTGGGCGGTGTAAAACAAATACAAGTATGAATTAAAAATCGCCGCTTGCAAACTCATTTCCTCTCTTTTGTCTCAGCTTCGGGTATTACAGTTCCATGCTGCTTTATTGCTGGCAAGCAGTAACCTTGTCAGTATATCCAGGTCTCAACTGTGCACCAACTCCCGAGATCACAACTGTGAGCTACTGGTTGGAAAACATTACCCTATATTTTCTGCTCTTTCCAAGTCGCAAATAAAGCATGTTGATTCAAACACTATTTGACAGGATCCAATTTATCAACCTTCTTCTACGTTGAGTTTTTATGAGACTGGCGAGCTTTTTGGGGGTTGTTTGGAATGCACACGCTCATTTTTTACTGCTGTTGTTTTACCTCTCAGGTATTTGATGGTAAGATAAAGGAAAGAGAGCTTGGGCTTATCAGAGAGATGGCAAAAGGGAGTTTTATGTCCTTGGCAGTGGGCTTGAGCGGGAATGCAAGAATATATCTTTGGCAAGAAAATGTTATTTACATCTCTGATAACAAAGCAGCATATATAAAATTTTTTGATGGTTGACAAGGAATAGTGCAAATTTTTCTTACATGTAAATTTCTAACGCATTACGACTGGAAATCTTGACAGCTACGGTATAAGTTGAAAGGTTCATTGTACCCATGGTTAATAAAGATTTATAATTGTGATAAAAATTGTTGTAGCTACGGTAACATTTTAATGAATTCTTTTTTTTTTTCATAGAATCTTGTCGAATATACCTTTTTGTATAACAGATGATTTAACGAAGCAAAGGAAACACAAATTTACTTTTGAAAAGCTTAAACGTGTTTTAGGTTTACGTAAAACTCATTTTGAAAGTCCTTATCCAACAATAATAAATAATAAATTTGTAATTGTTAATTTGAATAAACAGACAGACACACACACACACATAGATACATAAAGACAGAAATATGTTTAAATTCATGAAAGTTTTATTTGACGGTTGTTTCAGATCATGTGATTATAAACAATCTTTATACACCACTGTAAAGTTCTGAAAAATTAGCTATCTGTATTAGGAGTTCTAGGACGAAACTATATGACTGAGCGAGAGAATGCAGCTAAACGAGATTCAGAGAAGCAGACACGCTTAATAAATATATCATTCAATAAAATTAACTTTAAGTAATTTATTTTTTAAATGGCATTGTTGGATACATTCCCTTACATAGTACAACACAAACTTATATTTTAAGCTAAGAAGCTAAAGAAATTATGTAGTAAATAGAAAATCATGATTTTACAAAGCACTCTAAGTAAAGTTGAAAATATATGTAGGTGATTGCACAAACAACTTGTTTATAATGATATCGGGGTGAAAAATAAATGCAGATACATAGCAAATTTCCTTTGCATTAATTAGAATATAGATATTACGTTTAGCTTCCCTCCTCTACCTAAAAAAATTGAAGTTACTTATATTTAAAAAGTGCATCTTGAAGTTTTCTTAGAATTACTTATTGTTCAGTCACTAATACTTAAACTGTATTACATTGAGCTTATTTCCATTCAAAATAATACCGAAAAAATATTTTAAAATGAAAAATATACTGTATATATTGTATAAGTAAAGTACAGGGTTATTATAATAAAACTATCCCGATAAATGATTCTCTAGCGGCCTATCCGGTCAACCAATTGAAAAGAATGTTTAGATATTGGCATTTAAAGGTATGTATTCTAGATTGGGATTATTTAAAACAATGGGGCAATTACAGTTACGATTACAGTGAAAAAAATCTGAAATTACCTGTGGCAACATCCTCTTTTTCTTGCAAAAATAGATCAACGCATTCAAAAACCTTAAGTGGCTTCAGAACGATACATGTATGACGAAAATTGGCAGAGTAAAACATTTGCAAAGAGCACTGTAAAGTACCCATGACTGCACAAGAGATTAGAGGGATGTTGTATTTATTGGAATTAAGTTTCCAAGTGCCTTGCTGGTAGTTTAACATTTGTAGAATCTATTTCTGCGAATTATGCGATTTGTGTCAATGTAGCTTCTCTCTGTGCTGCCTTTGATCTTTAACATTGCTCTTTATTGCTAATATTTCACACCACTAATTTTCGTCATACACAGGGCCTTTCTAAAGGGGGGGTAGGGGAGTATCCCCCCTAACACTGGTAAAATTCTATTAAACTTGGCAAAATTAGATACCTAGTTGGCAAACTTGGCAAAAAAATTGTGACAAAAACTATAATTTACTTTCTATTTCTGGTACACCTGGCAAATTATTCAATCCCCGTTGGCAAAAGTAAGAAGTTGGTAATATAGCTGATAAAAAAATAAATAAGTTGGCAAAATCCGATATTTGACTTGGCGGTTTATCGACAGCATCGAGGGCTGTATTGTTTTCAATATTTCCAATCTAGAACATATACCTTCAAATGTCAATAAAATTTCTTCTTTTCGATCGGTTGACCGGATAAGCCGCTAGAGCTTCATTTATCGAAATAGCTTTTAATTCTTTAATCACCCTGTACATAATTTACATAATCTAATTTATATGTGAGAAAGAAAGTTATTAAACAATTTTAATATTTATAAATATAAATTGTACATGTTTATATTTAAATACGATTATCTAAACATTTTAAAGTAAACAACTAGCAATATTATTACGTTTCACAAATTTCTCCTTCGTCCATCCAAGGCACCCCTCCTTAGGCAGATAGTACTCGAGTTGACAAATTTCTAGTAAATATAAATGCTTCACAAAATGCACTCTGACAGCGTTTTGCTCATCCTTTGCGAGTCTGACGGGACCTTGAATGCTCTGATGTTCCTTTAGTGGTTAAACGCATAAAATCTGACGTTGATTGTTCCAATTATTTATGACTGCCTGTAAATAGCTAACATTTTCTTCGTACACGCTGACGAAATTTTATTTATTAGCAATAAATTTTTAAAATGTCAAATCTCGTGAAGTAATATTTATGCACATCCGATGATATTACAGAGTAGGGCTACTCACAAAATTGATCAAGCGATTTCCACTTGACATTCAATTTTGTATTTAAAAAAATCTGATTACTTTTTAAATAGAATTAGTGATATGACGGACTATATTAATTGCATGATGAATAATCTAAATCATTAACCTTATTTAAAACACCTTTTTTGTATATTTTTCGAAATGTTTACAGCATTTTTCAAGCTTACCGTATACAACGGTGCAATATACTCAATGTTTACCGTATTTTTAAATATATTTATATAGAAAAATCATTGATCACTGGTACAATTTAAATATTGTTAAAATTCCTTATTCCGATATAATCCATACACTGTGCAATGTTAAAAAAACTGTTCTTGAGTAGTATATACATTAATAAACATATTTATAGAAGTTCTATGATATACTCGAAATAAAATTATTTGATATTTTATTATTTTTAATTAGAAATAGTTATTATTATTATTTTTAATTATAATAATAATTATTATAAATATATTCTTTTCTTTTAATCTTTTTTATTGTTCACTTTATCTACATTAGCCTTACTCTGTTACTCACTTGGTTAGCTCCACTTGATTATTGGCATCAATCCTTTTTTTTTTTTCTCCTTGCATTTTTTAAAATGTTTTTATTTTTTGTACTTTTACATGCTTTTTTTGTTTAATATTTCTCTTTTTGACTATATGGTTCATACTGCAATATCACGTTGTTATTTAAATTTCCATGATGGCAACACCTTATTTTGAAATCTCGTATTGGCATCTTCCTTGGACTTTTACACCCTGTTTGGGTCATGTCCACGTTTTTCTCAATAGTGCCTAGTTCGTGCCCCTAGACACTATTGAGGTAGCATGGCTTTTTGTGGGTTGCATGGCTCTTTTTACCGTATATTTATATATGTATATATATATATAGCTTATGATATATATATTATATATATATATTATATATATATATATATATATATATATAGTTCAGATAGATACAAATATATATATATATATATATATATATGTAATCCCCTTTCACACATACATGTTTAGATGGATATTTGACGCTCGTCCGATAGCTGGGTATGTTAGAAAATATTACTTTTCAGTAACAGAGCATTACACTATTTTGAGAGTAGGCTGCAGGATAACTGGCCCTAGCGAAAGTGAAAATGCTCATATGGTATTTGATCCAAGAACCAGGTACATGGTTTTAAATTATACCATTTTTAAAGTACTACTCTGAAATTAATTTTCAAAGCTTCATTGCTTCTTTATTATTATTTTCATCAATTTTAATCAGTAAAGGATAATATTGACGAGAGACCTAGGTAGTTTAAACATTAAAAAATGAGACAAAATTAATTAAATGTGAACATACGTTTTATTAATATTTATATTAACAAACAGGAACAGAGTAGCCAACTGCTCCGGAATATAACTAATCCTATCTTGTAAGTAGAAACATTTAGCTTAAATTATAGCAACTTTCAAAGGCAGACGTGTGGGTTGGTTACCACATTTGTAATATTTTTTTTTTCCTTTTACAAAAAGTGCTTTATTATAATTCGGAGTTGTTGGCACAGAGGCGCAGAGAGCTAAGTCGGGGCCCCGGGGATAAAATCTTATCTGGGGTCCCTTTGCTATCCAGAAATCCCTTTGATGTCGTATTAGATCAATCATTTATTCCTTATTAAAATTATTAATCATTTAAAGAAACTTTAAATTAATAGTAATTGGCAGTTAATTAATAGAATTAAAATAATTAATTTAAAAGAGTATTATTCTTTAACAAACATCCATGCTCTAAAAAATACCAACATTTTGTTTTGAAGGTTTCGTCACCTCCATAGATAAACAGTATTTAAAACGTTAACATTTTTGCATGGCATGTTTCCTCAGTATTGAAACAAATAATATTTTTATTCATATTTCCATGCAAGCAGGCAGCAAAAAAATTTCATAAGGCCAAAAAAGTGGAAATTTCAAAATTTCGGAGGTTGGTTAATCCCCATAGTCTCTCCTCTGGCTAAACCCTTTCTTCCACTATTTAACAATGTGTCTCGGGAAAAAAAACAATTTCTTGTTAAATAAATCTTTTCGACTTTTAGTCATGGCAAACCGTTGAATAATACCGTCAATCTCTATACCTTTCTTGCAAAAAAAGACTCAATCAGAAACACGTCTCGTTTTTGTCAAGTTGGTGGTTTTTGCTCTAGCTGGCTTTTTGTAATTTCATTCAAAAATTAATTTGAAGCATACGGATAATCTAAATTTGGACTTTTTTATTTTACAAAATTGACAACACACAATTAAGTATCATATAAACAGCAAAAGGGGGGCCCCTTCACAAGCTGAGGTCCAGTTGATTTTTCCCCTGCTCCCCCTCCCACTCTGCGCCACTGGGCAACTCTGAACAGGAATTGCAAAATCAACTGATGAGGCTTTGATATAAAATAGCGTCAGATTTTCATTCATGTAGTTCTATTTTTAGTTCATCACCGTGTTCATCATATGTACAAAAACTTGCTTATCCGGAAAAGGTATTTTAAAGTAATGACTATTAATATTTTTATTTTTTTTACGCTACCGCGTGATGCAAAGGTATTTGATAAAAAAGACGAACTACAAGATGGGGGATCTGGGAAAAAATATTGCATTAGTATTGGTATCTGCAGATCTAATTTTGTTATTTCAACCATATGACACACTACTAAAAATTAAAAGTTTATGCAGTGAAATAAAATAGCATTAGAATATGTGAATCTGAATCTGTTTAGAATTCATTCCACGCTTGTGTTGTCAAGTTTCACAAGTTTGATCTAGAGATAAACATTTTTGAGAAAGGAGAATGTATAAATTAAACAGCTTGTGACATAAATATCTAATAGATAAATTTACATAGAAAAAATGATGAAGGAAATGAAATTACAAGGTCAAACGAACGGCCTATGCTTGACTTAACTAAAATTAAAAATTAAATTTCTTCATACTTTAAAATCTTCCAGTTATTAACTGTTAAATAAGCGGTAAAGAAGTTCAATACACATTGAAAAACATTTGAATAAAAGTCTTATGTATAAGCTTTGCAGATGCATAAGGGGAGGGGAGATAAAGTTACTAGGGAAAGTTCAGTTCATGGAAAAAAAAATAGCTGGGGAATATACTGTTCAATATATATGAGATTTTGACAAAAAGGAAATTGGCGTTTGCTCTGCTCTGTTTTTGAGTAAATAAACGATTACAGTAATTAGAAATACTGCAAAACAGCATCAAATCTGAATGAGTACTTCATACACACTACATAAAATGAGTATAATGAATTTGAAAGTATAAAAGAAATCAGTGGATTTGAATTTTTTCTTAGTTTCAAAGAAGTATCAGAAGAAAATTAAATTTGTATACATCCCCTTTAATGAGGATTATTCAATGCACTTTTCACCTAATGTATTTTAAATCTGTCGTTTTAAGTCTTGTGTGAAGATAAATTCGTAGGCATCTGGATCATTTATAGTTACGCGAAGAACGTACAAATTTATTTTTTTTTTCACTATCAATTTTTAATGCTCCTCCTAATTCACAACTCGTGAATAATGTTAGATATTAAATCTTCAGGTTTCGTAAATCACCTTCTTGAAACATATCACGCATAAATATTTATCCTTTGCGATTCCTATATTTATTTTTTTAAGGCTACTAAAGGTGGTTTGACCTGATTAAACCGTACGGCCGGGTTAACGATGGGGAGGCTCCGAGGAAAGCTGCCTCGAGCAAACACACATTCGTGCTGCATAAAACTAATAGAATCATAATAAATTGCAAGTATGCCTAAGCATACTATGAAGGAGTTTTATTGAAAATGCCAGACACAAAACAATTAATCAACCCTTATCTTCGCTTGTTTAGTATTTCATCTTCGTAGACAGGTTCCTAGGCATTATGTCTACAAAGAGGCGGTTGAGGGTATTTTCGTTATTTAATTTTTTTATCGGAGGGGAGAGTCAACGTGACGCAAGATGAAGGTAAATGAAGAATCGGCGAATTTCATCGGTTTGCAAAGAGAATGGTTGTGAGCTGTGAGCTGTGATCTCCGTGTTTAGTTTCTGTTTCAAAGCGCGTAATCGTTCTACATCGTGACGGCATATTTCTATAGTAGTAGCTTAATTATGAATTATCTATGCCTATTTATTACGGACGCCAATTATTCCATTGAAAGCCATGTATTAGGATAATTGGTAATAAATATTATTTAAACTAGATTTTGAATGAGAGTGTAAGAAAAAGTTAGATTAAACTCTTAATTTATTATTTTATTAATATGGAAAGATTCTTTGGTTTTCTAACCGTATACTGATTGATTAATAAAGGGAAAACAACAGTAAAAGAGTTCGTGTGCATTTTAATTGAAAAACTCGTAGGAGTATGCATTAAAGCAGTGTGATTTTTGTGTCTATTAAAAGATAGCAAATACTTCTACTTTATTGTACACATTAAATACACTCTAACCCATCAAGAGAGATGTTTCCACACTAACTGTTGGTTAATACTAATAAAATTGTGTAATTCAACAATTTTAGTATTGATCTTCCTTTTCTGTAAACGATTCTATAAGTGGTAGTTGATATTTGCGTCCCCCATTTGTGAATCACCTACTTTTTGGAACTCTGGTCTTCATTTACAGGTATGTTCTTGCTTACTTTTGAAAGCCGAAGCTCGAAACTGGGATCCCAGCCGGAGAAACTTTTGCAGTCAAAGTCTTGCCCAAAATTTAAGATAATTAACTAACCTACTTCATTACTTTTATATCACAAGATTTTCGGCTTTGCTTGAATTAAAATAGACATTTCAGTCAGCAATACTTACATTTAATTGCCTGTTTAACAATTATTTTAAAAGAAAACTTCAATGTTCTTCAAAGTTTTGTTGACTTGCTGATACATATAATATGGCCATTATTCGGAAAAAAATCAAATCATACTTTATAACTGTATTTTCTCCTCAACGGAGTTAATAACAGATGTACAATCACTCCACCTATTGCAAATTACTGGATGGTAAGTGATAAAACAAATACCAAGAGTTCCAGATTCTTTGATCAGTAGAACAATTTGTAAAATATTGACTCAATCACTAAACTTCCAATTACAAAAGGTCTTCGAAGGGCATACAGTTACTTTTTACGCTATTTTAATTAAATTTCATAACAGGCTGGTTTTTTTTTAAGGATTTCCACTTCTCAGGAGTCATGAAATGACGCAAACATTATTCAATTTTCTTAGCCTAAATTCCTGAGTATTAAGTTTCAGTTTCGCAAAATATTTTCAGATGACGAAGTAATATGCAAAATTTGCAGTTCTGAAAAATTATCACTTGTTGCAAAATTTGCAGTAAAGAAAAATTATCACTTGTTCATGCAGTTCGAATACTCTTAGCACAAATGGATTAAAATAAATGAATATTTGTTAAACCAACCTGATGATAAAATATGTTCAAACAGAAAAAACAACTAATGTACAAAAAAAAAGGGAAAAAAGAAAAAAAGAGAAAGAAAGCAAAGAAAAACGTTTATATTTGATTTGGGCACAACTTACTAATTAAAAATGTTCAATTAGTATAATAATATGCCAAAAATTTCTATTTTAAATTTTTAACCTCTGATTACATTTTACGTTTAATTTTTGCGGAGAGCAAATGACCTTTCATTTTTGTATACAGAGTGATCAGAAAAGAATTATTATTTCTCTTTTTATGTATACCCTTTATAAAATGCATGGCTTAGAAAGCAACTGCGTGTCATTAGTAGACTTCTAATTGACAGTATAGTGCTAAAGTCAAAAGTTTAAAAAGTGCTCCATTGATCAAACAGTTTAAAAGACCTTTATATCTTAGTACTGATGCATGTTAAAATTAGCAGCAACATGAGAATTCACAAAGAAATAGTGTAATACCGTTTAAGAATAACTGTCTTCAACATCTAGGTTTCAAAAACAAATCATTGACTATTATTTATTTACTTTTATAATTTTCTAACAAGTAACTGTATTCTCTAAACAGTGAAACATTTTTAAAAAACTGCTCATTCAAGCGTTACCCAAACTCGAAGACCAATGCGAATTCTTCAATCTCTGAAGTTTAGAGTAAATGCGGGTTAGGATTCCTTAGAAATACCGTTACGTGGGGCAGCCCCCCTCGGCATAGATCCCTGTTGTAAATATTTCTAAAATTAAATCAAATCGAAAGCGTCTCGGGCACGTATTCAGGCTTTCAACTCATGGGCCAAACCTGTCCTAGTTCTAGCGCCGATCAACCCTCTTGAAAGGGATAATTTTTGCTCGCCATGTCGAAAATACGGCATATTCCTTTTAGCAGCTTTTTAGAATTTATTTCCTAGCTTTAGGGGAAGCTCGGGTACAATGAAACACGGAGTGCAATGAAACATGCTATCTGAAATCAATAGAATTTGACACAGAAATTTGAAACTCACACACCTATTATACAAATATATGTTCAGTTACTGATGTGATTTAGAAACAATCGCATTTTTACGAGAGATATAGAAAACTATTGGATTTTCACCATTGAAAGAAAATTTCGTTACTAAAAGTAATTTTGTTTTACCTCCTTCTTATTATATGTATAATTATTTATTTTTCAAATATTGTGATCACTATGGTGTGGTCTTCATACTTTCAAAGCCAGTATTTAAAAAATAAAAATAAATAAATATTAGGAATTAGTAAAAATTTATTTAGTTTGTAGCCTCAGTTTGGGGTACAATGCAGCATTTGTAGATGGAGTACAATGAACATATTTCATTGTACCCCGGTTGAATTCATTCACTTAAACAAAAGATGTTACAATAAAATATTTAGACTGACATCTCCATAGAGCACATAAAGTTAACAAGGAATTGTTTTTAAATTGTACTCTATAATATCTGAAGATGGTGACAATCCAGATTGTCTTTCAACTAACAATCCAAACACTACAGATTATGAGCTTTTCTCATATAACATGTATGAGACAAGCAATATCTCTCTAAATGATTATGTTTAAATCAAGGAAGGTGAACTTAAATGTAAGCAAATGTACTCTGTTGGGGATATAATAAACTTAAATCAAACGGAATACAAAGTTCTGTACATCAAACGACTCAGTCGAAACTTTAAATCTGTGCGTTCTTCAGGAACAAACGTTTTCGAAAAAACTCAAATTTTATAAAACTATCACCTCCTGTTCCTTCAGGTGGTACAGAAAGGAAAATAGAAATGCTAATTTTTGAATATGATTTAAGTGAATTTAACACAAAATGAAAACTATAGGCTAACCTCTAATAAAAGTATTTACGTTTTTATCTTTAGAAATAACAGTTCAATTAAATTTGTTTATTTTTTTCAATTTAATATTCATATTTATATCTCACTAAGGTTTATTATAACTGTACTTAAAACATTTACACTGAAATTTGAATTTTGACTCATATTATTTAAGTGTTTGTGAAGTGATATTAAGTGTTTCATTGTACCCCGGTATATGGGGTACAATGAAACATCTACAGATTTGTGAACAGGGGAAAAAAAGTAAATTTTATTTCACTGTACCCCAACTTCCCCTACAGCAAAAAAAAGTTATTCATTAACTAAAACTTATTCACCACGGTGGCTATTGATTCACGTGTAGAGAGAAAATATTAATACTTTGATTGGCGTTGAAAAATAATAAGCGACGTTTTAGTGTTCAAAATTAATATTTGTTTATCAACTATACAGAAAATCTTACTTTACATATGGTGACTGACATGTAAAAGGATTGGCGACGACTTACTATATATTGGTGGGAGGGGGGGTAAACTAAAGCTGTTTTTATGTTGTACCAAGATTTGACTGACGAAAAAAATGGAGTAAATATAGTTTTAGTGAAGAAGGACAAGAAAAAGCTACCACATTAAAATTTATTTACAAAAAAGTAAAATGTTACTTTCTTTCTTCGCTGGAAATATCTAAGTTTGAAATCTAACAAGTGGCTGCATTAACATACTCGGTAATCATAAAATTACATCGAATAGATATGTTGATGTTAATTAACACTTTCGTTTTGCTGTCATTTAAGCTGACCACTCCGAAATGCTGATGGGAATTTAAAACTCTTAGGAGTTTTCTAAACTAACATACCTAGACTCTAGGACTTAGTCGTAGGTCTCTGGATTTCGAAGATAAACAAAAGCCATCTATGCACGAGTATATACTCGTTGTTAAAATTTGCTAAAATTAATCATCGTTCATGATCGATAATTCTGTAGATTTTCCTCTGCTTCGTGTCTGGATGAATTACTCCCACAAGTAAGAAATATCTTTCTAGGAAATTGTAACGATGGAAAAATACCCCGAGCTTACTCCGGATATAAGAACTCATACTGAACTCTAAATCATTTTGTTTTTCAAAACACTTAAATTCTACAACACGACTGCAGCAAATTTTTCCTGTTTTCAGAATATCTTTTACTGTAATAGCTTTTCTAGGATAATAAGTAATAAGTATTCCTGTCAAAGTTATGAAAAATTTGTTTTTAGAACAAAGCTCCTTTTAAAGAATAAATCTAGCTAGTGTGTGTGATGTGTAAGATGCTATGTCGAAGAATACTGAGCACTAAGAGTATTTAATAAGTTGTGCACTTTAAAAGGACAATTATTGGAAGTATATTTATGCCAAACAAATTTCTGAAGATGAATATACACGTATGATAACAAGAACAAGAAGTATATATGCATGAAACATTCTGCAAGTTTTTAGGGACGATTTATATGGACACATGGCATATTTCACACTTTGCATTGATTCGTCTATAGGAGAGTTTTATTATTTTTTAATATCCTAAAATTTGTCTACTTCATTGTACGGACAATTTTTTTTCAGTTTTATCATTTATTCTACGGCTATAGAGCTACAGAAAGAATATCTCTTGGTGCAGTACTTAAACGATTTATATGATTTTCACACATTAGCGAAGTTTTAAGCATTTTGCAGACATTTTGCTGGAAATAAAAACACTCATGCGAATTCAATTCAAGTACGAAAAAAATTCGTTTAAATGAGAAATTTTAGAAATAAATGTTGCTATTTTGAAGAACATATGGAAATATAAAAATGTCAACATAAAGCTACAAAATATTATTTTTTAAAAATAATAATTTAGCAATTTCAAACAGCTGCCTAAATACTAATAACTTCGATATTTTAGAATGGATTCTATGTTTCTTATGAATGGATTTTATGTTCGACAAAAATCTGACTTTGGAATAATTTTCAGTCCCTCAAGTTGTATCATCTTGTTTCACTACTTCTATCAAACATGTCGAAAGCTAGTCTTAAGAATAGAATTTTGTACTTCCCTTAAGCAAAAATGTGACTGAACTTCATATTGAACCTTATATAAATCTTGTATTGAAATATTATCTTTCACTAAACATAAAAAAAGAGAGCTACTTACAAGTCTATGTTTCGGTTTTGTGATTTAAAAAGCGGAAATCAATCTAAAACAATCGAACTTCATATTGAACCTTATATAAATCTTGTATTGAAATATTATCTTTTACTAAAGATAAAAGGAAAAGAGAGCTACTTACAAGTCTATGTTTCGGTTTTGTGATTTAAACAGCTGAAATCAATCTAAAACAATCATTCTTCTTACAAGAACACAAAGCACCACGGTGTCATTTAAGTCAAACATTTATTCAATTCTCTGGAACCTAAATGTACACTGCAACACATCAATATGAAGTCACGATTTCCAGCCCATTGTGTCAAAGGTAGAATTTGATTAATATGGGTTTGACAAATGAGGAAAGTTAAGTATTTTTCTTGACTGAATAGAATGGCAAATATGAAGGATAAATGATGATTCAAGAAAACGAGCATGTGGAAGCATGTACAAGGTTTTGTAAACGATTTAAACTGTACCCTCTTTTGACATTTGCATCATCTGTTACGAAAAGATTTCGCCAACTTCCGGGATTGAAAAATTTTTTTCATGACTTTATTGATGAAAGCTTTATTTAAGACAATGATAAATTAACGGCTAAAAATATTCATTAAATAAATTGAGTTGTTTGTTCGAGGATATTATATTGACGATTCTAAATTCCCGCAGAGCTTTTATGGATTGAAGAAAGAAATTACGCTGTGTTAACAGAGTAATTTTTTACTGGAACGAAAGAAATTGGCGATTGCATTAAACTTGATCGCTTTGGACGGACGTGGAAGTTTCAATGCTTCAAGAAACGTCGTCAAAAGGTTTTAGTAATGTTTATAAATATTCAGTGCTAAAAAATGGGGAGCTTAAAAATAGAACGCAACTTTGTTTTAAGACGACAAAGTTGCAAATAGGAGAGAAACTAATAAATCGAAATCGTTACATGAGATTGTCTACACATCAAAATATACTTTTTTTTCTGTTGTGAAAAATGCAGAGTGTCAGAAAAGTATTTTTACAATTTCAAAGATGAATCAAAATTAAACAAAGATTTTCATTTAAGGTTTCTTATGTTCCACAAAAAAAGATTAAAGTTTTTTTAAAAAATGAAATGTAAACAAGATAGTTAAACTAGGTCCAATACCGTGACCACATACGTCTCTACACGTAACATCTTTGGCCTTCTTATGGAGATACATGAAAAACATTGTTTACCAATCTCCAGTTCGTGATACTGATGAATTGAACAGCCGAATTACAGCGACCATTGTGCTGATCTTGCAATGCTTAGTAGAATGTCGCTAAAAACCCGTCTAGACCTAATATGCTGCGCGCGTCTAATGCTGCGCACATTAATATTATGCAATAAAACATTGAAAAAAAAACTTTGATATTTTCTTTACAGAACATAAGAAAGCGCAAGTGAATATCTTTGTTTATTTGTAGTTAATTTTTGAAAGTGCAATCATACTTTTCTTACACCCTATACTGCTTGTAGCAAGTCCAGCTTGGTCAGTATGTCAACATTCCTGACAAGTTAAACATTTTTGATTAGATTGTTTTAGTGTTAACTTGTTATTCTTTGCCGGCTGATCCAGTGTCAACGAAACTGAAATGGTATCAGTGGGAACTTTCTAAAGCCAGCATTAACAATATTTTGCTATTAAAATTGCATACAAGTTGCTTAGAGAAATTGTTGTCCCTTACGCAAGACGGAACAGTCAGGTGAGTGACTCAAGTGCATTTTGATGCATGGAAATTTGCAAGTGATAGCGCCTTTAAAAGTTGAATAAACTGCACATTACGAGCATTCATGAACATTGTTGCCCATTATTAAGGAAACCTCACAAACTTCAATTGAAAAAACGTTAAATTTTTACGAAAGTAGTTTTTTTTATTAATAATTTAAAAATAAATTTATCCGATACATATCTAAAAGTCCGTTCGCTTACAATGACGTGGGTAAAATATTCTAAACACATCGATTATGATGCTCTTTCTAACTAGCTTATGTGTCATGCATTCTGACTACATACGAAATTGATTGACCGATATCAATTCCAAATTAAGGATTATAAAATAAAGTACCCAAATAAGCCAACAATATTAAAGTATGTTGATAACAACATATTTTAGTATGCTGATAGTAGTAGCTTTACTAGAACTGCGTTTATTCACATCATAGAAAATCAAATATTATGGCCAATGGGGAGGAGTAGCAGGATTAACACGTGCTGCATGAGTCTCGTTCCTTCCAAACCAATTCTCGTCAAATGACATTCGCATTTTTTATTATTTCATTGCTTTCTAAAATATCATCGACTGAGTTTTAAAAGTTAAAAAATGCTTTAGAAAAATAACCCAAAAAGACCCTAGATAAAGAGAAAAATCGCTAAAATTGTCGCTAATTCTAAAATCGAAAATTCTTCCCTCAAATTCAAGTTGCTGAAAAGTTGCTGACCTTGGCAACACTGCTCACCAATAAGTACTGCTGGAGTAACATTTTATTGAGTTTTTGTGTTAAAAAAGCTAGAATTTGTCATTTTTTTTTAAAAATTATCTACTGTAGAAGGATAGTATGAAAGTGTTTTAAAACCAATAACAACAGAGACATTTGATTTCATAATTGAGAAATCAACTTTTAATAGAACATAAAATTTTAAGTAAGACATGCAAGTTATGAAAATAAACTTCTTCAATATTCGAAAGTGTATAACTTGTCGTAGAAAGATTCAGGAAATGGCTTTCACACGTTTATTTTTATATATTTATTTTTGTAAATATAATAGAAAAAAAATCAAATAAATTTTACGGCTCAAGTAGACTGCAGTGAGTGTCATCATTTTAAGTTCACTCGACAACATGCTCACTAGACTTTTCTAAAAGCTGATTTCAAACCATTTTACTAATGGCACTTTTACAGTGTGTGTGTGTGTGGAGGGGGGAGGGGAGGGTACCGTGATAAAGTGATGACATTAATCTGCAAAATCACTGTCCTTATTAGAGACACAGTCACCGTGCATCACATTAAATGATTCTCGTTGAATTTTTTAAAGAAAACAACGAAAAAGCTAAGATGCAGTAATGGGTCTTGAGAACAGGACTACTAAATGACGTATAAACTCAGTCTGGGGAAAAAATAGAAGGAAAGAAGGACATTTGTCAAAAGCTAATTGAGTCCTATGAGGTATTTTTTTAGTGAAAGTTCAAATAATTTCATAATGAAAAATTTATCTTTTGTTCTCCGGTTGGAACAGAAAAGAAATTCTTTGAATTCTAGGAGTTCGGTATATAGCGGATTTTTTTGTTTGTTTGTTTTGTTTTGTTTGCTTGTTTTAAAGTAATAATGCTTTAAAATTAGTAATTACAAACTGGTTTTTTGGGTTTTTCTTTAACTGAATGTTTCAAGAACAAATCCTTGACATTTTTAAATGCCAGTACACTATTACGCCAAGTTTAGAGCTCGTTGCTGAAATTGGACTTTTTTAAAATAAATAGATGCACTATTCATTTTTATTATAAATTAAAATTTGACTTTATTATAAGTAAAAGTTATTTCGAAAATTAAGCTTTAATAAAACTAAACTAATTTTAAATAATTTCGGAAATTGATGCTAAGCAGTTCAAATGAAGGAGAAATACTTTTACAGACTTCAGAAAGCAAACTTAAAGCTCATTAACATCTTACGGACATTTGGTTTTAATATTTAATATAATAATAATAATAAAGGTAATATATGCGCCAAGCATGTCCGGTCTGTATGTTATGTATGCACATAGCTTTTACTTTAGATATCGTAAGTAAATGTGGATTATTTTTTCTGTGTGTGTGCGGAAATGTTAAATGTTGTGAGTTTCAGGAGAAGATATTATCAAGCGAAAATTATTCTCTATGCTAAAAGAACTTGAAATACCTTTGATATTTTATTGAATGTCTTAAAATATAGACGAATTGTCGAATTTGTAGAAAAATTAGATTTTTATACAATAAAAAGTAAAGTAAAAATTACAGAGGCAAATACAAATACATATGTCTTACAGGCACAGTACATACAAAAATAAATAAATAAAACAAAACACTCTGATCACTCTCGATTTCTCTAGTTCTAGCTGATATATAGACAAAAGCAAGTTTATTTTTATTTTGGTAAATCCTCTCTATTTATCTCAAAGGGCTATTTGCATAGTTAATTTCGAATCTAAGTTTCAGAATATCTTATAACTTGATATTTGAAAATGTAAAATATAATAAATTTGAAATTCTGAGCGAGTTACAAATTAACAAAAAATGAGCCATCCGAGTGTCAAAGAAACTTTATGTGGTAGATTTAATAATAAGGAAAACATTTCAATAAATTTTGTACTGAAAAATCTAAATCCTCCAGGATTGTACGAAACACGGCTTGAAGAATACGGTGAAATACTGAAATATGCAGGACTACTACTTTGTTTCGAGAGAAACTTTATCACGCGCCTAAGCAATAAGGAATGTAATTGATTATTAAATTTTAATTGTGTATCTTTTCTTTTCTACCTCTTGTGCGATTTAATGAACTTTGCTAATTGTAATCGCATAACAGAATCGACGCTAGGTAATCTGGCAAAATATCCAGATCACGCACCCACCGTAAAGCAAATACACTGGTGTGCAAAAATTAAGGACGAGACGGTTTTTCCAATATAACATTGTACAAAAGCTTTCCAAATCAACACATTTAATACCGTAAGATCCCCAATACGTAAGGACATGAGTAATGTAAGCAACACTTACTAAAAGAGAAATCAGAGGGATAAAAAAAGCTTTATTGAAAAGTAGCATGGAACGCAATGCGACTGAAGGCCGAAATATCCCTGTGATGGGTGTCCAGCAAGAAACATCCGGTCTTTAATAGGGGATATGATCTCCCCTGACTGCTAGGCAGGTTTCACAGCGTCTGCCCATGCTGAGAATGAGGGTGTCAATGAGTTGTTGAGGCATTGCTGCCCATTCGTCTTGCAGCGCCAATCGAAGCTCCGGAATCGTTACTGGTGGTAAGGTACGAGCTGCCAAGTGTCTGCCTAGAACATCCCATACATGCTCGATGGGATTGAGATCCGGAGATCGTGCCGGCTAATCCATACGTTCAATATCCTCTCTCTAAGAGCTGTTCGGCAGCTACTGTGCGATGGCATTGTGCATTGTCGTCCATGAAAAGGAACTGCGGACCCACAGCGCCTCTAAAAGACGCACATATGGAAGAAGAATCTCGTTACAATAACGGGTCCCATTGACTGAACCTGCGTCGAAGATGTGAAGGTCTGTACGACTACCAAGCATGATGCCTCCCCAAACGAGAACACCACCTCCAACCCTGTCCCTTTCAATGATGTTCGAGGGATGATTGCGGCTTCCCCGCTCTCTCCAGATGAGTATGCGATGGGAATCGCTACTCAGACTGAATCTGCTCTCATCTGTAAAGAGTACTCGTCCCCATTCATTGTCTCTCCAATTCCGGTGTTCCCGGCACCACAGAGAACGCCTTCTCCGATGGACAGGCGTTAGAGGTACACATCGTACAGGGCGTCGTGCAAACATACCATCACCGTGCAGTCTTCTGGCCACGGTAAAACGCGATATCGGTCGTCCAGTCGCCTGTGTCGTGTGTCTAGCGATTTCTCCCGCTGTCTGCCGCCTGTTTTTTCTGGCCTGTAAGGCAATATACCTGTCATCTGCGGGTGTGGTTCCTCGTGGATGACCACTACTAAACCCCGGATAGCTGTTCCTGTAGTTTGAAATTGTCTCCAAAGTCGTGAAACGAGCTGTGAGCAATTCCGAACTCTGCAGCCACACTTGTCACACTGCGGCCTTCCTCCAACTTCCCAATGATTCGACCTCGGGTAAAAGCATCCAGATGTCGTCTAACAGATTGATTATTCGCCATTTCTCGCTGAGGCAGCAACTCGGTGTGATTTTTAACTGCTATACGGCGTGCAATCTCTTTGCCAGAAATACTGATCTTACACCGACAACATGCTTTATACTACTCAGACACTCCCCCATTACGTCTACCTGCATATCTGCGCATGTGCTACCGTACATCACCTTACTTAATCTCCTGATTGGTCTTTCTGTCCACTCTGCCTCTTCGTTCAGCTGATATACTAATTTTTCGACTTCGTCCTTAATTTTTGCACACCAGTGTAATACTCCCCCCTCAGGTACATCCTATAATATCATGAACGTCATCATGAAAGATTTTGGTGTGTGAAAATTTAGTAGAATCATTACATCTCATTTAAAACGTTTATCCAAGAAAAGGGCTTTTTAATGTTGTGCGTTTAAAAATTATTCAAATTTGAAACAACACACAAGTGACATGGTCTGAATAAAACACATATAATATATTCTGCTGATTTTTTCCCAATAAATATTATGATTTTGTGACTTTGACGGGGATAACCTGGCCACCTCCCTAGCAACTGCCATATCGTAAGTTTGATGATATCAACTCCGAATCAAAAATTGCTATACATTAATTACAGTTCAAAGTAGCTTTTCTCCCGAATAACATTCGTTTGCTATTGAAACAAGAATTTTTTATGGATAACGAACCTTAGCAGCATGTTCTTTGTTCTTTTGAAATCCCATGCAAGTGATACACTACGATTATTTTTTATAAAGATAATTATGCCTTTAAGTTAATTCAAGCTTACTCCAGAGCATTACAGAAAAAGGACGAACACATTAACATATATATTTCTACAAAAGTATCTGCCATTTCAAATAGAAAAGTTAGTCGCACTCATAACATGCAACTTCCATTTGAACAGGGTAGAGCTTTATTGATGATTTTTAAAAGTAGTACGTGCCTGCCGCGTGTTTTTTCCCAAGCTTCAGAATGAAGATTTATTGTCTGAAGGGGTCGAAAACGGCGCAATCTCACAACAAAATTTGTCTGCTTGGAATACTGCTTTCTTTTCAGCCATTTTTCTTCAATATGCATTAAAAATAAACAACGGATTTTTTTTTTTCGGTGTACACTTTTTTAAAAAAATGTCGGAGAAATTGTGCCCTTGAGAGTTTGCAAGCAGGTGTTTTGTCACAGACATTTGTCATCCAACCATTTAAACGTCGGAGGCACGTTCGAACAAGCCTTCATAACTCACTGAAATTCTCGGTGATTACTAAAGGATTCATGACTGCATGCTCACTCTCACTTTCGGCTTATGAATAATAAAAATCAAATATACTCGGAAAAATAATTTGAGACGACACTATAGCCGCTTTTTCGTCTCCCGTAGACAAATTCTAAGAGAAACGTGAACTTCAGAAAAACATATTAAGAATATCGTCGTCCACCAGAAGCAATAAAAAGATTACATTTTGTTTCTCTGCTTTTCTTGTATACTTTAAAGGTGAGATGTATGTACAGTGTGCTCAGGGAAAAGAGTATGAAAACAAACTCCGTTGCACCAAGTGTTGTAAGAATTTTTTAGAGATTAGAAAAGAAAGGCTTATTCAATGTGACGTTTAATTGTAAAAGAATATTTAGATGATTGGGCCAAAAAGTGAGGTTTGATTATTTAAAATTTCAACTTTGTATATTAGGCAAGTTGGAGTGTTTTAGGCTGATTAATTTTTACCAACTATGCGAAAAATTCTAGAGCTGGAGTCGAACCCAGGACTAACCGTTTAACGTGCGGGTGCTCTACCACTGAGCTACTCTGGGACGATTCCCAGATGAAATTTCTCGCTTTTGAATCGTTGGCATTTATCACCCGCACGTTAAGCGGTTAGTCCTGGGTTCGACCCCCAGCTCTGAAATTTTTCGCATAGTTGGTAAAAATTAATCAACCTAAAATACTCCAACTTGCCTAATATACTTGATGTTCAACTTTGTATTTTGCCAGTGAGTCAAATTGTATATCAATCTGTGTAAACTTTTTAAATTAGACAATTAAAGAAATGTAGATTTAAAAAATAAGAGTAATTTTTATTGGTCCAAATGAGATAAATTTGAACTGCAGATATATTGAATGATGAGCTTGACATTTATTCAATAAAAAAAAAAGAATTAGTACCAAATTCAACAATAGTTTTAAGACAAATTTTATTTATTTATATATATATTGAAAAATTGAAACATATTTGCGTTGCAGCGCAAGCCTATTAGCAATATTCTTCAGAGTATATTTGATTTTTATTATAAAAAGGCGAATGGTGCAAGAGTAGAAATGCTAACCATTACGAAATATCATCAACCATGTTTTGTAAACAGAATTTTCCAACATAAAGTAAAATAATTCATCTAATGGTGTGGGTTGGTAGTTGTATAAATAACGTTTAAGAAAAAAACTGTTTATACAAAGTGGCTAATTATTTTCATGATGACTGGGAACTCTACAAGAGCATCAGTTACTTCTCGCCGGATCATGCCTACGGGAAAAAAAAAAAAAAAAAAAACCTGGTAAAATTTTTCCTCTAGAATGAGCAGAACACTTGCAGCTATAAAATAATTCCTTCGTATGAAGCAGATACGAAGAAGTCCATTGTCTCCATGTGCTCTACTCAAGATGATAACAGAAATTCGAAAAAAGTGGGTTGCAGCATTCTTCTAAGTAGCGGACAATTGCAAACCCAGTCAGTCTCTGTTTCTGTTATGCGGCTACCGCGGTCGTTGAAGCCAGCGTCATTCGCAGCATGGTGCTAGTCAAGTGTGCTAGTTGTTACCTGTGTAGCATACTAAAAATTTTTAAGTGTATTTCAGCGCCACTGATTATCGGATTTTTGCACTAATTTTTTTTGTTTGTTTGTTTCATAACTGTCAAGGGCATCATTTGAATTATCTGTAGTTCAAATTTTATCTCATGAAGACTAATAGAACGCATTCTTAGAGACTTATAGAGCCCTATGAAGTTGGCGACTTATTTCTTGCTGGGTCTTTCATTTAAAGTGATGCTTTTTGGAATTTGAATAAAAACTCAATGCCCCTGTTCTGAAGTATCACACAGCTGATGCTACGCTCGATTTTCTGAGAGAGAAGCGTGGCCACCGGATCACTTTAAGACGTGGATTTGTTAATTGGCTGCCGCGGTCATGTGATTTCACACTCATGGGGTTTTTTCTCTGGGGCTACATTAAAGCCCAGGTATATGTTTACAAACCATACATTTCAGAACATTTGAAGGCGAATATAGCTGCCAACTTTAATGGATTTTTTTTTTCGAGGTGTTGATCTAGGCTTATCGAATTCTTGAGATTAGAGGGCGTACTAGTTTCTATTTTGAAAAAATTACTTTTAAAGACTACACTTCACAAAAAGTGGTTAATTACATTCCGCAGATATTGGCAGCTTTGCCTCTAGATATTATCTACAGTTTCATTGGCTTAGACACCCATTACGCTAGGATTTTTCAATCTTTTTCTCAAGTGACATGATTAATGCAAGTTTGTCGGGAGGGGGGGGGCGGTTAGCTTGTCGGTGGGGGCGGTTAGTTAGAAGATTGACATATACATCCATTTTATGGAAGTAAAAAAGGATCTTTAACATTAATTTCTTTTCTCTCGGGGGGGGGGGCGGTTTCCCCGACATCTTGTATAAATCTGGCCTTCAGTGAGGGTCTAAGGCAAGGCAATTGCTTTTTCGCGGAGCAATTGCTATCTTCAGAAGGAGCACAGTTTGAGAAACACTACCTTAGACCATAAGCGTAAAGTTTTCAAAATTATTGGGGGGGGGGCGGGCCCCGCAACCACATATATTCACGTGAGTGGCGTAGCCACGGGGGAGTGTTAGGGCGGTCATAACTCCCATCAGGATTTTTTTGCCATACAAAATGTATATTCTTCACTCCCTTATCATACACCCGTATATATATATGTGAGTTGCAGAAGTCGTAACCACCCCCCACCCCATGAAAAATTTCTGACTACACCACGGATTCAAATGCACCTTCCAAAAAAAGTATTCGAGCAAGAGAGAAATTTCCAACGTTGGTTTTGTATATTAAAAATTATTTATCATAGAATATGAATTACGCTGTGTATAAATAGGACTTACCATATTTCTATCAAGTTGTGCGTTTTTCAAAAACTCAATTATTATTCGCAAATCTAAAATAGGAAATTTCTCTCTTGCTCGAATACTTTTTTTGGAGGGTGTACATATAGCTTACTCATAGTTGCCAACTACTACAGAATATAATGAACCACTTTTTCTACATGATTTTTCGGCTTAAACTATGGCAAACTTTAGTGCGCGCGAGCTGGTTACTATTTTGGAAAAAAAAAATATACTGTTTACAAAAAGTGGTCAATTATATTCCGTAGTAGTTGGCAGCTATGACTTAAGTGTAAATTATTGGAGGCGCTCGAGCTCTATGGGTCCATAGAATTCTACACCTATGTAAGGTAAGTATCCATGTTAGTATCTTCCTACCAAAGTTTTAAAAAAAGAAGCAAAGTAAAAAATCCAAAGGAGGGAAAAAAAAAACATTTTCTATGAGATATAATGCATTTTAGACACATCTGAACTTTTCTTC
Source organism: Cheiracanthium punctorium (assembly GCA_038373885.1). Taxonomy (NCBI): domain Eukaryota; kingdom Metazoa; phylum Arthropoda; class Arachnida; order Araneae; family Cheiracanthiidae; genus Cheiracanthium; species Cheiracanthium punctorium. The sequence goes on along the minus strand of JAWZYV010014827.1, from coordinate 479,446 downwards.
ATTTCATACTTTACATTGCATAATCTGATTTTAATTAACCAGAACCTGGCGAGGTCAGCTTATAGTACCATTGTGTGTTACGTGGCGTCACAATGAATACTAAATCATGATTGAAATCAAAAGAAGAAAATTTTTAAAAGTACAAGTAAAGGTTTCTTTTAAACGTTTGTAAATGGCGTGAAATACTTTTTTTTATGTTAGCATAAATTAGTTTTCTGTATTTAGTGGTAAATTATTGGGTGGGCTCAGCCCCTATTCACAATTTATTGGGGGGGCTCGATCCCCACGGGCCCATATAACTCTACGCCTATGCCTTAGACTATTTAGTTGTGAAAGTTGTACTGTACAGTGCCAGATTTCATGCCAGAAAGAATGTTTATAATTAAAATTAAAAATTTAAGTAGTGCGCAAAATCGTCGTTCGCCCTGGAGACGATGTTTCAAATTCATTATCCTGCAGTGGCTTAGCCCCTAAGTTTCGTTCCCATAAGAACACGGAAAATGAAGGGGCACCGGCTTGGCCAGTGCTTAAAAGTGCTTAGAAAATCTGTCGTGGCTCCAATGACCTCCAAGTTCAAACAATAACTGGGAATGCAAATCCAGGTGCTAGGTGTTTTCTGGAATTGGTTCAAAATTAGGAGATCCCTCTTAGGGGACAACGGTGATCTGCCTAATAGGCCCTCCCATAGTGAAATGACCAACCTCTGCGGTGCCGTGCTCGTAGCGTACGTGCTCATAGCGTACACCCCATCAAGGGTGCTTGTAGCGTACATGTGGTGCTCGTAGCGTACATCTCCCCCTCCACCTGTTTCCGTTCTCACCACAGCAAATCCGACTAAATGTAGACCTACTTTAGTAGCGGCCATTTTAGTCCACAAAATCGTAGTTTAGAAAACAATAAAATATGGGGAAAAAAACCACCTTCTTTAGCAAGAAAATTGAGTTGCTGGTCATCCTATTGCTGTTCTCTTGTTTAAAGGTGTGCAAGCAATCTGTGTACATAATGTATTATACTAGAAACCTCTTAAAATGATAAAAAACCATCATTTAAAAATATATTGCTATTTAAACTATTAATTTTTCTATCTGTATAAATGCCTTCTTGCTGCGTTTCCGGCTGAAAATCAAGCTATCAGAAAGAAGAAAATGTAAAAGTGTACAGGCATTAGGCGGTTTTACGGGGGGGGGGGGTAATTACCCCTCAGAGGATTTTGAAAACGAAAGTGAAAAAAATAATTCTGCATAGGAAATTCACAATCGCGAATTACAGAGTCCGAGCCCGTCTCATTTTAGTATGGGGGGGGGGGACTTTCCTAGAAAGCTTTTGGTTTCCGCTAAAAAAAAAAGTAATAATAATAAATGCCACCCCCCCCAAAATAAAAGTCTCAATTTTTTTAAAAATAAATATTTGTTTGAAATTTTTAATAAACTTCCCTTTTAGGCGTAGCGTCGGGGGGCGGGGGACGTATCCCCGTGTGCTTCCAAACTTCGTTGCAAAATCAATTAAACAATCATTTCTTGTAAAATTTAAAAGAAACAGCTTAAAAATTGGGGGGTGTTACAGGGCGCCATGTGCCCCCCCCCCAAACTTCGCCTCAAAATCTTTGTATTTTAAATATTTGTTTGATGGGTCATTTTAACCATCCCATTTACTAACGCGAAAAGGAACTCCAGTCTGGGTCTTGACAAAATATTATTTAAAAAAATCTTCACCGTCAGGATGAAGTTTCAGGTTTAACTTAAACAAGGTTATTTTTTAAGCGCTTGGTTTAAACAATTTTTTTCATTCCCAATCTGTTGTACTGGTTTTGAAATCTTTCTAAATAATGGTGTTTCTTTAAATATTCATTTAATTTTATTTTTTAATGCTCGATATATTATTTTATTTAAAAAAAAAGTTTTATTTGTTGAACAAAAGTGAAAAACAATTTCACTTTTCTGAATTAAGTAATTCTCACGGATTTACATGAACTTATATTAATTGTTATAATATATTTATTTTATCTTTTTTCTCCTTGCTTTATTTTGTTCATATATAAAATTCAATATTCGATAATTTATCCATCTACTATTACTATTCTTGCATATTTCAGCAAGTTTTTTTTTTTTTTTTTGAATCTTAAAAGTTTAACAAGTTGTAAGTTTTATAAAGAAGAGAAAGATCTTTATAAGGTATAAATTTATCTTATAAAGCTTAAAAAAAATTATTTTTAACTTTTTACATTATAATATGGATACTTTTTACTAATTTAATGGCAATTTGGTAAAGGGCTGAAGTATGTAGATCTAGGGTACTGGCCTACAGCGCGACTGTTTTCAGTAGTTGTAACCTGAATAAGCGCTAGAACCCCTCAAAAAGTTCTCCGCTCAAGGCATGCCTTAATTAAGCAGGCAGCCCTCATGTAGATCTGCTTTAAACACAAAATCAAAATAACTCACATGATAATTTATACTGAAAGTAAAAAAGTTTGATAGTTTTAATATTAAATAAAAATCATTATTTCTTCCAGTCCTATACCCTATTAGAGAGGGTGTCCTACAAGCACTGACCTAGGGTTTTCTTCTTTAAATATTGATCTTAGACATATATAATTAATTACAAAGTTACTTTATGGTGTCGAATAAAATTTTCAGGAAATTAAATGTAAGTAAATACAAACTTTTACTTTTTATACAGCCCTCTTACACAAATTCCCAATAAATAAAATATACTCCCTTGCATTAATGAGGTGATGTAAAAAGTTTAAGCTTTCTCATCAGAAGGCTTACAGATGTTCAATCAAAGTCTGTGAGGGGCAATAAGCTTTTCAATATCAAAAATAGTAAACATATAATTATTAAAACTATTCAAACAAAGCTAATTAACTATTAATTTTAATCACAGTTATATATACCCAATATTTTACATTTTAAGAAATGAATTTTAAATCATTTTAAGCCAGTTTACTTCAAAAAGTCTTGCTGTTTTTTTTCAGCATTTAAAAAGTTGTCTAAAAACATTACAATTACACTAACATTTAATTTAAAAAAGATTTTTAAAAAGTTGTTTTTGACTTATTAATACCATAACTTAATTTTTAAAAAGGCATCTTTAAAATAAGAGTACCAATGTTTAAATTGATTATTTTCAGAAATAAAAATATTATATAAATATATATACTTATAAATCTTCCTTATTTTAAAATTTATTATTTAAAAACAAAGAGCTAACAAGAAAAATTACCATGGGTCAGAATAAACTCTTGCACTTATAAAAAGGAAACCAGTAATAATAATCCATATATAGCTCAACGCTAGGTTTCCTCAATCCGATCGAGCACAGTAACGTAGTAATTCAGTAGTTGGGGGGGGGGGGGGGAGAAGGTGGATTCTGGTCACTGAAAGACATCGATATATGATTATTTTTAGAGGTGTTCCGGATATCCGTATCCGTATCCGTGGATGAAAAAAAAAATCCGGATCCGCATTTTTTTAGCGGATCTTTTAACGATATTTCAGAATAAATGAAAGAAAGAAAATAAAATTATTTCGTTATTATTTATTTATTTATTTTATAATTAAACATAACGTGTTTTCTTGCGTAATAGTCGCCCTCGCATAATAGTTTCACCGCCGTTTTGAAGCAGACAAAAATTCTAAAAATATTTTTCCTCTAGAAAAGCCGCAGTCACGTATTCGACATTTATGTCTATAAAAAAATATTACTATAATAAAAATATTACTAAAGCGAAAAATGCCTCTTTTTGCGTCTGAGATACCTTTTGTTTTACTTTAATGTCTTATAGCCAGCACTGTTTTTAATATTTGAAGCTTTATCCAGTATTCGAACATGCTAAAAGACATTCTGAAATATACACCGCTTGATACAATTTTTTATTTTAAACACTTCATTATAATTGGGAATCGGCCGTAAAACAGTTCCTTAAAAAAAAAAAAATTACAATGACTTTTTCTTGACTTGATTTAAACTTCACCTTAATTGTTCAAAATAAATAGTAGTAATGAAATCTACGATTTTGTGGACTAAAATGGCCGCTACTAAAGTAGATCTAGATTTAGCTGGATTTGCCTTTTTATTTCTTCTTTTCAATTATTACTGTGGTGAAAACAGGTGGCGGGGAAGATGTACGCTACGAGCACCACATGTACGCTACAAGCACGCTTGATGGGGTGTACGCTATGAGCACGTACGCTACGAGCACGGAACCGCCTCTGCGGCCCTCGTAACGGTCATGCCTACAGTAGGCCGCTGACATGGCCATAAAAAAAATCAAATTCCTGTCTATTTTTCCGAGATTATCTGGCTCAATTTATAATATCCGCCCTCGCATAAGCTTATTTATTCCCAGATATCCTTGCATTTAGAAATTAAAACAGATAAGGAAGCGATGTTCAAACGAGACAGTTTTTGCAGAACACTACATTATAAAATTATATTTAAAATGATTTACATATGGACTATGTACTGTAGTAGAATTAAAATTCATATGTAATCTACTATAATATGAAATGATTTTTCGTTGCACGTAAGAGAATGAAATATGCATAGATTTTTTTTAATCAAAGTTCTGATATTGCTCGTGCAAACACACTGTTTTATCATTTTAATGACATTTTAAATCCCAGCAAACTTTTAACAAACACAGTATAAGCCTCTCATTGAAACTGTTCCCACCTTTACAATATATATTTTCGGCCCCCATGGTCTCTAGATTTTATCAAGTGTGTCATTCCAAGTATAATAGTTTCAAACTGAGCCTACATAGAACTAACTATTCCACCTGCAGAAAAAAGAAATGCTATCTTTCCGAATAAAATTTTAAAAGAAAGCGTTTAAATTGACCCTTATTTAAATTTATACCCATTTGAACAATCACAACCAAATAAAAATAAAATCCCGAAAGTCCATGCGCTAATGCATGTAAAACACACCTAACGTCTGTTCTCTGGAATCCACCAAGTTCATCACTTCAACAAGTCGATAAAACGATGAAACACTTCCTGAAGTTGATAAAGTAATCAAATCTAGATATCTAATACGGCCTGAGTAGCGCAAAAGGGTATAGGGCGGGACCATTATGAGTCAACGTATTGAGGCAGCGATCTGATATAGTCATCATCAGGACCCAGGGGTCCCTTCCTCCGTATTCCCTAAGGCCCCACCCCTTCTTCATCTACCAGATGGAATTCATGCTCTACTGCCCAACCATAGGGCCTAGGGGACAGGTGATCTTGGTATTAATTCACTACGTGCTTCAGATAGGTATTATTATACGGAAGCTTCGCAATCAGGTAAATTGTTCACGTTTAGATAGCTGTACGTGTAAGGGAGACTCTTTACCTGTGGGAAATTTCGAAAAGTTTAAAACTAAAGCGGAACGGAAGCTTTTGGAAAATATGCAAACTGTATCTCACTTACGTAACCTAGAAAAATGCTTTATTGGTCAAATTAATTATGATGTTAACCTACTTTTAAAGTGAATTTTATTGTACATTAGTAGAGCATTTTGAATTTTTGAATTTTTAAAAATGTAAATATTCATTTGTTATAGAAACTGAATCAAATATTATATTCATTTTGATAATGAATTGACTTTACTTACCAAAGATAAATTAAAGATAAATAAAGTGATCATATTGTGCAAGTGAATTGACAGTTTTGTTGTTAGGTTAGGTATAGGGTGAGAGAAAAGTATGGTTACACGTTCAAAAGCTAATTACAAATAAACAAAGATATTCATTTAGATATGTACTTTATAATGAAAATATTAAAGGTTTTTGCAATGTTTTATCGCACGATTTCAATATGCGCACCATTAGTCTCGTGCAGCACGTCGAATCTATACCAGTTTCCTAACTACATTCTGCGAAGCACTGCAAGATCAACACTCGGAATATTCTTTAAAATTCGACATTTCAGTTCATGAGTGTCACGAATTGGATATTGTTAAACACAATATTTTTCACGTATCCCCATAAGAAGTCTAAAGGCATTAGGTCTGAAGATATGGGTGGCCACGGTATTGGACATAGTTTATTCATATAGTTTATTTTTCATTAAAAAGAAAAATTTATCTTTTCTTTATGGAACATAGAAATCCGTATGTGAAAATCTTTGTTTGTTTATTTTTAATTTAATTTTGAAAGTGTGACCGTACTTTTTGGACGCCCTGTACATTTGATGCTTTTTACTATTACTTATTCCTTCCCAACAATTATAGCAGCTGAAAGTAAGAATAGTGAAGAGAAAGCAGACTAAATGGCCCCAATGTCAAAAAAACTATTAAAATGTTGCTATTATTTTAACACAATGGTTAATTTGAAACTGCCAGGGTCTTACATTCATGTACACTCACTGAAATAGAAAGCGTTACCAATTACTCATTGTATAAAGAAAAAAAAACTTAAGAAGAAAAGTGGAAGTCTACTTCAACGTCGAACCTAGAGGGATCTGCTGAATAACACACACTGAGAAAAATGTTTGTTGATTCAACGAAATTTTGGTTGGTTTTATTTAAAAAATAATAAATGAATAAAATAAAATAAAAATGTTGAATCAACAAAATTTTTGTTTATTCGAATAAATATTTTGTCAATTTAACAAAAATTTTCTTAGAACCAACAAAATTATTTGGCTGAAACATCGCCAACCAAATTTTTGTTGAAAACAAAATATTTTTTTATTCAACAAATCATTTTTTCCGTGCACTACTGTAATTTCAGCGATCTGAATATTTGGGTATTAATAGATATTCTAGTGTATAAAATTACTGTTCACTAATCTAAAATATGCATACATAAATCTAGCAAACGCACCATTTTCCTTCTTAACTAAGTGCTTCCTAAAGAAAATAGGGGAGAAGAGGATAAACTATTGGCTTAGATTTGTGAATGGATTGATCATGCAACTGAATATTCCTGCTTGATCTTTCAGGAAACATAAAATCTGTTGAAAAACAACATTTACCATTCATTCGGCACCAAATATATATATTATTTTGTTTTGTTACCAAAGCTTTTTCTTTTACTGCTTCATATGCTACAATTTTAGGGGTGGATTTTACTATGAATGAATTTGTGTGAGAGAAGGTATTTTTTGAAGCTTGAATTTATGAAAGACGCTTTAAAAAAACATATTTTCTGTTGCATTTTCATTTTTAATATTTTATCTTCTAAATATATCATAAAATCAATCCGTAAATTCTATTTAGAAATAATATTAAGCACACACACATAAAATTCAAGTTCACCACTGAAAATATCTTGCATTTTAAATACTAACTATGATATTGTGAAAAAATTAAAACAGAGAAAATGCGGTTTAAAGACGTGAGATTTCAAGGGTTGTCCTTGCAGTTAAAATATGTAAAAGCTTTTTACTTTCATATTGATCGAATTGTTTCAAAACTTTCCTCAGCAATACTACACGTATCGAACTACATTTCAGCAAAAAATTAAAAAAAAACGTTTTTTAAAAGATTTTCCCACTTGAAAGGTGCCAACTATTACCGAATTTAAATAATCACTTTTTTTAAACAATAATCTTCGGCTTAAAATATGCAAAATTTTTGCACTACGCACGGGAGCTGGTTACTATTCTGAAAAAAAATACTAAAAAAATATGCTGTTTACAAAAAGTAGTTAATTATATTCCGTAGGAGTTGGCATCTATGCAAGTCCCATTAAATTATTGTGAATTTCCATTCATCTATTTAAATCCTTTCCATATGCATCTATTTGAAATGCTCACCTTTGTACCATTCAGATGTTTAACATTTATTTTTAACAACATAGCGTATATTTTAATGACATCATGAAATTGTTGTTATTATTAATTAAAACTTTCTGAACTTGCTCAATTCGTTAACAGCAATTTTTTTGTAATGTAGTATCTCATAAGTTTATTTATATATAAATGAAAGTCGTGCATATTGATAGATATACATGCATAATTTCTGTACTTGAAATTTTTATCAATGGCACTTTCAAGGAATATGCATTTAAAAACAGCTTTTCAACAAAATATTGAAAAATATGATTCAGCCAAAACAGATAAACCAAAGTAACTTCATGTTTTTCTTTTAAATTTTCAAAAGTACATTTTAAATTACTTCATCCTACAACTATGCAAAGTTGTACTGTATCTTCTTATTAGAGCTACCAAGTACGAATGTGCCTAACAAGCTTTAACGTCTAAAAGGTTGCTAAAAGCTGAACCGTTGCTTTTGTTCGGGTCGGGAGTAACTTCCATATACTGCCACATACAGCGAGCTGCTTTGATCCGAGCTGCTAAGTACCTGGAGGTACAAATGGGGAAGGACAATTCTAGCAAAATTGAATTATTTCTTGTGACATAACATTGAGAGCAGTAATGGGTCTCTAAAAGCTTTCGGGAAGACTTTTTAGTTCCTTGTGCCAGTGGCATAAAATGCTTTTACAAAAAGTTTTTAACTCCCTCCCTTTTTTTAAAAGATAAATATCATTAAAATATTTTTTTTAACTTAATGCATGTAGAAACCAATAAGACAAGCCTTTTAAAGTTCTTTCTTAGTGTTAAAATTGGCTTAAAATAAAAAATACTTAATTAGGGATCGGTAGGGGTAAGTGGGTCAGCGGGGGAAGGGTGTTGCATACTTACCCATTTAAATTTCACACCAATCTTCTATAGATGATCTACAAGACTGTTTCTATATACCTGTTCCACAACACCTGGAAAACCTTAGGACATAGGTTTACTTTATTTTTTGTGGAAGTTATGATTGATTTTGTAAAATTTGACTTTATTAAGATATTTTTCCCCCTGAAAATTAAAAGTAGTAGAAAAGAACAAGTTTCAAATTTTTAAAGTGTATAAAAAGTAATCTTTCTTAGTTTTTGAAATTTTTATAATGTTATTAGTTTTTAAAATTGGAATGCCCTTGTTGCTCTACAAATGGAGCAAGTGGGCCACCAGTATGATGTGGTAAATGAGCCATTACTTGATCCGGCCAATTTTGTTTTTGATCATGGCCTAAAACAAGGTCAAGTCCTCTTATATTATATTTTACTCTAGTCTTATAAAATATTGTCTACGATCAACCTTAAAACATGCTGTATTAAAACTAAGCGAATCAACGCTTTCAAACAAGCTTCATAAGCTGGTACTCCAAACTGATAGCATTTCTCGATGTTGAGTTTCTTTTTAATGTATGCCACTCCAACTATGATCAGTTTAAATATTTTTTACCATTACTTAATTGTTTTAGACATCTACCCATATAGCCTAGACCAGAGTGGCCAACTTTTTGCTTATCATGCGCCAAGTTTTTGCACAGGCGAGTTCAGATGCACCTTAAAAGTTCACCTTAAAACTCAAAGCACCTTTTTTACATCCTTACGTTCACAGGTAGATTTGGAAAACATGAATACTGATACGCTTTAGTTTAGTTTGGAGGATGCAAATGCTTCCTTTTCACCTAGCATCATAAATAATAAGAAATAAAATCTTTTTGGGCATGAAACTATTTCATAAGTCTTCAATCTGTCTCACAACAATAACATATCTGCCAACTTTTACACTTGATTTGGAATATTATCCACCACAATTTTCAAAAAGACTTAACTAGCATTAAAAATATGGATTTTTTTTCAGCTCGAATTTGTAGAGAGAAAGAAAATGGGGATAAATGTCCGATAAAATCGACAGACGTGGTCCAGAATTGGCAGCTATACCACCACCTAGGTACACAATGCCTAAGAACAGAAACTTTTACGTCATCACTAGGTTTTCTAAAATGAGCTAGCTCATCACGCATTTATTTTCACCAAGTAAAACTATTCAAAATTGGTGGTAAATTTACTCCCGCATAAAATATTTTAGTGCTTAAATAGAAAATTTAATTTTACGGCAAATAGGAAATTTTAAGCATCACTAATTATATAATATGATATAAATATATCATAATAAATTCTTTTTTATCAGAATGGTATTTTAATTTTTATCTTTAAGATATTTTCTAATATTCCTTCTATATCTAGGAGGTGCTGGCTGTACTATAAGCAGGCAAGATGCTGCGATGCGCCACTTAAAGCCATCCAATGCGCCAAGTTTGACGCATGCGCCTCCCTGGCCTAGGTAAGTTTTAGTTCAGTTGTTTTTATTAGCCAATTTTAATTCACATATTTAGTTCTAGGCCTAGATAAATTATCAGAGGCTTCATTTCATACATATTTTTTCATGTTACTGTAAGCTTAAATAGCATTAAAACATATTATTTTCATGTTCAAATGTTTTATGACGTAAAATAAAACAAAACTGCAATGTGAATGTACTTAAATAAAAAAAAATATAAACAGTATAAAAAATGAACGCATTTTTCTGCTCTTGGATTTGAAGTGCAAAACAGTTGCTATCAGAAAACCGTTTCAGATAAACCAATGACTTTTTCCTTCTTGGATAAAAGTACAAACATCTATATGTACCCACTCATCTGCGAGAAATTCTGTCATTCCCCCATTGAAATTACTGACTGTGGTGGTCCACTTACCCCATGAAAGTTGCAAGTGGGTGTACCGTGACTGAATTTCTTTATTACTTTTTTCTCATAATCTAAACTTCTGATTTTTCTCGTCTCCATGTTCAGAAAGGCAAATATAAAGTGATATTGCATTTAAAAAAAAAATATTCCTTATGTCTCTCACAGCAGGTGCAATGCTACGTTAAAGTCAAATAATTTTATAAAAAACTGTCCCACTTACCCCACCTTACCTTACGTTCTAAAATATTTTTCTTGTTTAAATGCATTGAAGAACTGAAAGTGAATATTATTCTGATATCCTCTTCGAAAAATGCATTATCATATTTTGAGTTTTCTAAAACAACAAAATAGATAAGCATTCGATAACAGCTTCTTGCATAAGTTGGATGCCGATGAAATGAAACTGAAAGCTCGTGCAATTCTATGTCATTTATAATAGCTAGAGATCATCAATGCATTATATAAGATAGAAAATATTTGAAGGATTCGCTGCAGAAAGGAGGTAACTACAACTTACGGGCATTTGGAGTTACAAGCATCAATCGTTAGTTCTTGTATTATTCAAGAGTTGTTGTCCATCTCATTAGTTTGTGTGTAATCCTCAAACGTTTTTTACAGATACAGTTTTCCGCAAACTTGAATAGTTGGAACTTCCTCCTTTATGCAGCAAACCCTTCATCCTCTTCATCCAGTGGTTTTCATTCGTCACCCTTCTCCTTCATCTAGTAGTTCTAGATTTGTTATTCTGATTATAAAGTGTACTCTAATACTTGTGTATAAATTTCATTTAATAAAGAAAGCCATTACATTGGGGAAAGTAACTTTTTTTATAACAGATGTTTTTATTTAAACATCTATCTCCTATTTTATAAACTGTAAACATTATTTCCGGCCACGACATCCCAGTGGTTTAAGGCTTTGCACTGGTAACTGGTGGTTGCGGGTTTGATACAGACATACTACTAAAGATCACCGTATACATGAGGTACACGTGCACAATTAATCCGTGGCTCCGAAAGTCCCCTTGGCAGTCGCTAACAGTTTGCAAGAGGTGCCAATATTCAGAAGTCCTCCCACTTTCTGATGAGGATCTAAATTGTGTCTTGAAACTCCAGGAAAGATGCATGTATATCTAAACAAGCAAACAAACTGTAAGCATTTCACTTCATTCGCTTCAAAGAAACAGAAACTTCATAAGAATTTCAAAATAATGTCATGCATAAATTTTGTTGCTTCCTTTACAAGAAACAGCTAATTTATATTGTTAACCAGGACATGAATTTGTTACAAGGGAAACGCCCAACAGCGATATCAACACGTTACTTTTGTTACCATAATTAGGATTCTTATTTAAAATTCAGGACCTTATGTCAGGAAGCCAGTTTTATTTTGATTATAATTATATAACAAAACGACATTAGATATCTGAGTTATGTCTAACTCTTTCTCGTTATGGAATATCTGCAAGTTACAGCAAAGTAATGAACAGCATTTTTCATTTTCTAATGGTGAATCAACATTCCAGTGCACTTAAATCCTGAGGGAACGGTAGTTTGCGTTAAGAATGCAATTTTAATTTTTTAAAAAGCATTAGTAATGCATAATATTAAGAATCACTTTACTCTTGCCTAATCAACAGCTTGATCTGTTTTGTTTCTACTATTGCTATTTGTTATTGTCTATATATACATGATATGCATGTTAAAGGAATAAAATTGATACTCATGTGTGTGCTAGTACCAAAAGGGGAACACGTTAACTTAAATTAGGAGTTCTGATAATCTTAAATAATTTTGCGAATATTCTATTGCCGCTCTATTAATTTCTACTGGATTACGTTCTTCAGTCTCCAATTTTTTCCCCCGGTCCTCATCATTCTGCACTAAATACACAGATTTTTCAACGTACAGTTAAGCAGCTAGAAATGATGCGAGCGAACAAACTCGACGGAAGCAAATTGACACCCATAAAAACTTAAGTTGTGAATCAGTGTTTAATTATCACAGTAAAGAAAAGAGTTAAAACATATTTATTGAGGTTTTAAAGTAGAATTTAAACTTCATCCCGCAGATTACTTCTATAAATGGTGAAGAAAAAAGTGTTAAAAAATACCGAATGATTTAGATTTTAATCAATAATCTATATAAATAAAATTAGACTTTTGTCTGTACATTTCTTGGAATTCAAAAATTTTGCGATTTCTATCCGTTTCAAGCACCCGGGAATCCGATGCGACCCTCAAAAAAAAGTTTGTCTGTCTGTCATTCTGTCATTCTGTCATTTTGTCGTTCTGTCATTCTGTCATTCTGTCCGTGACGCTTTTTTTGTTTAAGCATCACGTAAAAACGACTTAAGCGAATGATATGAAATTGGGTGTCATGATAGGTGGTCACTCAACTTAAAACATAGGCGTCGAATTTTTAAAAAATCTTGATTAGATTTTCAGATTTTGCGAAAATCGTTTCAAACAGCGTAAATTTGTGTTCAAGCATCACGTAAAAACGACTGAAGCGAATGATATGAAATTTGGTGTCATGATAGGTGGTCACTCAACTTAAAACATAGGCGTCGAATTTAAAAAAAATCTTGATTAGATTTTCAGATTTTGCGAAAATCCTTTCAAACTGCGTAAATTTGTGTTCAAGCATCACGCAAAAACGACTCAAGCGAATGATATTAAATTGGGTGTCATGATAGGTGGTCACTCAACTTAAAAATAGACGTCCAATTTTTAAAAAATCCTGATTGGATTTTGAGATTTTACGAAAATCCTTTCAAACTGCGTAAATTTGTGTTCAAGCATCACGTAAAAATGACTGAAGCGAATGATATGAAATTGAGTGACATGATAGGTGGTCACTCAACTTAAAACATAGGCATCGAACTTTAAAAAAATCTTGATTGGATTTTGAGATTTTGCGAAAATCCTTTCAAACTGCATAAATTTGTTTTCAAGCATCACGTAAAAACGACTGAAGCGAATGATATGAAATTGGGTGTCATGATAGGTGGTCACTCAACTTAAAACATAGACGTCGAATTAAAAAAAAATCTTGATTAGATTTTGAAATTTTGCGAAAATCATTTCAAACTGCGTAAATTTGTGTTCGCACATCACGTAATAACTGCACAGGTGAAAAAATGATATTTGGTGAAATGATAGGTGGTCACTCACCTTAAACTATAAGCATCTAATTAAAAAAAATCCATCAGATTTCGAGATTTTGTGAAAATCGTTTAAAACTGAGTGAATCTTTGGTCCCGTATTACGTAATAACGACTAAAGCGAATGATATGAAATTTGGTCACACGATAGATGGTTGCTCAACATAAACTATAGGAGTCCAATTTTTTAACATTTTTATTAGATTTTGAGATTTTGTGAAAATTCTCTCAATATACGTTTATATTTCTTCAAACATCACGTAATAACGACTAATACGAATGATACGAAATTGAGTGATATGATAGGTAGTTGCTAATCTTAATTTATAGGCGTTGAATTTTAAAAATATTTTGCTTACATTTTGAGATTTTTCGAAAATTGTTTTAAAATGCTGAAAATTTGTTCCAGCATCACGAAATAAAGACTGCGAGGAATGAAACGAATTTGGGTGACATGATAGGTTGTCACTCAACTTAAATTCTAGGCTTCAAATTTTTCAAAAATGTTGATTAAATTTTGAGATTTTGCAAAAATTATTTCAATATGCGTAAATATTCGTTCGCGCATCACATAATTACGACTTAAGCTAATGAAATGATATTACATAGTTACTCTCTAACCTGTAATATTTTAACAATACATGAAAATTATAACTTCGCTTTCTTTACTTTGGCAACATACTACATCCATTCTGTGTACTCCTACAATGCTGACGAAAGTTCTTGCTTTTTGGAAATTTTCATTCACTAACCCGTCGAGGACGGGTACTTCAGCTAGTATTAAAATAAAGTGATTAATGCAACGCTCATTCAATAAAACTTGAGCAGTCATGTACTAATTAATTAAATTAAGTAAATACTAATTATTTAGAACATATTAATTATTTATAATAAATAATTAATATGTTCTAAATAATTAATTAAAATAGAAATGTCAGTTTCATTCTTGGGATAAGGCCCCAAATTAAATATGCATTACGTTTTCGAACTTATTAAAAAATATCTTTTAAACTTCCGACACAGTGTTCATTTAAGATCGTGATTGTGAAACGTTCTTTTTAGTTTCATCACATGTAAATTGACTATACGATAACTTTATAGTTTAGAATATAATCAAACAACCAAAAGAGAATCATTACTTCCCCTTTTTAGAAACATTCTTGCAATCATAACAGCAATTAAGTAGACTTCTACAAGCCATTCAGAAAAATATCCTGAATTATTTCAAAGAGAGCATTTGGCAGAACAAAGACCACCATTTTTTTCCCGTTTTCCCTCCCAATTATGCTCGTTCAGCATAACTCTAGTCGACAAATGGCCAGCCAGCCATAATCCATGCCAGCACCAGCACCACCGCTTCTCTGCAAGCCTGATTACTTCAGACATTCAACTTCTCACAACACATTATTGCTCTATTGGGAACCATGTAATCTTTCCATTACTACATAATCTGAAGTTAATAGAAGGGGAATAACGTACACACAGTGCAAGGGATTAGGTTCTCCCCCCTTGCCATAGGTGACCGAATTTTCAGTCGCGTGGCTCTGGAATAGAACTCAAGCACGCTGCAATCTATTCCCCTAAGAGATCTATGGTAATGCAACGAAGCACGAAGCTGGAGCGTTGGTGAATGTTGATTCGATCAGCCACGGTGCACCTGTTTTAACGAAGGTTGTTTTTTTAAATAAATAATGCAAGAATTAAAACAACTCGCTTTATATATATACGTATAAAGCTGTATACGTATCTATGTATCCGATTCTGTATATATCTATGTATGTATGCTTTTTTTTTCTGAAGTGTTTAACTAGAAACGAGCTTAAGAGGGTGAATTTTTTTTATATTTAAAAATGTACGATATCTGACAGCTTTTTTTTAGAAACACACAAAGACAGCAGCAACAACAACAAAAAAGAAGGGGGGGGGGGGAAAGGAAGATTATTTGGAACGTTTTTAATGATAAAACACACCTGGATTAAACTGTGAATCAATGGTGATCTCGGAAAACATACACCTTAACAATAAATACGTGAAAAATATTCTTATCACCAAACGCATCAATATTTAAGTGCATAATGGCAATTTTTTTACCGCAGTGTCGTTGTAGCATGATTTTGTCCCAACCTTTTTTGCCATAGCTCGACGAAACCTCAGCACAGCAAGAGTTTGGAGTCAAATGGATCCGTAGGGATAGTTAGGAGCCTTAGTCACTTAATTTGTTTGACTGAGTCCTTTTGACTTTGGGGTCGCATTAAAGACATGGTGCATATCAAACCCCAGTTGAGAGTGAGCAGGACCTAATAGGACGAATCGTTGAGGACGCACAGAATGTTCAAGAGCCTGGAATTTCCCAAATACACGATTCAATCTTGGATCGATGTGATTTGTGACATCAAATTGGAAGGACTAACATCGAGCATCTGCTCTGAAGGACGTGCACTGTCATTCTTAAGTGTTTTTTTTTTCCCTTTGAGTATATAACAAGTTGTTATATTATTTTGGTTATAAGTAGACTCGTTATGTTATATTCCTGTTACTTTGAATTTAAAACTAATGATTGGCAGTTTGATTGAAGTTGAACCGTTTTAATTTTATTCCATAAAAATATGAACAAGAAAAAAACACTGTGTTTATGTTCTGCGCTTCAGCATCAGCTACAATGCATTTTTAATCACGTGTATTTACGAAACATATCCTCGCAGACCTGTGGTTCCTACATTCTAAATGCATATTCACTGGAACTTTCTATTCTTCGAGTAGCTTACCAATCAATCTCTCAGCACCTTTAAAATTAATTTACCCAAATGTTAACAGATATTATAGTAAATAAACGATTCTTTCACATGCATTTGCTGTCTTTAATAACGAGTGATAGTTGCTCATCAGTGGAAAGTTTCAAAAACTGCAAAATAATCAAAAACCTTTCTGTGAATTTACTGAAATTTACATTTAAGTTCGTCAATAACCCTATATAAATTAATTTATTATAACCCCTAAAAATCTAATAATGTAACTCTTTCTAACAGTCCAAAAACTACTGAAGGGTTTTCGATTGTATTTTTGTTATTTGTATCTTCGTTCATCTACTTGATAATTTTCTTAAAAACAATCCTGGGCATTCAACTCGTTTATCTACTTTTGTTAGTATTTTTAATATTTAATAAATATTTGTTAAATACGAGGCGTATTCGAAAAGTAAATACCGTTGGGGAAAAAAAATTTGTAAAAAAAAATTTTTTAAGCCAATTTTATTTTTCATGAAAGAGCATACCTTAAACTACTTTTCCACATAGTTTCCGCCAATGTTCAAACACTTGTCGTAGCGGGTTACCAGCTTTCCTATACCTTCTTCATAGAAACTTCCAGCCAATGTCGATAACCACGACTACGGCGAAAATAAACCTACGACGTGCAATTCAAAACAAACGGAGAGGAAGGTAGTAAAGTAAGGTAGGCTCAGTGAAGGAATTCTGTTGCTCCCTGACAGTGCTCGGCCCCATACTGCTGGTGACACTCAAACGATAATATTCGAAAGTTTCGTTGGGAGCAGTTCGATTCCCGTCGTACAGCCCAGGCTTAGCGCCGTTCTACTACCACTTGTTGCTGCACATGAAGCGCGAGCAAGGGACAAGCACTTCGGATCCGACGATGAGATGAAAAATGCTGTGGAGTCGTGGTTATCGTCAGTGGCGGGAGTTTTTATGAAGAAGGTATAGAAAAGCTTCTAACCCACTATGACAAGTGCTTGAATATTTGTGGTAACTATGCAGAAAATTGTTTAAGGTATGCTCTTTCGTATAAAAGTAAAATTGGCTTGATTTTTTTTTTTTTTTTTTTTTTTTTTTTTTTACAATTTTTTTTTTCTAAACGATACTTACTTTCCGAATATGCCTCATATTTCTTTCAAGTTTCCTAAATAATCTTAGGAAAAGTGAAACTGTTCTTATTCATAAAATAAACTTATTCAATTCGAAGTTTTCATTACTAAAAAAAGAAATTTCCTTTAACTTGAATGATTTATTTAACTGATGTCTACTACGATAATATTTAGACCTGTTGGTAATTTTATAACCTTTAGGACTGCATATAAATGCGTATAATCAAAACGAATTCGAGTTACAGTTTTAGAAGTTAATTTAAGTCATTTTAGTAATGTTCTTTACAACATCACACTTGCTTGAATTTTAAAGCTTCCCCAAAGCTACGTGAATGCTCCAAAGTATTCAATTCCAGTGCAGCTAAGTTCTGTTTTCAAGCTGTAAAATAAAAATAAAGCATAGATTAATAAATATACTCTACAAAACTGCATAAAAATGGTTGAGAGACAAGCTGCCCCATTAAACGCCTTCTCCATGATGCTTCTCGACAGTGAAAAACGTAATATCTCTCCTCTTAAAATATATAAACTTTTATAAGATTTACTTAATCATAAAATTATATATTCAGATTAATTGTGGTGTTGTCTTTAAAAGACAGGATGAGTTAGAATAATCGTTTAAAAATATTTCAGCTAAGCAAATAACTTAAAATTTTTACAAAATTCGTACTAAAATAAGATAATACTGCGCGTACTAACATCTAATTAACAAGGCAAAATTGACATAAAATAACTGGTAATGTGTGTCACAACATTAATTTAAAAGACAACAAATGACTCTTTTATTATTTTTTTAAACTAAAATCTCTAACTTATAAGACAAGTCCAAAGGCTTTTATTACTCATTTCAATGTAGATGGCGTTGGATCTGCAAAATGTTGATTTACAAGAAATGGTACTTTCAAGACACCCCTGGTACACACTTCTAAGAGGATTTTTTTCAAATAATTACTTTTTGTCATCCTGTTTTTTTTTCGTTTTTGATGCACAAGTACTGGATGCAAAGGCTTGTGTAATAATTCGAGCAGACTATTTCGGATTATCTTTTTGAAAGATGTGTTATATTCGTGTTTTAATTTAGAATCACTTCGTTTTACATCACGATTATAATTTAATGTTCGAAGGTTCAAATAAGTGTATTTGATCTCATTTTTATGTAGATGTTGACAGAAATGCCAATCCAAACTGAAGCATGCATCCCGAAACCAAAATTTCACTACTGCCATTATTCGCAGAGCTGCCAAGTCTCCGGCATTTTCAAAGAGATTTCCCACCACAATTTTCAGACAGTTTTATTTTCCATGAAATAGTTGGACTAATTTTAAGTATAAATTTGTAAGTAAAAATTAGTGGTGGAAAATCTCCCGAAATAAGCCGGAGACTTGGCAGCTCTGTATTCGGGTTGAGAAGTTCCTTATTTAGTTTTTTCCAGCAATTTAGGTCTACATCTGATTCATAGATACTAAATGTAGTTTCGTCCAAGGAAGCGAATTCCATAAGGTTGGCATGCTTTTCGCACTTTATTGCGATGTTTAGTCTTTTCTAGTGATTAATTATTTTTGTTGCATGTGATTCTCTTTGTACCGTTACTTTGTGGCAGATTTTGAGGTTTTCACGCTGTAACATTAGTATTTTTCGCTACCCCCACTTTATAACAGGTGATTTGGGTTGCCCCACCCTTCCTCTACAAAACTGTATATTTATAAATCTCGTTGCTTCGACCGTTTTTAAATAATAATTAGTGTTAAAAGTTGTCACAAACTCATCCCCTACTAATGAGTTACTTCGTGACAGTCTCTTTTTGTATTACAAATGCATGGCAGAAAGAAATATCTCAAAGTTACACCACATACTTTACATTTAAAACCATTTTTGCAGTTTTAAATGAAAGTAAAAGATTTAAATAGGTTAAATCGCACTTTTAGGTTGGAATAAGCAAACTGGATGTATCGGGAAATACGAACACTTTTTCTACTTTTTAACCAATTTAGTCTGAATTTTTACATCTTGAATTAGTCTAATTGAGCAACTTTAGATTCCTCTATTATTAATGTTTTTTTGCCCTTTTTTTAGGACTAATGAAATGCGGGGGGAAATGGAATTCCTGTTACCTTTCAGTATTTATAATGCTTACTGAAATTGGTATCTAAATTCCACGTATTTATTTATGAAATGTTGTAAATTTTAGACACTTCAGAGAGGACTTGAATGAACAGGGGGAAAAAAGTAAAGTAAATTTTAAAGATGAACTACGTGATGGAGGATACTAAACCATCAAGTAATTTACATTTATTTTCACCGTAGCCTTAAGAAAGTTGGATAAGAAATCGCAGTTCAAGGTTCAAGTGCATCTGAATAGTCCAATAAAAGCAACTTACTATTAACTCTGTCGTTAGAAAAATCAGAAGTGAAATTGTTTAAGACTCTTGGTTAACGGCCAGCTGCTTTTCGTCAGCAGCCGTATATTTAAGCCGGACACTAAGGACGTACTATATTATGATCGCAATTATATCGATCGGCGTTAGGCATAGTTTTTAACTATACACCTTCAAAACGCAAACAAAAGATTATTTTATTTATTTAAAGCTACACTTTAAAAAATCTCCCCGTTTTTCATTTGCAGTAAATTTAACACGGAAGCTTAAATAATGAAATTTATTATTTTATTACTAAAGTGAAATGACCCGTATGCCTTTGAAAGCAATTCTTTAGGATAAGAGTTTTAAATAACTTTCTGATTAATTAAGGTGTGTGTTTTTTAATATTTATGAGTTTCGGTCGCTGTTACTTTGTGTTCAGTAGCAGAGCCTCGCCCTTGGAAGATATTTTTCACGTTTAGCGCTATTTATATTAATGTATAATTTTGAAAAGAGAATTATGTATTTCAGAAATCTTAAATCAAACATTAAATGTTACCTGTACATTTTCACAAGAGTTTTGGATAATGTAAAGCATTATGTAACACTTATCACATAACAGAATAGAAGTTTAGACAGATAGGAAATAATGAGGGTAGATCCAAATTTCGTCCTTAAAAGGGTTTTTAAACCATAGTTGCCAACTAATCCTGAATGTAATTAACCACTTTTTTTGAAGAGGAACTTTCGGTTTAAAATATAGACAAAGGCTTGTTAGCTGCGGAGGGGAGCTGGTTGCTATGTTTTGAATAAAATCCTTCAGTAATGTACTGTTTAAAGAAATGCTTAAGGGGACAGCCTACTTTTAAAAATGGGAAAATGTATAAATTTTAGTTCAACTTTCATAATTAAAAAAAAAATAATGAATGCATGCAGAAACACAATTTTTTTTCAGTTAACTAATGACATTACTCTATTGATTAAAAATAGTATTGTAGTTTATTATAAAGGTGATAATTTAAAAAATATTTTACCACACAATATTGTAAAAACAATTCAAGGGTACTTTCCCACTGCACGCAAGATATCTTAATTAGAATTCCTTTGATCCTCATAATTTTTTTCTAAATTAAACAAAACATTATAATTAACAATCTAAACTAAAATGGTTTAATTATTTTCATAATTTAAAATTAAAAAAAATATTTAATCTAAAAGTTTAAATTATCATAAAAATTTTGATAGTTTTACAATCATAACTTTTTTTCTATGAAACACAACCATTTCATTTTAGTTCATTTTGTTCATTATATTAAAATAAATGCCTGAGAAAAATTTCAAGTTGATATCTTAAATAGTTTTTAAAATATCATGCTCGCAAACTTGAAAAACAGTGTTTTGAGAAAACGCCAATTAAAGTTCAAATTGTAGTTTTGGAACATAAATTTAATTTTTAAAAATTAAAAACATTTTCTATTGAAACATTTACTATTTAAAAATAATTTTACTGAGTATTTAAAATGATTAACCCAAAATATGTTTTAATATGGCTTAAGAAACATCAATCTAAAGAAAAGCTTGACAATTGTAAATATGAAAAAATATGTACATACCTTAACAAAAGATACATTTTTAGGATATAAAGGCACGAATATTGGTAAAGTACATTATTTGAAGTTATTTTAATAATTATATCCATGTATATATATTTTTTTACTATGCAACATAAAAATTTGATTTTATTTCACTTTATGAACTTTTCGATTTAAAATTTTCCGCTTTCATGCACATTGCCTTCGTTTTCTTTTATTGCCTCAAACTGAGAACTGTTGAGCATTTTTCTGGCTCTTCGAGTTTCTAAATTAAATTCTGTACATTTCTTTTCTGCCTCTTTTATGCTTTTAGTGCCAACATTAGTTGCAGCTTCTACAGCACGCTGCCCAACTTGCGTTTACATTTTCCTGTTTATCTCAATAAATAATTGTCATACAGAAAAATGGTTGGTATCAATCGTTTTAGAATAAAGTAAACTATTTAATGAGATAAAAATCTCAAAATCAATTTTTGGGGCATTTTAAAAGTAGCCTGTCCCCTTAATTATATTCCGTAGTAGTTGGCAGCTATGTTTTAAACTCTAAAGGAACTATTAATTAAAGTAAAGGACTTATTATTACCCTTAGAATTCGACGAAAATATTTCATTCAATTTATGTTGAATTTCGGAAGTTAAAAATGTTTACCTCTCTAAATCATTTGCAAATTTAGAAATTTTATTATTATTAGGGGGGGACCGAAAAGCAATGTCGTTTTATAGTATGTCAATATTTCTTTGGCTGAAACTATTGAATTTGATAATTAGAAATTTCGCATGTATATGAGGTTTGTAACGTAGGTGCTCGATGGGAGAGAATTTTCCAAAATTTTGTAACGGATAGGAGACGAAAACACTGTCTTCGCATATCCCTCCCTATCGCAAAGAAAAAAAGCGAGAGAGAGAGAGATCCGTAAAATTCTTGCTGCGAAATGCTACACATACGAATACCTAAAAATCTATTTCAGGAAGTTTTAAAATTTGCTATCTAAGGAGATTAGGAAGCTACTATACCTTCTCCTTTTTTCACATATCTTTATTAAAAAAAAATAGCTATTTGTGAGATCCTTGCTTTTAAATGTAAACACAGCTAGTTTGTAATCCGAACTTGTTACTTTTTTTTTTGTTTGCGTGTGTGTATTTAATGTATTAAAAAATACTTTCCAGATCACCTATCATATCCCTAAAGTTAAAGTTCCAAAAAAATCGATTTTTAAAAGTTTCAAATACTTTCTGACCTTATCATGTCCTTTACATACTACACTTGAGTTACGTAATCATAAACCTTTTCAGTTAATATCTTAATGGAATATTCACCATAATTGCTCTGGCTTAACCCATGGAGGCGCAACCCTTTCCCAATGCTGAAAAAATTGCACCCGTTGCCATCGCTCGACTTAACTACCAACAAGATGGCGGACGATCGAAACGTTCGTTCGGACGATGAACGTTTCGATCGTCCGCCATCTTGCTGGTAGTTAAGTCGAGCGATGGCAACGGCTGCCCTTTTTTCAGCATTGGGCAATCTATCCAGCTGTTCTCGCATTCTTCCATTTTTCAGCAGATGTCAGTGCTGTTAAAAATAATCGTGACAATTTTTTTTACGGGAAATGACGTGCTAAAAAGTAAAGGATTCTCGTGGAGCTATGTCTCCCGCAACTATTTTTATAGAAATCAAATCTATTCTTCGTGACTGGCAACAGTCAAAACGTCAGAGTTTGGTGTTCCCAGAGCGGGAACACTGCGCGTTAAAGGGTTAAGCAAAGAAGGGACGAGTATAAAGAAAAAAAAAACCTGAAAAGTTAATTCGACATTGTAAGACTATGTTGTGTGATAAATAAGGAAGTACAGTATGGGGAGGGGTTCTTATTACTTATTTCATTATATAAACCAAAACAATATAATTGATTCTTAGCGCAAATTTTAATGGGATTTTTTTAAAGAGTGTTAAGAAAATTCACTGGAGTGAAGTGTAAAAAAAAAATCTAAAGATATTATTATTATTTGCTAATCGCAAAGCCAGTAGAAGGGATGCTTTGTCACTCAATGCTAAGTTTGATCGCAAGAAACTAGTGCCACTAGCAGCACAGCGGTTGATTGGAGAACTGGAACACAGAAAAAAAAAAAAGTGGTAATATACATGGCATCGGTAGACCACAATAGCGGCTTTCGCCATGAACAGCGATCAAGATGGGGAAGACGTTTAACTGTCTCTCAATTTCTTTGCTTGTGGGAGCAAATTACCTTTAAAATTCACATAAATAAAAGCTGCAAACTTTTATGGAATACAATTAACCACTTTTTCTGAACAATAATTTCCGTCCTGGAATTCAGCAAAATATTTGAGCACAGCTTACGGGCTAATTCGGATTTTGAAAAAATATTTTAAAAATTTACTGTTTACAAAAAGTGGATAATTATATTCCATAAAGTCTGGCAGCTATGCCTAAATAAATGTCAAAGAAAACTACGCGGGATTCCAGCACAACATTTAATTTATATAAAGTCAAAAAATACAATAATAATAATAAAATGGTTAATTTTAATTAAGATTAATTAATTAAGGAAGTGTAAGGAATTCAAAACACACAATTTAAATCTATTAAGAAGTTAATTCATTTAATAGTAAGTATGTAAATGTAAAATAAATAGTGAGAAAAAAATATAAATAAAACTTTGAGACACTAAGCAGAAGTCTTAAAATTCTGAGAATGCAACAGGAAGCGAAATTGTACTACATCGTAGGATTTTTCTAATTGTAGCCCCATTTGATTACTAGCGGGACGAAATGAAATCCCATTGAAATGGTGACGTTTTCTATTCTGCTCGCTTTGGTTAAAGGTTGGTGTGGGTGTATATCAGTATTTTATTACAGCTGCAAGATTAGTGATATTGATTTTTCAAAGTTCGTATTTATCTGTTAGTACTGAAATTTTCCGTATTTTTCCGTATTGTTTTCTCTTGTCTGTGGAAGAAATAGAATCGTCTTATTATCGTAAAATTAAATTTGCGATAATAAACGATGCAAATTTTGATAAATATTAAATCATTTAGAAAATACTAAAAAATGAAGGAAGTTGTAATTTGAAGTAAGCTATTTTTAAAATTTAAGTAACTAATAAATTTATGTTGCAACTATAAAATATTTTTGAAATTTCTTTATTGAATTACACAGAACGGGGAAAAACCACACATGAACATCCGAATACTTTTTTTTATATTGACTAAAGAAGACATTTAAATTAAAATTCAGTAATTTTTAAACATGATGGCTTTAAGAAGGAAATAAAATGAAAAGTCAGTCAAGTGTAATTAGCTATATATCACATATACCGGGTGCTTCAAAATTATCTTGACGTTTTTTGAAAAATTCATTTGAAAATTAGTGGCATAAATAATAACATACCGATAATGCTTTTTCCATATGTATTTTAAAGTAATAATGATTATTTTATTTTCTAGGTTATTTAGGAAATTTTTCAATAAAAAGGTTTCCTTTGCAGCAGCAATTAGAAATTGAAGGGAGAAAAGCACAATTGTTTCTAGCAAGACTGTACACCTACCCATTTTGCGCGAATTATACAAAGATACTTCTATGAACAATTCCTCGATAGGTGGGTATACAAACTGTGAGTAGGGGTACACAAACTTTGGGTGTCGCGATCTACTAACTTAACACTACTAAACTTTATTTACTTATTTATTTATTTATTTTGTGTTTGTGTGTCGCCACAAAGCCGAAGGTGCATGCAAAAAAGATCCACAAAATGGAATAATTAAATAGCGCATAACTGATGCAGCAGAACAAATAACATTACACATTTGCTTGCAGATGTCTTTCATGCCATCCAGGAAAGATGGAACTTAGGTTTAGATTTACAGAGCAGCTACATTGAAATAAATTGGTTATACCTTGTATTTCCTTATTTCTACTTACAGGTTCTTTATTAAAAGCACTTTTCAGGAAAATGGCAAAAGAATTTTGAAACACCCTGTAATATTATTAGCGTAATGCTATACCTATGGGCCCGTTTTCCTTTGACTCTGCGCAATTCTCTGAAAGAAATCATATCAAAAATGCAAGGTTCGGCAGTCTATGCGATTACCTTATTTCATTATTTTTAGTAATAATTATTACTGTATACTTATTATTTCACAGGTAACACATTTTTTTTTTTCATAAGATGTGTTATTGCGAATGTTTGCATCATTTCTCGAATATTTTCAACAGATTTTCCTTTGTTGCAAAAAATAAATAAATAAAATTTCAATTTTAAGTATTCTGTAACCACGATAAAAATAATCTTTCTGCGCATGCTTCAAAAAATTTTAATTTGAATTTTATTATAGGCCGTTCAAGATTTAATTTTACATACGCTTACTACTTCAAATGCAACGCAAAAGTCGGCTACTTTAGCAGACACAAAACTTATTCCATCATTGATTAACAAATAGTCGAAAATATTACTAATAAGCATTCGAAAAATGTCCCAATGATTCATGCATTAATAATATTATTTATGAATGTTGGGAAAGATAGCTAATAAATGTCTGTGAGATATATACACAACAATTTTTATCGATTATTGTATTCACAGTTAAGTACACTGCACGAACACAAGTTTATCGTGAAGGAGAAACAATTTTTGAATATTTAATATCAAAAAGTGGCTGCGTCCGGGAAAGGAGGCGATTTTCTCGGGAAAGAGCTCTTTAAATAATGGCCAACAAAATTGAACTTGACGTTTTTGTGATAAATATCTTAAATCGGCAGAGAGGGAGGAAATATTTAACATCTGCTTCTTTTGTGCTTTTATCACCCGTTTCGAACTAAATTACAGGAGACTGAAATAGAAATTAGTGCCCATCTCAAATTTTGTTTTACGGCGAACGAAACGTTGATTTGTTTATAGCCAAGCAATGTCTTAAAGCATCAGTTAATGGAACTGTAAAATGATTTTGTAAACAGCATTAGCAGAATAGAAATTGATTTGTGGATTTTCTGTCATCGCGCAAGAGTAAATTTATATCTAATTGAGACATTAGTCGCAGAGAAGGTACTTTTCCTGCAGTTTTGAGAGTAATACGTTAAAGATTTTAAAAGCGTGCCATAAGAAAGATTGAGATTTCTTTTTCTTGAAATCGAGAACAATAAATCAATGGACAGTATATTCAAAAATGATTATGTGATGAACGATTTATCTACTAAACACAATCAGATAACTGTAGGTTAGATGACGTGCGCTTGTTGTATGTAAAATTCAAGAGAGAGAGGGGTTATGTTGGAGGTTACGGTTATGTGTATCAGTTATTTTGAATAAGATATAATTTGTTACTAGATTGATTATTAGATTCAAGTAATCAGCAGCGCCTTATTTCCCCACCCTCCCCTTTTTTGTAAAGTCTACGCATTTATAATGTATTAAATATTATGTAATTACTTATATGTTCAATAGTACTGCACTGTTAATTAAAGTAATAAGCAGAATCCTGACAATGTAATTGGAACAGGGTTACCAAGTGCTCCTGGATACAGTTCATCACTTTTTAAAACGGTAATTCCTTTTAAAAGTTTTCCCGAAATAGCAATCAGACCCCACGGTTAACATCGAACTTTTGCGATAACTTAAGCCAAAAATTGGTGTTTAAAAAAAGTGGTTAGTTATATTCCGGAGCAGTTGGCAGCTCTGAATTGGAACATCTTTCCGGCATATAATTTTATAATACTGATTAATAGATGATCTTTACTCCTTTTGCCTATACTTAGTAATTAGGTAACTTAAAACTTAGGTAACTTAACCAGATTCTAATAAGCCTTATCAAATTGATATTAAACCCAGAAATTAATTTAATGTATGTATTTTCTGTAAGAATTTGAGCTTTCCACATTCCAGTTTTATTTTAATGTGAATTAAAATTAGCTTTAAATCAAAATCCAGCTTTTTTTAAAAATATTTATAATTTTATTTATTAATAATATATTTTATGCATTTTAGTTGCCCTCTTAATGTATTATTTAAGTTATCTTCAATTAGTTTTTTTTTAAATTTTCGATCACTTTCTATAACCTACTTTTAAAACTACGATGCTACTGCTTCTTTTAGAGAAAAATGTTTGAGTTTGTTTGTGGATTAAAGCCGATTGACTGCACAAGGGTCCTAGGCCTATAGGGGGAATGCCCTCCGTGGGGCACTTTTTAAGGGATCCTAGCCTTTATTTAACCCTCTCGTCCCCGAATTATGAAAAATCAGAGAAAAAAAATCTGTCTAGCATTTAATGCATCTGAAATACTATTATAAATCATGCAGAAATATTTTTTTCTAATGACGATTAATATTAGATTTTTCTAATATTAATTTCTGGATTTTCAAAGCATTTTGTTATGCTAAAATTAATTTAAAAGGATGCACATATTAGGTAAAGGTTGAGGAATAAGAAAAAAACTATACTTACCTTAAAAAGAAAAAAAAACTGTAAAAAAGCAGCGTAAATATTTTCTTAATTTTTCTCCTGAAACAACTACTTTTCTACTGCAATCTAGGCACAATTTATGCATCTAGTTAAGAGCTTCATATACTTTCTACATGAATTAACGATATTGATATCACTGAAAGAAAAAAATACTAAATTCAATTGTTTTCTCTCTAAATATTGCTATTTGAAGTAGGAGCCTCATGTGAGGTTCAGGGTGACGAGAGGGTTTAGCGAGGTTTCGGAGAAAACCACGGAAAACTCCGAACGGCTAGGTATACAGGCGCGACCGGGGTTTGAACATGGTACTTCCCGCCTTCCAGTTTCAAGAGCAGGGCCTCTCAGCCACTGGTGGGGCGAAAACTGTTTGAATAGAAATATTTTAAGCTCATCACGTACCACAGATTTTTCATTCATTCAGTTGACTTATCGTACTACTCACCGTCATGTGTTAGCCTGCAATGGCTATTCAAATTTATTTCGGAAATTCAACAAATTATTTACTGAAGACTTTTGAAAAAACATACAAATATATATTTTGTTTGTTTCCCATACACTTCTCCCCACTTACATAATTCACTTATTTACGCAAGATAACTGACCACCTGGAAATAGCACAAAAACTTCTTCAGTGAAGTACTGTTATGTATGCATTTGAATAAGAAAGGTTTTTCCTAAGTAATATATTTCGAAAATTGATAGATATTTATGTCTTTTTTCGGATTCTTTTGCTTTGTGACTTTTTCCCACCCCCTATCCAGTTTCGACGCAACTGACCCGAGGTCATTTGATCTTGGCATCGTGCTGCGTGATTCTGTAGCGGCTCCACTTACTTTACGTGACCGTCCTGAACGCAGCGTTGAGAGGCCTCATTTACATACGATCACGTGTCCAGAATGCACAAAGGCCTTCGATTCTTTTGTTTCTGAAAGCCCTGGAACTGAATTAATCGCCGGCATTGTGTTTAGTATGTGTCGCAGCATCTGTTTATAGTTCTGCTGATAATCGATATTGATGTTAAAACTGTCTAGCAGATGTAGTCTCTTTGTAGTTGAGTGAAATTCTGTTTGATTGTTTTTGTTTATCGGAGAACATAACTAATGACAGTTTTTTGTTTTTTACTGAGATAATTTATGCAGCTCACAAACAAATACCGCTTAATAGAATCAACTAAGCATTTAAGTTACACGTCTCCAATTTAGATTAAAGTTAATGTGTATTTTATTCTTTTGGGCTAATGGCTTTAAACAGTAACATTTGGTAAATGTAATCAAAACTTCGTTTGGGAAAAATAATAAAAATGTGGTATTACGGGCGATTACCGACGCGAAGGATCTAGACCAAGGGTGATGGTGGTGTGTGTGTGGGAGGGGGGGTTGCCCTCCGTAGGGGACTTTCTAAGGGGCCCTAACTCGTATTTACGCAAGGTTTCCGAGAAAACCACGGAAAATTCCGAACGGCTAAGTCGACGGATGCGACCTGGGTTTGAGCCAGTCTAGCAAATATAAAAGAATCGCTTTATCATAGGTGCCAAGCATTATGGAATATCATTAACCACTTTTTGTAAACAGTAAATTCTTTGAATATTTTCCCAAAACAGTAATCAGAGCACACCTCTAACTCAGAAATTTAGTCTGTTTTAATTGGAAAAAAATCTCTTTCAATCGCCATACACGAAGTTTTATATACATTCCCTTCTCTCATTAACTTTATAGAAATTAACATTTCGATGTACAGATTATTTATCTAATTGTGACGAAAAAGCGAAGGTGAAAAGTCAAAATTTAAATGAAAATTTATTACTTTATTTTTATAACTAAATACAGTTCACAACCAGTTCGCTTGGCTTATTAGGACAAATAACGGAATTTCTCAGGATTCAGAAATACAAGAATTCATATTATTCATACTGTTGAATGGTTTGTATGAAGAACCCTTTACCTTCTGTCTTTAACTATACTTCCAGAATAATAATAATAAAAAAAAGCAATACTTAAAAAATGTCCGATATAGAACCATATTTTTCAAAGATAGCTTTCTACTATAGAATATAATTAACCACTTTTCGTAAACAGTATATTTTTCAGTATTTTTTCAAAGTAGTAACTAACTCGGTCGCGTCGTACAAAAATTTTACCATATCTTAAGGCGAAAATTCTTGTTCAGAAAAAGTGGTTAATTATATTCCATAGTAGTTGTCAGCTATGTAATATTCAGCCCATAAATCACACTATTAAAGTTTGTTCTAAAAAAGTACAGTTGAAACAGAGTTTCTGCAAAGCACTGCTGGAATATTAGTACTTGGTACAGCATGTAGTTTTAAAGGGACACTTATAAGAAATGCTATTAGATAATGAATTATGAGCAAAAAAAAACAGAAATGGGCCTGCACTTGTGAAACTTAAAAGCGTATGCGAGTTTATACAACACCTCCTACATACAGAAAGCCTAACAACTGAAACTTTCACGTCATCACTAAGCATTCAAGCAATGACGTCATCACAGTTTTATTTTCACAAAGTAAAACTATTTAAAATTTCTGGTGGATGCTACAAATATTAGCAAATATCTTAAATAAAAAATTAAAATTAAAATACCTTTCTCATACAAAATTATTCATTTCGATCTATTTTCTTATATTATCTAATTAGTCGAGGTTAAAAACTGACATTTGTCATAAAATTATATTTTTTATCTCAAATTATTAAAATATTGTTATTTATGAGTAAATTCACCAGAAACTTTTTATAGTTTTATTTTGTGAAAATAAAACTTTTAAATGTAGGCCTAACGATGACGTCAAAGCATGGTGACGTAGGAGTTGTTAGGCTTTCTTTATGTAGGAGGTATTGGTTTATACTAGCATAGTTTTAGTAGGTGGAATCACATAGGTATTGTTAATACCACAAATTTTTAGACCACACAAAATGCATAATTTAATTCAAGTATTATTGATTCATAATTGTTCAAGTATTAAAATAGTCTCCCATTAAATGCTTTCAACTTTGAAAACTGTGTTTTGAGCAGCATACGCAAATAAATACAATGTATTAAGTCAGAGAAAAAAATTAGAGGACCCAGAGCAAGAAAATGCAGAACAACCTACACTTATTTTTAAAGCTACATTTATTTACATACAATAAACTTTTAAGTTTGAATAGCAGATTTACAGTTGCTTATATATACTATATACTATATTACACTTATATAGTATATATATACATGTATATATATAGAGATATAGAGATATATAGATAGATAGATAGATAGATAGATACATTAATTTGTAAAATCATAAATATTATATCCCATAAAAATTATAGGTTATGTTCGCACTCTGAAAATTATTTTAAATATTGTTTAGCTTTTAAAGAAATATATATACTTAAATGTTTTGTCACAGCTACCTTAAAAAGTGAGTTTGAAAAGAAAATTTGTGTGCTAAAATGTATGCTGAGAAATACTTTAGGTTACGACCACGGGATAATTATGAGCAATGGAATTTTTTAGAAATCTTTAAATGATAAATTTTCTCCAGAACAATAGGTATGGAGTTTATAGTATATATTTTTCATTTTAGTTATATTTCATCATTTATAACTTTTAGATAGCAACAACTGTAAAACTAACAGCATGCCAAATTTTTCAATAAACGGATTCGATGGTTCAGTATTCATAATTATTCGGGGAGAAGGGGGAGGGGATCAGGCAAGCTGCTTCATAATAAAAAGTAGGTTTGTTATGTATTTAAGAGCGTTTGACAGGCTTTTACTTTATCTAACATAGTTAAATATTTTTAAATTTATGGCTATAATTCCCCCACTATTTTTTAAAGCGAGGGTAACTATGGCTATATGTAAGAAACATAAAGGGATTTTATTCTGAAGAGGAAAAATACACATGCCATGGCCACGATGTATGCAACTCTAGCCAGGAACGCTAAGGTCAGTCGCTTTTCCCTGTTGATGGCCAGCAACTGCTGATTGTAACGAACTTGAATTAAAAAAATATGCAATATGCAGCAGTTTTCTTAGCACGTTCCGCACTGTACTACAAAGTTCAACAATTTTAGAGCCTTTACATAGCTGCCAACATAAGCGTAAAGTTTTCAAAATTATTGGGGTGGCGGCCCCACAACCACATATATTCACGTCAGTGGCGTAGCCAAGGGGGGTGTCATGGGGGCCAAGGGGGGGGGGGGTCATGGAATATATATAACCACTTTTTCTACATGATTTTTCGGCTTAAAATATAGCAAAATTTTTGTGCTGCGCGCGCGAGCTGGTTGCTATTTTAAAAAAAAATAATTAAAAAATATACTGTTTACAAAAAATGGTTAATTATATTCCGTAGTAGTTGGCAGCTATGACTTACTATATATAAGTAAATTATTGGAGGCGCTCGAGCTCTATGGGTCTATAGAATTTTACACCTATGTAAGGTAATTATCCATGTTAGTATCTTCCTGCCATGTTATAAGTTAAAAATAGAAGCAGTGTAAAAAATGCAAAGAGAAAAAAAAAATCATTTTCGATGAGATAGTGCATTTTAGACACATCTGAACTTTTCTTTATTTCATACTTTACATTGCATAATCTGATTTTAATTAACCAGAGCCTGGTGAGGGCAGCTTATAGTAACATTGTGTGTTACGTGGCGTCACAATGAATACTAAATCATGATTGAAATCAAAAGAAGAAAATTTTTAAAAGTCCAAGTAAAGGTTTTTTTAAACGTTTGTAAATGGCGTGAAATACTTTTTTTTATGTTAGTATAAATTAATTTTCTGTATTTAGTGGTAAATTATTGGGTGGGCTCAGCCCCTTTTCACAATTTATTGGGGGGGGGGGCTCGAGCCCCACGGGCCCATATAACTCTACGCCTATGGCTGCCAACTCTTCCGATTTTATCGGAAACGTTTTCCACCACAATTTTAAACAGTTTTGTTTTACATTTGAAATTTGGACTTCATTTCCGTTTTAACTGTTAAGTTAAAATTAGTGGTGGTAAATATGATAAAATGGGAAGAATTGGCAGCTATGCCTTTACGCTGAGGAGTTCGATGTGTAGAGAGCACAGGGTAGGGTTTTCGGATGAACTCATCGTATATTAAAGAAAGCAAGCAAAGCAAAGTAAAAGAGCTCTGGAAATTTGCAGCCTGAAAGACTTGTGCATGCGTGTCAGATAAACGATTAAAAAACAACAAAAATTAATTTCTTCATCGCTGTCTTACTAACGAGCAAGAACCCCTTCTTCCTGAAGATAAAAATTCCTCAGTTAATAACTGTTAATGAAAATGGCTCTCTCTTTATTTTTCATTCTGGTGTTCTTTTTTAATCATTTGTAACCCATCTCCCCTCTTCTGAAGCAAATTAATAAAAAACTAGAGAGCAAGTCCCTGTCCAACGATTATAGAGAATGCGCAACCATTACCTACCTCTTAGGTCACCAGCAATCGACCTTCTTCAACAAGGTCAATTAGGTCTAATCAGTCTATCAGCGGCCAACTCATTTCCCGCACGGCAAATCGCAACTCCCCCAACCATCTTCTCTACCCACCTTGTTTTATCTTTTTTTTTTTTGGTCTCTTCGCTATACTCGTTACTTAGTGAAAAAGATTTGTCATGACATTATTTACAGTAATGAATATGCATTTAAGAGTAGCAGGTATGAACATCGTTTTGCGGTAAATAAGAACTGCAATTCCATGCACGGTTTGGGTGCATGGATTGTTTCTGGTTTCGGCAATTTTAACACTCAGTTGCGATCTCTGACCTGAAGCACCTCATCAGCGTTTTAAAAGAACCGATTTTAACTGGAAATAAATCGTAGGCAATGGAGCTGCTCCATCAGTGGAATTCGGGCTTCTATAATCACCTTAGAAGGATATTGTCATTGCTTAGCTGGATAGGGAAAAAAGGAGAAAGGAGAGAAAGAAAATTTTTTAATCATTAACGTCGTAATTTTACAGTAGGTGAGCGGAGCTGCTGCGCATTTTTCCTTAAATACAATGTTAATAATAGCTATAATAACCTGTAAATGGCACGGTATCCATTATGTGCTACATGTTTGATGAAAATCTGTAATTCATTGGAAAACTGGCACGCCTGTAAAGAAACTATGTATTTTGAATTTGTAGCTCTATTCACCACATTGGTGTAGCTAGGTATACAAAGTTATCTCAAAACACTTTTTTTATTCGTAATTTTAGATTTCGTATAACGAGAACAAAAGATGACAATTTCTAAAGAGACCTTAATCCTTCCTTGAAAATCCCTCAAATCCAATTCAATTAGCTCCGATAACTTGTATGCAGTGGCGCCAAGGGGGGGGGGAGGATACGGGGGTCATAAAGCCCCCCCTCATAAGGAATTTTTTGCCATACAAAATGTATATTCTTCACTCCCTTATCCCACACACGTTTCCATATATGTGAGTTGCAGTAGTCGTAACCCCCCCCAAATGAAAATTCTCTGGCTACGCCTCTTGTATGACTTTACTGGGAGAAATTTAATGACAATCTTTGAACATCATATTTTTCAGAGAAACAGAACTCCTTAAAAATAACCGACAACTGTATTCAATGTACCATTTGTCTCTTGCATTTTTAGAAATTTATATTTATGGTATGCTTTATTCATTTATCGCGTACTTCTAAGGTATTCTCTGTAAATTAATATATACCCCTGTTTGAAATTTGTATGCCACGAATGTGATGCAGTTCATCACATAATTTTAATTAGTTCCGATTTTCCTTTCAATATTCTAAATTTAACTCTCTTTGCCGTTTTTAAATTCCCATATCTATCCATTATGCTATAGAGCTACATATGTCCTTCCCGGAGTTTCCCGACACAGTTTGGATCCTCATCAAAACGTGGGGACTTCTGAATATTGGCACCCGTCGAAAACTGCAAGCAACCACTGAGAGAACTTTTGGAACCACGGATTTAACGGGCTCGTACACCGCACGTCCACGGTGGTCTTTAGTGGTATGCCGGGATCGACCCCGCAACCTTCCGGTTACAAGTCCAACGCCTAAACCACTGGGATACCACGGCCCCAATTCAACGTTTGATCGGATTTTTTTTTATATATAATTACTATATTATTGATGACTGTCAGCTAACACTACCTTTTTCTTCATCTCTGATATAACGCCCATAAGTGCGAGGTAAGATGTCTTCATACTAAAGAGGTATAGTTTCATAATGATGATCGATTACAGACAGTAGCAAAAGTCCAGGAATAATAATCTGTCACAAATGCAAAAGAATGATAATGAAAGATCAAAAGCACAAGCTGGAAATATACCCTATGATTAAGAAATAAGCCAGAATCTGTCTTTCGTTTCTCACACTGTATGACATCGAAAAGCACTCCCCAGAAATCTCGCACGCGAGCCAGTTAGAAAAATGACGAATGTATCGAACGATGGCAAATTTCTAAACCACCTGTTTTCACTTCATCTCAGCCGTCAAGATTTTATAAAATAAACATGCACGTCATATTATGCGATTATATATAAGGTAAATCGGGGGAAGTTGCCATATTTAAGGATTTTACGATTAAATACATTAAAAATTGAAATAACATGATCATAAAAAAATTACACTTCATTTTTCAGTATTTAATTGGTTATGTATACAAGTTAATTTTCTTCTTAGTATGAAAATAAATAAGAAATTTAATGTTAAAGAAAGTGATTTTATTGTGGCATGTTCCCCCATATATATGGGGAAGATGCCACCAGTTATGGGGTAAGATGCAACAACAGCAAGGTAAATAAAAAAATAAGACAAACATTACAAAATTAAATGTGAATAAACAATAACTATAGAAAAAAAAATCTTTCATAGAATTCTTCTTTTTTTAATTAAATTTGATTAAGAAGCTCGATCAATTTTTCTTTTGTAGTTTCGAGGCATTGTCTGTATGGTAAAAAAAAATGTGAATTCTATTTATTAAAATTTAAAATGCCTTTAAAGAAAGCATAAGAAAATATGTAAAACTTAATGCAGATATTATACCAAATGTGTAATATTATGTAAGAATATTATATGTGAAGTTAATTAAAGTAATATGGGAATAATAATTATTATTTTAATTTTTTAGTAATTTTAATTATTAATAATTTCAATTACTATTTTTAAATTGGTTTTAATTATAATTTTTATTCTTATCCTTAATTTCATTTAATTATTATTAATTATAATAATAATGATTAATTGCGTTTATATTTTATGCGATAATATGCAGTGTTAAAATAAATTTAAAAAAATTTTAAGTTCATTTCATATATTTCTGAATCATGTAGTGTTTTCCCTCATGTATAGGGGAAAGATGCTACATACGCTTATTTCCTTATTGCTGCAGTGTTACGGCCGCTTCTACATGCATCGTATCTGTAACATAATGCGTAACTCACTTATATTGCTAATACCTTATTGAAAATAACAAGTACGTTTATGAACTTTAAATATGAATCTCACGAGATCCAAAAATAATGCCGATTAAAGACGATTAATTCAGATAAATTCACAAGCCACAAACAATGTCGGACCAGACTCTTCACATAAGTGGCTCAGTATTGCCATTTATCGACGCATAAAAGTACTATTTATAATCTTGCGTCAAATTATAAATAGTACTCGAATTATCGAGGATAATCAGAGCCATAGATGAAATCAGTGCCGGATTAGCAATATAGCAGAAGTAGCAAATGCTACGGGCTCCGCGCTTTTGGCGCCCCCGCGCCTTCGTTCTCTACTTCCAAAAATCTAGCTGGCAAACTGTTGCAAATCGTATTAAGAACCCTCAATAATTTCATGTTTCCGGCATTTATCTTGGCGAAAAAGTTGCTTGTCTTGGCGGATCGCCGGGATAATACGTAAGTACCGTCGAAAAATGTCTAATGTGATTATATTAAGCTATGACGATTTCTTTCGGAATTTTGAAAATTCGTTACTCGCACTGTAATTATTCGATTTAGTGTATTGTATTTTGTTACGGAATGAATAAGGGCTATCTGCCAAGGAGTAGGAGGGGGTCTCCGACCGACGAAAATCCGTTAATGTATTACAACCCAAAACGGGTTAATGAATTTACATGGAACAAAATTGTAAACTTAGATTCTTTAGAACGCGGAAAATTAATTTGAGACTGTTGACCCTTAAAAGAATAAATTTCTCGCTCTCTGTGTTCGTCCGATACTGTAATGTTGTATAAAAGAAATATTTATACATTTTTAACTTATTAGCAAGTTTGAGAGGTCCTTATGATTTCGGTTATTTGTCTGTTTTGATGTCCACCCGTCTAGTGTTCTAACTGCTATAAGTATACATCGATTTGTGTGAAATTTAGGTTTTTTCTATGTACAGTACCATGTACCTTATTGAAAATGGTGTAAGTAGCATTTATAGTTCTCTTACAGGAGAAAAAAAAATCCAATACATCGCACTCTATGGACAGTCATTCTTGAAAACGTATTTTAGAGATATTCGGTTTTTGAAAGAAAACAAAGTTGGCATTACTAAGGCTCTCAAAATAATACTCTCCATTGAGAATAATGTCTGTATTATTAATAGTTCTTCTACAGGAGCATTCAAAAGAATTCCAATACATTACTGTCTGTGGCATTTGAGAGACACTAATACATTTCTAGATACATTAGGATTAAAGGGAGGGGGTTGGATGAGGCGACCGCCCCTCCCGAGAAAAAAATTAATGTAAACAATCCCAACTTACTTCCATAAAATGGATATGTATGTGAATCTTCCATCTAAGCCTCCACCCACAAAATTGCATTAATCCGTCATTGGGTCGGATTATTCATTAGGCTGCAGCCTATATGTCCCGATCATTTCAGGGGCTTTTCAGTAACAAATAGAATGAATTTTTTAATGAAGTTGTAATCAAACTTTTCAGAATGACTCAATAGAACGGAAATAGTTGTGGCTATTTTTGAAGATGTTCTCTGGAAAGGGAGTTGACCATCTGTATTTCCCAGAGCTGAGATCCACAGGAATGTAGGAAAACGCGTCCCATAATAAAGATAGTCCCCCACAAAACAATAATTTTTATTGAAATATTGGACAGCCCCAAAGTTCTTTTGTTTTACAGTAAAGGCGGGTGGCTTTGGCGAAATTCGAAGGTGTACAGAGTAGGGTGTAAGCCATCTTAGAAGGTTTTTAGTAGTTGGCTTGCTTTGTTTCTATTTAATTACTTATTTTACATTTTACGGTACTTGAACAAAGGTGCATTATTTTTTTAAACAATAATAATATATTAAATGTATGTCATTTTTTTATATATATTTTGGGAATCTACAATTACGATAAATTATCTTATTAATCACAGAAGTTAACCACATTAAATATAAAAGAATTGATTCTGGCCGGTCGAAACCACAGGTCAAGGGCGCGAATGCCAGTAAATTTGTTCAAATAAAATAATTAGAACTGAGAGGATTTTCGCACAAAGACAAGACGGTCGGGGTATCCGAGAAGCCACAACCGCAGTCAAACCAGGGGCGGATCCAGAGAAACCATCAGGGGGGGGGGGGCTCCGATTTTCATTAGGATGATACATTGATTTCCCAATACTTTTTCTTCCAATGTATAATTAGACATGGTATATCACAACTAAATAAGTATGTTGTCTGCTGCAAAGCCGTCGAAAGAAAACTCGGAAGGGGGGGGGGGGAGGCAGAACTATCGTGCGCCCTATACCGATCAAGTTAAGGCCGATGCTCATAAGCCACATGTTTTATGTGTTTCAATGGACGACGGGACTGATACGGGAAAAATATGTTCCGTTGCTTTCTCCATTGTGTGGGGGGACAGGGTTTTCCGTTTAACGCATTAATCTGTTGTTGGTAGATCCCGACTGGTCATTAAAAGTCGTAAATTTCGCCAGAAAAATGTCGCCTTAACCACTGTTGTGACGCTAAAACGTGGCTAATCAGAAACGGCCTTTATTCATGTTGTTCTTCGCGGGCCCTACCCATTAACATTTTAATGTGTACAGAATATAATTGCTGAATGCATTATTGAACCCATTTCATAGCCACCATGCAATATACAGTGTTCACAGCATACATTTTCGCATTTTAGGATGGCATTAAGTTTTCCAGATTAAGTAATTCCCATCCTTTTCTGTGAGGACTCTAGTAAACCAACCTCAATTGTTATTTACAACTATTATCACTATTATCGGCTATTTACAAGAGATTTCTTTTTTAAAACCAGACCAGCTATACATTGCCAGGTATTCGCTTTGTCTAATATCTTAGAATATGTTTCACTTTTATAATGAGGATTTGTACCCATACGTCTGGGTGGTGTGGACAACTTATGAGAGCAGTTTAAAGAATGAAAGCTGTACAAAATGCGGAGGGTTGGATTGTTCGTTCATGCTTCAGCATCACTTAAGGCCGATGCTGATTGCCGCTGCGTCTAACGTGACTGCAGTGGGTAAGAGGGCATTCTCGTCGCGAATTTTACGACTTTTTAATGGCAATTCGGGGTTTACCGATAAAAGATTTCTGCACTAAACAGCAAACTCCGTCCCATATAAAATGGAGCGAGCAACGGAAGATTTTTTCCCCGTAGCAGTGTGCCGTCGTCCCTTCAAATACGGAGGAACCTGCTAAAGTGACCACCTTGGTAAAGAGATCGCACCCTACTAGCAATTTTGATCGGGCCATCATCGGCTGGCTACGTGGCCGGTGGCAGCCCGAGCAAAATTGCTAGTAGGGCTGTCTATAGTGACAACTTTAATGCAATTTCGCTTTACAACCATCACACTTTACCACCTTTGTACGGTGACAGTCTTTATAAAATGGCCAGTTTTGTTCTTACCTAGGGTAGTCCCATTAGACAGGTTCCACTGTGGCCAAAAAGAGTCAATAAAATTTGCCCCTCCTTCTGTTTAAAAATAAAAGCTCTCTCATTTTTGTAATAGAGAAATTATGTTTAGTCCACAAGGGCACAGCCCGGCACAGCCAGCTACGTCAAAAAAGGGTCTCTAGATCTGTGGCAAGCGATGAACGTTTCGATCGTCCGCCATCGTGCTGGTAGTTAAGTCGAGTGATGGCAACGGTTGCCTTTTTTTAGCATTGAGAAAGGGTTGCGCCTCAAAGTGTTAAGAGAATCACACGTTTTAAAACTTTTAATATCGCAACACTCATGAGCAATACTGCTGGCCAAAATCGAGACAAACGACTGATTTTGAAATCAATTTCGTAGTATAATTGTATTTTATTTTGAAGAATTTCCATATTTGGAAATATAGAATCTTTTTTTTTAATTCTATGGTGAACCACCCATAAAGTGAAGTATATTAACTAACTAAATTGTGTTAATTATATTAAAATTTATTTTTAGGGCTAGTTAATTAGTTAATGGAATTACTAATGTTAATTAGATGTAAATAAAACTAAAACTCCCCTCGTGTTACACTTCACAGGGGCTTATCGCATTCATTCCTTCCCCTTGCGCGTTCTAATGTCCAGGTTTTGTGCGTAATAAAATAAAACACATCTTTTACGAACTTTCAGCAAATTTGAGAAACGCTAGACAATTAATGTCCATTTTCATTCACAGATGGCACCATCACACACTTTCGAAAGCTAAAATCAAGCTAAAGTCAAGCTTGTATTAATACGTCAAATTCAAGGAAATGTCAAGCTTGATTTAAGCTTATGTGCTGTCTGGGTACTAGAGGCATCTGCATTCTGGGGCGGTTGCCTTGGTCGGGGGGTTTTTTCAGAGGTTCTAACGCGTATTCAAGTTAATCTGGAGAAAACCGACCAAAACTCCAGACCGTTAGATCGACAGGCCCAAGCGCGGAACCTTTCACACTTCAGCCATCTATCATGTCGAGTGTCTTATCCACTCGGCCATGGTGAGGCCCAGAAATTAGAATGTTGAATGCTCTTGCTTCATACAAACATTTGCACGCAGAAGTACCTTGGCAAACTCTTCCAATCGGCCACATTGACTTTTCGGCCGTTTGGATTTGGATCTCGAACTAAATTTTTGTGCTGCTTCAAGAATTTTCTCTTTGCTTCTAAAATACCTTTGAGAATACACTCAGGCAGTTGAGATTGTCTTGCGATTGTACTTTTGACATTCCTCGACACTTTTTTCCCACTCTTAAAAATTTTCTCCCCTGTTCCTGTAGCGTAAGATGAAAAAAAAAATCGTTGTTAAACAGAAACGACGTCGCCTTTGAATAGAAATTTTTTACTTTGGAGTTGCTGGGACTTTGAAATATCGTCTTTAGAAAGAGATCGTCGTTAAACAGAGAAGCAACTGTTATACAGTGCTACTTTTTAAATTTCAGTTCATGTGAAAATTAAAATTTTTTTTAAACTTTCCTAATCCATAGTGTATTTCTAGCTCTGGGGGGGGGGCTCGAGCCCCCAGAGCCCCCCCCCCGTGGATCCGCCACTGAGTCAAACTGAAAACAAAGAGAAATTCTTGATACTCTTCATCCACAAAGAAGCTCACAAATTACTTGATCACAT
Organism: Cheiracanthium punctorium; assembly: GCA_038373885.1. Taxonomy (NCBI): domain Eukaryota; kingdom Metazoa; phylum Arthropoda; class Arachnida; order Araneae; family Cheiracanthiidae; genus Cheiracanthium; species Cheiracanthium punctorium. Next base: position 437,939 of record JAWZYV010014827.1, on the reverse strand, counting down.
TTAAGATTATTATATCTTGCAAAAACATCTGGACGAATACGATAATGAATGTTTTATCCGAATTTTTTATTATTTATTATATCGATGATTCTGTTTAGAAAAGATACAATCCTCTTATTAAAATTTTTTTTAAAATAAAATATGTTATATCATTTTAACGAAGATAAGTTGAAAAGTAAAGCACATATGCTTGTAAAACACGAACCAAATGACCTTTAGAAGCGTTCCAAGCGGTATGTGGAAGTAATAGTCTCCCTGTACACGCATGTGCAGTTTAAATGCCATCCGTTCATGCAGTGTATTTTGAATAACGGAGGTATAATTGTGCTAGATCTGGCTATCCTCTGTTCGATTTCTTATGAATTAACCCATTAAATGAATTAACAGAAGCTAAAAATATGTAACCTATTATTAGTAAAGACTGTCCAGATAATGGAATAATTTTACATCAGGGGCGTAGCCAGGGGGGGAGGGGGATATCGGGATATATCCCCCCCCGAAATTTTTGGATTAGTGATGAAATTCCGTCTGTTTATCTATATTAATAAAACAATGTGTAAACTGTTAGTTAGTTTGTTTGTCTGTGTCTCGCGTAGCTCGCAGACGGGTGATCGTAGACCTACCAAATTTTGTACGGAAATTCTCCAGGACGGGTCCCGACACACCTCGAAGCGATTTTTTCGAAATTCGAATTAGTTTTGGAAATATTGATAAAAAAAACCCGTCAAAAACACCAATTTTTGCTTTCCGCAATTCCGCAATTGTAACCCCTGTAGTCAAAAAGTGAGAAATAAGAATCGAGGTTGCCATGTTTGGCGATTTTATTAAATTATTTAGACTCCTGGAGTAAAAATAAAAGAATAATGATTTTTTTTCTGTTTAGATTAGATTATTTACAAAGTTATTTTTTTAATTAAAGTATTGTGTGCATGTGAAATCAGAGCAGGAATTCAATGTTTTTGATGTGTAAAAGAAAAGGATTTGGAGATTTCCGAGACTAATATGTATATTTTTTATTTGGCGAAAAATAAAATAGCTGATATGCTGATTTTTAGAAAGTAGTTTGTGGCAGTTTGCACAGTTTTAGGCTTGGCGCAATTTACTGAGAGCGTAACGAAATTGTGTTTTACTACGTTAAACTTTAATTTTCCCTGCAGAAATAACGCAGTTATTAAGGTGATTTTAAATGATCTATCTTCAGAATTTAGACCAAATTAAGTAAATTGACTTAAATTAAGGGAATTCCGCCAAATTTCTGAAAATTGAAATGCTCGGATTTTGTGCATCGTAGTTAATGATCGATAAAATGCGTTATAGTTAATAATTTAGATAACTACTACTTTTCAATTAGATGCCTGCATTAATAGTTGAAGATCGAACCATATAAATGACAGATAACTATTTTCCATTTTGGTTGCTATTAAACCAATTCTTCGAATCATTCCTTGAAACAAATTGGCAAAATGGTGCATGTTGATATTTTGGCGATCGAAGTACTATTACGTGTAATAAATAATTTATTATTATTTGTTAAAGCATTCAAATGTTCAAATGTAGTGTAATTCTGTATTTAATAGCGTGTGCTTTTCCGTTTGTATTGCTAATTCCATGCCACGGATGTGATGAGCCGATTTTACGACAGTGTGATTAGATAACTTTTTTATAATCCCGCCAAATAGGGTGAATAAAAGAGGAATTCTGTATGAATGAATGGTTTTGAAGGGAAAATGAATGTTTTTTTAAGCCCATAAATGTTAGTGAGTATTGCCTATAGATTTTGCCTTTATTGTCAAGTTTAATTTGCGATTCATTTTCGCTATTTGCCGTCGACTTGCGGCGTTAATTACGCCAATATAGCAGTTCTAGCAAAGTAAACATAAACAACTAATTCATTTAATATTCTATTTTTTACATTGCTACAGTTTCCGTAGTAACGGAATCCACTGTTGCTACTTAAGTTTTTAAATTTAACAATTAAGTGAAACAAATGAGGCACCACGTCAATTACTCGAACCTGCAATTTTGTTTTGTTTTTTTAACTAAAGAAATTTTTGGGGTGTCTAAAAAATGCTGAGTACTATGCTAAAGCCTCATACCTTAATTCCGATTAGTTTACTAGAAAGTAGAATAATCGGTATAAACTGAAGCAATTAAATTTTAGGCATTTCGAAAGTGAAAAGTTTCGTCTGCATACCATAAAGTTCTCTCTCTTTTTTTGATCGCCAGTGACACTGACGTGGTTTTTGTGTCGTCAAGTTGCAATCATCTCAGACTTGCACTCATGACGTAAAAGTTTCGTCACGATTCAAATAAATTTTCAATTTTTGAGATTCCGCATCACTAGATTTGATTCCATTTATATGTGTAAGGAAAATGCTCTTTTCCTACCGTGCGGAGAACGGGTACGCAGCTAGTACACATATAAGTTTATATCCCCCCCCCCCGAAAAATTTTCCTGGCTACGCGCCTGTTTACAAGTATGTATTTTTACAGGGGAAAAAATTGTGTTTAAATTCACAGTTTAAAGTACATATTGTTTTTGAAAGTTCTAAAACTTTTACAGAAACAATTATTATTTTATGTATGTAAACTTGTCTAGTTATATGTTCGTATATGGAAAAGGTGGGAAGTGTTAGAAATTCAAAATATATATCCCTGAACATTAACATTCATTAAAAAAAAACTGAGTTCTAGGTATAAATACCTTTAAACATCGTCAGTCTCACTAGATATTTAGCACCCCCCCCCCCCGAAAAAAACCTTTATTTTGACGGGCATTTTTTTCCGTAAACCAATTTACTTGGAGAAATTGATTTGTCTGGTGTTAACTTAAATTTGCTCATTTTCAATCAAGAAAAGTTCGTAAAAGTTGTGTTTTATTTTATTATCGCACAAAACTCAGAGATTAGCTTACCCAAGAGGGAGCAAGGGCTGGGATGAACCTCTCGCGAATTTAACACGTGGGACCTTTCAGTTTTGTTTGCATCTAATTAGCATTAGTAATCCCATTAACTGATTTATTAGTACTAAACATTAATTGTAATATGATTAGCACTATTTATTTTCTCATTTAACTTATCTCTACTACTTTAATGTGAGTGTGAACTCCTCCCCTAAAAAAAAAAAAAAAAAATATGGGTGCTTCACTAAACATGGGGCCCCTTGGTAACATTTGCTACGGGCCCCGCGCTGTCTGAATCCGGCACTGGATGAAATCGAATGTAAACATTTATTACAAAAATTCAAAACATTCTTTTCTTTCTAAATTTTTACAGACCCCTGAAACGATATTATCCCACCTGAGTTTTTCCCTTCGAGAGCCGTTGAAAAGGGATTTAAGTCAGCATATAAAGGGAAGGAATGTGAATCCTCCTGCTGAAAACATACAAAGAGGACATGGGACTTCCCGCTGCAACGAAAAAAAAAATGAACACGGCACCTAATAGCGTACAGAGGTTACCGGGAATGGGGCTTGTCTGCGCTGGAATGTGAATCCTCCCGCTGCAATGATAAAAAAGGACACGGGACTTCCCGCTGCAACGAAAAAAAATGAACGTCACCTGATAGCGTACAGAGGTTACCGGGAATTTGACGTGGACAGACTTCTACCCTTCTACCTGTCTGTGTTCTAACGGTCATTTATAGCTAATATCTACGCAACTACTAAAAACAGAGTCCAGGATTAAAGGAAAGAAATGTGAATCTTCCCGCTGCAACAACAAAAAAAGAAGAACAGGACGGTAACCTTCTAATCCCATCTTTGGAGATCTTTGCAGAAAAGAAACCATATAAATAATTTCCAATCCATAAATACTCGTAATCATGGGCGCCGGCAGCATAGGGCAAGGGGGGGCAATGTCCCCCCCTGGATTTTTGTATGCAGTGTTTTTCCTTGCTTTTTTGTTCTTTCCAACATGGTAACCATACGTTGAAGTAGTCTTTGCCCCCCCCCCTGGGAAATATTCTGTCGGCGCCCATGCTCGTAATAACAAAATGACTTTCTGAAAATTGCCAAAAAAGCGTAATTCTCACAAAGTGCCTTTAAGAAAAATTTCACGTACTCCGCCAGTGTCCCCCCTCCCCTCCTACGCACACGACAAAAAAGAATACCTTCCTAGTTGTCTTGGAAACGCGCTTTAGCCAATGGGGGTAAGGCATTGGCTGAAGCTCTTTACTACCTTCTTTCCTTCAGCTCCTTCCGGAATATAGAGTCGGAAGAGATTTTTAACCTGTGATCTTTTCAGAATAAAAGTCATAAAAAATCTAATTAACATGCCTGCACGATTCAAAATTTAAAAGAAGGCAAAACAAATGTTTAATCATCGGTAAAAAGATGGAATTTTTTTGCCAGTTAGATTTTTCGATGCGACAGTTTAAAAATGAAAAACAGTGCATTTTGTTTAAAACAGGAATTGCTTCAAAATATCCCAAAAAATCTGCAAATTTAAGTATGCTTTTGTAACAAAGTTCAAAAAAGAAAAACTGTGGTTTCCGATGATGTACAAAATATAGTGTTCGGGCGAAAATTTAGCTCGCGATAACGCAAAATGTGAAAAAAATGGCCCAAAAACTTTATAAAATAACTAAAAAACTATTAATCCGATTAATTTCATTTTTACAGCATTAGCTTTCTCTTGTCCCATTTAGTCAGTGTGCCAAATTTGGTCCAGATCCGCGGAACGGTCTGGACGCCTATAGCGAACAAACAAACAAACTCGATTCCTCTTATATATATATATTAGGGTGACGCAAGAAAAGCCGACTATTTTTTAGTCTCGTGTGAAAAAATGTTAGTTTTTGATGATTTAAAGCCCCCTCCAAAGGACAGCTTAAAAAAAAAAAAATTAAGAGGTCGCTCAAATTTTTTTTTATTTCAAAAATCGTCAAAAATCGAAATTTTTTTCTTTTTCTTTTTTTTTTCTCGTTACGGTATAATTTTATAGACCAAAAAAAAAAAGTTTCTGAAAGTTTTGAAAGGTCGCTCACAATTTTTTAAAATTTATTAGTGCATTACTTTAGATTTTTTCGAGCGACCTTTTAATATTCAAATTAAAATTCCATACATTTTTTTTTCTTTTATTTAGTACAATAATCGATAAAAATACTCTACGAGGTGAACTAAAAGTCAATAAAACCTGTTAAAATTTAAAATTTGATTTCAGATGAAATATTGTTAAAATGTTGTAGATGATTAAATAAAATTATTAAATTTAAAAAAATTATGTTTTCTATATTGTGCTTGATTTTTAGTTCGTCTCGTGGTGTATTTTTATCGATTATTGTACTAAATAAAAGAAAAAAATGTATGGAATTTTAATTTGAATATTAAAAGGTCGCTCGAAAAAATCTAAAGTAATGCACTAATAAATTTTAAAAAATTGCGAGCGACCTTTCAAAATTTAAATTTTGAACTGAAACTTTCAGAAACTTATTTTCTTTTTGGTCTATAAGATATACCGTAACGAGAAAAAAAATTAAAAAAAAAATTCGATTTTTGACGATTTTTGAAAAAAAATTTTGAGTGGCCTCTTAATTTTTTTTTTTTTTTTTTTTTTTTTTTTTTTTTGAGCTGTCCTTTGGAGGGGGCTCTTAAAGCATCAAAAACCAACATTTTTTCACACGAGACTAAAAAAAAAAAAGTCGGTTTTTTTTGCGTCACCCTAATATCTAACATATAAAATTCTCGTGTCACAGTGTACCATACTCCTCCGCAACGGCTCAACCGATTTTAATGAAATTTTATATGTATATTTGTTAGGTCTGAGAATAGGTTTTTAACTATGTCTCATACCCCTAAGTCATAAGGGCGGCCCACCCCAAAATTTTTAGCACCAGATTGCTATTAATTTCAATCAGGTTTTTTGAGTAGACATTAGCGCGTCGAGTCACTTTTCAAATGTCTTTGCCAGATAACGTGGAGAGAGGGGGGGGGCGTTAATAAAATGCTTAAATTCGCACAAGGTTTGCAATTTTTGATAATTGGTCGCCAAAACGTGACACTTTATTTATTATATCAAATATATTTCGAGTATAGTTAGAAAACGCCTGGTGTATATTGTAAAACAGTTATATTAGGCGATTTTAATATAGATTTCTATTCCGAAGAAGTGCTTTGTGGAACAAGAAAGGAAAACACGGTACACTCATTGTTTATGATGCCCATTTCAAACAGTATTTAAAATGTCTTTGCGGTATAGTTAGAATATGCCTATAGGACGAATATGCCTGGTGAAGACTAAAACAGTTTCAGTAGGCGATTTTAAGATAGATTTCAATTCCAAAGTTTGTGTTTTATGGTACAAGAAAGAGTTGATTCCTATTTTAACGCCCCCACTCTCGCCAACCTAAAAAATCCCCGTACTTTGGCGAGCTTTGCAGTCATGGGTCTCTGGGAGTTATGCACAAGTTTCAACGCTACTTACATATTATCCCGGCGGTCCGCCAAGACAAGCAATTTTTCACCAAGATAAATGCCGGGCACATGAAATTGCTGATGGTTTTGAATACGACTGGCAACAGTTTGCCAGCAAATTTGACGGAAAAGTAGTTTGGCGGAAGTGACCGCCGGGATAATACGTAAGTACCGTTTCAACGCCCCCCAAAGAACTAGATGAAAACTAAAGTAAACAAATTAGCGATAAACGCACCAGTTAAGGAATTTGAAGACACTTAATTATTAAAACTACATTAATTGGCAATCCAAAATAAATAAAAATGTAACGGCATGCTGTACTTACATGTTGTTCCAAATCGCCATTTTAATTATAAATTACGATTGCCACATAAATGCAAAAAATCGTCATGGTAACTGTATATGTTTAATGATCGCCACCCTGTCGAGAGTCGAGGCGTTAAAGTAGGAATCAATCCAAGAAAGACAAACACGGTACACTCATAGATTATGATGCACATTCGAAACAATATATAAAACGATGAAGTATAGTTGTAATATACTTGGCGAAGATTGTAAAATAGTTTTAGTAGGCGATTTTAAGATAGATTTCGATTCCAAAGATGGGTTTTAAGAAACAAGGAAGGAAAATACAGCACAGTCATGAATAATGGTACACTTTCCAACTTAATGGAATAAGGAAGAAAAAAGGGACGACGCATAAATTATGATACAATTTTAACCCTTTAAAGCGCAGAGATCCCGCTCTGGGAACACCCAACTCTGACGTTTTGACTGTTGCCAGTCACGAAGAATAGATTAGATTTCTATAAAAATAGTTGCAGGAGACATAGCTCCACGAGAATCGTTTACTTTTTAGCACGTCATTTCCTGTAAAAAAAATGGTCACGATTATTTTTAACAGCACTGATATCTGCTGAAAAATGGAAGAATGCGAGAACAGCAGGAGAGATTGCCCAATGCTGAAAAAAAGGCAGCCGTTTTCCTCGCTCAACTTAACTACTAGCAAGATGGCGGACGATCGAAACGTTCATCGGGTGCCACAGATCGAGAGACCCTTTTTTGACGCAGCTGGCAGTGCCGGGCACAGCCAGCTGTCGTCAAAAGGCCAGCTGTCGTCTCTAGATCTGTGGCACCCGATGAACGTTTCGATCGTCCGCCATCTTGCTAGTAGTTAAGTCGAGCGATGGCAACGGCTGCCCTTTTTTCAGCATTGGGAAAGGGTTGCGCCTCAAAGGGTTAATATATAGCACTATAGTGAGTATTTAAAATCTGAAAGTGTTTAAGATTTTCATCCTTTTTTATTTTATTTTTTTGGACAAATTTTTTTATGGAATGACTATCAATAAGTCTCAAGGACAAACTATGTCTGTTTGGGGCTTAGATTTGAGCAAACCATTTTTTTTTCACACGGACAATTAATTATACGTGGCATGCTCTCGAGTGGGCAAACCATCCAGTTTGTTTGTGGTAGCTAAAGATGGGATAACAAAAAAATATTGTTCACTCTATTCTTGTGCCGGCACAGCCAACTGTCGTAAAAAAAAGGGTCTCTAGATCTGTGGCACACGATGAACATTTCGATCGTCCGCCATCTTGCTGGTAGTTAAGTCGAGCGATGGCAACGGCTGCCCTTTTTTCAGCATCGGGAAAGGGTTGCGCCTCAAAAAGTTAAAAGGACGATGACCTTAAAAGAGAGAGAAAGGAACAGAGCGTTCATAAATTCACGTGCGTACAGCTTCTTCCGTTCTCGATCTTATTTCCATGAGCATGAGAAATTATTCAAATAATTTTAAAAAGTTTTAGTTTTATCCATTATTTTTTTTTAATTTTATGTATGTTGAATTAGTTTGACTCGCCTTTACAGTTAACATGAAACGTCAGAGTAAAGATTGAGCAATTTGGCTAAAATCTAATTAATAACAACCGTGTCTGTGGTATGCTTAGCACAAGCATCCACTCATCACCAAACCCTCAGCACTCATTCCCTATTTTGATTAACATTCGTTGAAAGAAAAGTGGAGTCTCAGTCCATAAAAAAAAATAATAACAGAAACTCGAGACAGAGACCATAGGGTTAATCGCTGGGCCCACCCAGGTTACTTTCCGGATATTAAAGTGAATAATGACGTTGTATAAGATGAGCCACTACATGCATCCAGGCACTCGTGGAACCAAGACCACCCTTAAGCACGATTCCTGTATTAGATGGCCATACGGTTTATCTGATTCAATCGGCGCATTTAGCGAATTTCGTTGTCACGCTGGGACTATAAATAAACTAATGAATTGGAGAATCATTTGGTACGCTGATTGGAGAAGCCTGTAATTTCTGCAGACACATTAGTCTTCATCAGTTAGAGAGAAGAAAAAAAGTAAGAAAATGAAATAGGCTGAACGGATCTTACCTCACGACAACTGCGGGGCGTTTTCCTGCTTACATGAAATCGGTCCGCTTCGCGCTTTTCTTACTTTACGACTTTTTACCAGCGCTTTAAATTGCTATGTTTTAACGGCTTTCCTTTTTGACTGGGAAACCAGTAGTTGCGAATTTAAACTCATCGCCCCAAATTTATTACTATTTGAAAGTGATATTGTTAACTTTAGATTATGAATTATTTTTAACACCTTCACTGACATATTGAAGAGGAAGACGACCTTAAAACAGAATTACAGGTGCAGACACTACATGATCTTGCTGATAGTAATTTTGTTATTCTCACCAAATCAAACACCAGTTGTTCAATGCATTGACAGATATTTTATTAAATAAACTGAGCTCCTTCTTTACTGTCAGTTCTTTTACAAAGAGACTGCTTCTTTTACGGTCTCTATCTTTTTTAACGCTCCAACATAGTTAAAGAAAGTTTATGATTTCGTTTGTCTGTCTGATAGTACGCGCAACCAGAAGAGTAGCCAGTGGAAGAATATCGAGACACCCTCCCCCCAAACACCCTTTGCTCTCAAATTTTTTCATTAGCACATGCTTGCATTTCTTTCAAAATTTTTTGCATATTTTATACATGACTGCATTTCAAATCCCTATGAAAAGGGGTTGTCTAAGAGTGATTTTTTTTTCTTTAGTGAAACCTAGAAATACTTACAATTGACCTTACATTGGAATAACTATTGCTTAGAATAATCACATATTTTCTTATTTTTTCCCCCCAGAGATTCGACAGTTCACGATGGGCCTTCATCTTTTCAAGAATTTCTTTCTAAGATGCCCTACTCTTCTAAGATCTGTAAGATAGACAGGTCTCTTTCCAGACAGTCTAATCATCCGAGTATTGGTGATTGTGTGTGATTAAGGCAAACCTGCGCGAGGGGTATCTGCCTAAGATGAGGGATGCCTTGGTAGGAGGACTTTCTAAGGGGTTCTAACACGTATTCACGTTGCATCTGGAGAAAACCTACCAAAACTCTAGACCGTTAGATCGACGACCGCGCGATGGGACCCAAACCCGGGACCTTCACACTTCGGCCGTCTACCATTTTCCGTGGTATAACCACTGTGCCATGGTGAGGCCATCCGAGTATTGGATTATCATCGCATGTCAATTGGTTTGGACGAGAATAGTTTTTGGTGGTTTCATTGTCGAGTATTCCCATTAAATAATCAACCTATCTTAATCTATGGGTGCAAGAAAAGCTGTAATCTCTGGATATCTGTACGTCCTTTTAGAGTTTTGCATTAGTTCTTCAGATGTTACTATTCTACCCACGTGAATACCCCTAAAAATATTTCTCAAGATTTTTCTCTCGAAGGTTGCGAGCATCTATTTATCCTTTACAGTCACTATTCAAGTTCCAGCTCCCTATTTTCCAAACAGGTCTCATTAAACATTTGTACACTGTCAGAAGTTAGTACAGTCGACTTCTTATAAATGTTGATTTCAGATATCTCGTTGTGTGTGTGTATCTGAACGATTATATTCACTCAAAGAATTAATTTTAATAGCCATTGGTAAAAATCGAAGAGATATAGGCATTGTGCTCGACTAAAACAGCTTGTGAAAACACGTCGATTAAGTATAAATTGGGCATTGATGGGATACACAAAGTGGAACTTATAAAGCAACCTAGTTACTTTCAACCCGCGCTTACTGCATTAAGTTGATACATTCAAAAGAAATTGAGAAATACACACACAAGCATTACTTCTCATCAGCTTTACTTTTTCTAAATCGTTTATTTGCAGTTTTATTTTATAATTTAAATTAAAACATTTTTCAGAATGTTTAATAATTTTGGTTTCTTATCAATTAAATATTTAGTTGAAATTAGTTTGAGGTTATTTAGATTAAGGTCGGTAGAGGCGGTGTTTATTTATTTATTTATTTTTAATGTATATGCGTATCACAATGATACTTAAAGCATCAAATACAATTTACCAGCTTTGTACTAATCAGACTTATTCACTGCTCTTTTCACACCTAATCCTTTTGGCTGTGTTGAAGCAGAACTCTCTTTTACTCACCGTACCAGATGCTAATCCCATTTTCAATTGAGTCTACTACTTTTATCACTGGAGGGGCACCACCCTCACTCAGGTCCTCACAGGGGAATAGTGTTAAAGAGGTTCACAATAGAAAAACATGCACTCGACAGAAGGCCTTAGTTGTTATGCGGCGAACCTTACAACAACGTTGACGCCATTGTATACCGAGAGTAGTGATGACAAGAGTAGGGTGTCAACTTCCCCCCTCAGTTGTTTGGGGGAGTCTTGTCAAAGCTATATTATAACGTAGATTGTAGTATTTAACTGCTTTTGTAATTTATATAAATTGGAATAAAAAAAGAACTTTCATCGTTATTCTTTGAACTGTGCTTTTATAAATGCTGTTGAAGTGGTATACAACACCACCCGTCACCTATTTTTCTATAAAAAAAAAAAAAAGGACTGATTGTAAAACGGACTTATTTTCACTCTAGAGTCTTATATTCCGATTTAGGAATATGAGGTAACGAAATCTTATAAATTCTGTTCTTTACTTACTGAATACTACGTTTAATTGTATCAATTTTTTCATTTTCCCAAAGTTCAGCCTGATCTTTTACTTAGTATATGATGGTTGAATCTAGTAACCCCTCAAAACAGTTGATTTAATTTCTCCAATTTACCATATTATTTAAACTTATGTGAATTAATCATGCAACATATTTACAAATTTATCATGGCAAATTGATGTATCATAAACAAAAGGGACAAATACGCCTTACCTGAAGTGTTGCTGGAGTTTCAGTTTGTCAGTATCTCATTATTTCATTTGGATAAGCATTACACTTTTTTATTTTTATTTTTACATTGCGAACTTATCCTTTTAAATTTTTTTATCATGGTTTTTTCTTCCATGGGCGCACATAGAAATGGATATTAAATCGAGAATAGATAATTTATATTATATTAATATTTCAATATGTCAGAACATTCAAGCAAAAAAAAAATATATTTAAGTAAAATGTAAGTTTTGTAAGCTTTAAAACAGTGAGAATGGAGCAATATATGCACAGAGAGAGATGTATAAATATTTTAGAAAACAAGCGATTACCAAACTGAGTGAATTTTCACTATTTTGAAATCTAGTTCGGGAGAATTAGATTAATTTATGACCATATTCTAATAATAATAATAATAATATATTTTATTATTATTAGTAGTAGTATTATAATATCAGTGACTTGAAACTCTTTAGGTTGTCTCTTAATAAGCTGTAAGATTGAAGAAAATCATAAATCACTTGCAAAACTTTCAGGAAGAACTTCATTTGCAATAATTTGTTAAATATACTTCTGAACAGTTCTGAAATTTTTGTATTGCTATATTATATGATTGAGATTTTCTTTTCAGAAAGTTTCATAAGTAACAAATGTTTATTTTTACTAAACAAACATCCCGAAAATTTTGTAATGCCAAAAGCCGTGAAATATTTATTATTGCTTTCTTTTAAATTCAGCCTTAAGGAAACGTAACTGCTAAAAAGCACTAACAACCCCCCCCCCCCCCCGATAGGATACAGTGATTGTATTGTCAGACTAATATTTTGTTTCTATTGCGACGCTTATTTTCATGCGGCAATACATAACCAATCTTGGCTGAAAAACGCGTTTATTAAAAATACAAAAAAAGCATCTTGTCACATTAATGTTTTCATTCATATAACTATTTCATGTAACTGGTCTATATCGTCATAAGAGTAATTTATACATCATTTTGAAGAAACTTGGATAGTCTAATGTTATCATTGCCATTTTTTAAATCGTTAATCTAAAGATTTTTGTTAAGAGCAATCTAGTTATTCTAAGACTCATTTACATAAGCTACGATAACGAAGAGGGAGCTTTGAGTTTAGTAAGGAAAAAATAATAATTAGTTGTCATAGACTAAAAACGAGAAAAATAAACGGCTATTGCCTATAGAACTACCACTGATTCGAGTAAAAAGGGGACTGAAACTCTTGGCCTTGCAGCTATACAGGTGTGACAAGAAAGTACAACACCACAATTTGCCCTGAAATTTTTACGATATCTTTATGGCTTTCTTGGACGCTAATGAACGCTAATTGGGCCTTGACTTGATATATAACATTCGGAGACATCAGCCGTGAATGTAACTCGGTTTTAGTGCACAGTAAAAGATCATGAAAGTCATTTTCTGATATAGGAGCAACTTTAAGAGTCCACTTGTGATGGTTCACTATATAATTTCTGAATTTAAAATTGCAAGCTTATGCTACAGCATCCCATGCTCTTTTTTTCGCATTTTTACCAAAGTAGTTTGTATCTTCGTTTCAGCGAAAATAACGATGTGTTAGCATTCCTGCGAATGTGAGTCACCTCTTGTTAAATGGCGTCAGCCAATTTGACACATTCTTCCCTATATCCCTCAACTCTTTTTATTTTAATTTTTCGATCACATTTGTTTCGAAATTTAAGATAAACTTCCCTATCTTACTCTTGCATAGATCCCAACTACTACGGAATGTAATTAACCACTTTTTGTAAACAGTATATTTTTTTAGTGTTTTTTCAAAATAGAAAAAAGCTGTCACGTGTACTAAAAAGTTTTGCTATATCTTAAGCCGAAAACTATTGTTTTAAAAAAGTGGTTAATTGTATTCCGTAGTAGTTGGCATCTATGCTCTTGAGTTCGATGTATGTTCACCTCCTAAATTTTCGTTCACGCAATGCTTACGATTCTTAGTCTGCATATCATGTCTTAACAGGTCAACCACCACCTCCTAGATATAGAAGGCCTGAGAACAGAAGCTTTTACATCATCACTAGGTCTTCTAAGATGACGTCATCACAGTTTTTAATTCATAAAGTAACACTATTGAGAATTTCTGGTGGTTGATACAAATTTTAGAAAATATTTTAAGTTGAAGATAAAAATTAAAATACCTTTCTGATACAAAAAAAATTTTTATTATGATCTATTTCTATATCATATTCTATAATTAGCGATAGTTAAAATTTCCTGTTTGTCGTAAAATTAAATTTTCTATATTAAATCATTAAAAAGCTTCATGCGGTCGTAAATTCTCCACAAACTTTGAATAGTTCTACTTTGTGAAAATAAATGGGTGATGACGTCATTTTAGTGGACCTACTGACGACGTAAAAGTTTCTGTTCTCAGGCCTCCTAGATATAGGAAGTCTTACACCTACGGTCACCAAGTTTTGACGTCTTCGTTAGGCCTACAGTTAAAAGTTTTACTTCATAAAATAAAACTACTAAAAATTTCTGGTGAATTCACCCATGAATAGCAATATTTTAATAATTTGAGATGAAAAATATAATTTCACGACAAATGGCAGTTTTTAATCATGACTAATTAGATAACATGATAAGGAAATAGATCATAATGAATAATTTTGTATGAGAAAGGTATTTTAATTTTAATGTTTAATTTAAGATATTTTCTAATAATTGCTGCATTCACCAGAAATTTTAAATAGTTTTACTTTGTGATATAAAAACTGTGATGACGTCACTTTTGTAGGTCGAGTGATGACGTCAAAGCTTAGTGACGTAGATGTAAGGCTTTCTTTATCTAGCAGGTGTTGACTATGTGCGTTTTAAAACGGAACGCAGACTTTGAAAATTTCAATGACTACGGATCTTTTTACATGATATTTGAAAATAGCATGTGAAAAACTTCAAAATGTATATTTTCAAATATTTTCTGCTGTCAGTGTATGAAATACAAAGCAATGAAAAATGATCCTTCTAATCTTAAAAAGAATCTTTAAACCAAAATTTCTAAAATTTTGAATAACCATCGCTGGATTTTACTTCGAAATAAAATTGATGAAAATCCAAAGATAATTATAAAGACTTATTTTTTATATTAATTATGAAGTTCACATCACATTTTCGAAAAACTATAAACAGCAACATTTGTCAAAATAAAGAAATATATAAAATCTGAATCTTTTGAATAAAACTATCTCAAAATGAACAAATATTTACATACAGGTTATTTTTTTCGTTCATAACATATTCAGATTTTTTTCATAAAACTTCATTTTTATAATATGTAAGGTCTGTCAAAAGGAAACGGCTATCCAGTTTCTATAAAAATTCTCTTTGCTACCTGCATCGTGTTGGAGAACTCAAACTCGACATATTGAAATACCCATGCTGACTTTGAGTAAAAGAAGGAATCAGTTGTTCTGTTCCATAAAGCCTTGACCTTTTTTTCTTACAAGTTTAATAGGATGTACTATTTTTACAAAATGTCGATCCTGGTTATTTTTTTTAAATTTAATTTAGGGAAATTAAATTATGCTTCATCGTTATTGGTCGTTTCGCACAATTTGTGGATTTCATTGAACAGATGAAAGGGGAAAAAATATATTACATGAGGCATGCATTTATTGTTAAATGTGTGATCTGTTATACTTTTATGAATACATTATATAAGATTTGTAAGCCCGACCAGTGGCCGAGAGCATAGCGCTCTTAAATGGGAGAGGAAAAGTGCCTGGTTCGCACCCAGGTCGCGTCCATCGACCTAACCGTTCGGAGTTTTCCGTGTTTTTCTCCGAAACTTCGCGTAAAGTTATTCGGATTAGGACCTCTTAAAAAGACCTCCACGAAGGGCACCCCCTCCTTCGGTGTAGATCCCTCGTGTATATAATCGGCCGTATTCCCACAATCAAATCAAATCAAATAAGATTTGTAAAATTCACATTCACTATCAAAAACATAAAATATATTAATTAATTGAGTAGAAACGAGTTTGAAGGGAAGTGAAGATTGTAACTTAAAGAATCTTTTCCAGATTAAAGCTGCACATCCAAAACATTCATTTAGGAATGGTTTTCATAGACTCTTTCATTTTTAACAGTATCTTCCTTAAGCTTCAATAATTTGCGAATTTTGTAGCTCTCAATCTAATAATATAAATGAATGCTTCATTTCTTTTTCAATCTAAACAGCGATCATAGTTGCCAACCTTTACGGAACATAATTAACAGCTTCATGTAAATATTAAATTTCTTTAATACTTTTTCAATCTAGCAGTCAGTTCGCACGTTAGACTGGAAAATTTTGCTGTATTCTGAACCAAAAATTACTGTTTACAAAAAGTGCTTGATTTTATTCCGTAAAGAGGAGCAACTCTGAGCGATAATCAGAATTGTTCATCTGTTTTCTTTTTTTTTTTTTTTTCTTTTTGGCTCAAAGAAGAGATTTTTGTGTAAAAAAATTCTTTTTCTCAAAAAAAAAGGGGGAAAGGGATTTGTTTTTGGATGCATTCTCTGACAACTGATCATTGCTATGGAGTTAATGCACTAATGTCAACAGAAATGTTTAACGATCGCACCAAAATTTTATAAAATGAAAAGAAACAAGACGTTTAAAGATGCACGCAATTAATCTATTATGAGCGGGAAAAATAATAATCGATAAATATAATTTTTTAGCCTTAACCATCTTAATTTTAGAAGAGAAAAATGTTGTTATATTACTACTAAAGACAAAAAAAAAGGTAGTAGTGTGTTTGCTACAATCTTTTAATATGCTTTTAAAGAAATTAAAACGAATTGGTCAATGTTGGGGATATCATGATTACAGTGTCCCCATCCTCCTTCCAAAATAAACAAATAACAATAATCAAGCAAATAAACAAACAAAAAAAAACGTAAAATAAAAGTGACATAACTTCTGAACGTGAGAGGTGAGGTTTACAATTTTACAATTTACTCACTTCAAACATTTTTAAAAGGACCTCAGAGAACTATTCGGAAAGGAGAAGGACGTTATAATTTTTCAAATCGTTCTATATATAGATCGAGAAAGTATTATATCACTCACATCTACAATAGTAACTCATTTACTTAATATCCCGCTATAAAGCTAAATGGTAAAGATAGCACGGCTTGAAAACTCATTTCCCCTTTTTTTAAGCTAAGCTCATTGGTAGGCGTCGCACGTCCAACACTTCTATTTTGCCGTTGACAAATAGTTCTGGAATCAAGGGAGAAATTATTAATGGCGTTGGATTTGCTTCCCATTTTACTAATTAAAGAGAGATCGATAAATATGAGTATTAATTAACATAAGTATTTGCAGCCGTAATAAAATGCTTGTCAGTGAATGGGAAAGGACAAGGGCAGAATGCATTACTCATTTTGGAACAATTTTGAGGGCAAGAGGATAAATTGCTTTATGAATGAATACGGCAAGTAATTCGACAAATAGAGTAGTTCTTGTGTCGTTTTTACATTTATTATTATTTGATCACTATTGAGAGTGGGACAAATTGATGGATAGAATGCCAGAAAGTACGTACGGTTTTCGATTGAATCAAATAAAAGGTAATATATAAGTGTCGTTTCAGTAAGCACAAAAAAAAGTAAAGTCCTCGAAAGGAAATGACTGAACAAAAGATCTATATGAGATTATTTGCAGTTAAATCTTTTAAAAGCTTAGTATGGCAAAATGATTGACATATACTCTTAAAATTAAAATTTCCAATTTAACTATTTGTATTATTCATTATTAAATTTTCTCCTTAGATAAATTCTTGAAAATGGGACTAGCTAAATATTTTACCACTTAGAGCATGTCTTAATTCTTTCTAAGGCAATATGACCTTCCCAAAACAGCAAATCAGCTGTAAGTGCAATAACATGGCTGCCAATCCTTCCGATTTTAGCGGCAGATTTTCCGCCACAATTTTTAACAGATCTATTTAGCACTTAAAATTAGAACTTATTATGAACTAAAATTGCAGTATTAAATTGTTTGGTTAAAAATCTTCCGATAAAATCGGAAGAGTTTGCAGCTATGTTACAATATATACAAGTTAAAATGTGTGGGGTACGTATATGTTAAAAATAACTCTTAAAAAGTAATAATTTTGCCTGGTTGAGCAATCAAAAAAAAAAAAAAAAAAAAAAACCACAGAAGAAACATTTTGTCTTTCACATATTTTTTAAACCCGCAAATTGGTACTATATATTAATGCTTTTAAAGCTAATTCAGGAAGTAATAACTGACTTGTGCTAAGACCTTCAAGAAGCTTTAAGGTAAGCTTTAGATTTGTGTAATAGACTTTTGCTTTTGAAAATATTTGACCTTCAAACAAGATTCCTTTTTCCAAAATTACATATTTATGTCTGAGAAATTTAAATTTAAATATTGTTTCCTTAATTTTTCTGCAGATCCGCAAAATTAAGAAATAAACAATAGCTTTTGTCAACAATATAATTTTAATGCAGATTTTATAATTATCTAGCTAAAAGAAAATTTTTGCAACTCTGCATTATCATTTTGTTCTTCTGAAGATTTTTGAAATGTTTGTTTAATACGAGTAACATAAATTACTGTAATATTTTAGCAACCATTGGAGAAACATCAGAATTTCCAATCGCATGCTCACATTCGCTCACTTTGTAAGAAAAAAAGAAGGTACACATACCGAGAGAGAGAGAGAGAAATTGGAGCGAAATTTTAATTACGCTTTTCAATTTTCACAAATTCATCCAGAACATGCCAGATAAAATGCATGCTTACTTAGATTTAACCTTATAGTTTTTCTCCGTTTACATAGGATAAGTACAAAGTGTGACAAATACAGAATGTAAAACAGTTTTTTCTTTTGTATCTACTATTATACTTTTTTAAATAAGATATTTTTCGATAAAGGTTTTTATGTGCTCATAGTTAAATCTTCAGTCTTTTCAACATTTATTTCTATCAATGATTTTTTGCATTTTCAATATTTCATAGGTACTTTCCTTTTTAATAATAATAAAAAAAAACTTTTTATGATTGTTTTTGTGATAGACAATCATAAAAGATTCTCTAACACAATCTATCACACACCACATCTAATCTAGCACAATCGTTTCAAAATTTTAGTTTTATTTCTAATACTTAGGTTTTAAAACTTGTTAACTCTTGCAATTTTTTAACTTATTATCATGGAGTATTTTGTTTTGACGATGATATTCTGCAGATCCACGAAAGCAATTCGACTATACAATTTTACAGCTTACAACTAGTTTTATACTAATCACTTCCTAATTTATAAGAATTTTTGTAAGTAATAGCGTAAGTTTAGCTCGCCTAAACAAGATCGTACTCTGTCAAATGAAAATCTTTTAAATAGCAATTCAACTAGAACAGCTAAATCATCTCCGGTAAAAGTCTTATCTTCGATCGCATAAAAAAGAAAAGCATAAACAGGAAGATTTATTTTAAACATAATATACTTGGAAATTTTGAAATGCCTTTCTTCAAATAATTTTTACATTTTAATAAACATATTTTTTTACAACTTGATATTGCTACTTCCTGGATGTTCACTTTAAAGAACACTTATCGGGATTCATTAAAAAATAATAACATATCCGAGGAAAGATCTAATAGCCTATGAAATTCTAAGCAACAACTCATTATTGGCACTGACATTTTCGAATGGGTTTTCATATTAAGTACTTCTAGCTTAATCTCTTTCACTTAAGCCCTCTCCACATCTCGTTAGCGCGTCTGCCAAATTTACCCACGGAAGCAATTATTTCCGATAGCACCAGACACATACTTAGCCTCCTACAAAATCGATAACATAAAAGAAAAAAGAAAAGGGAAAAAAGTATAGCAAAGTCGCATGTATCATAAGCTTAAGCACTGGCCTCTCGTGTTAAACCCCTGTGATTTCAGCAAATAGGGTACCGCCCTTTATTCCAGCCCCCCTCAATTCACCTGCCCCTTGAGCATCCGCATCACTATGTCTCTTGCACATGCGCAACGGCTGCATCAATGCAGCAGCAGAGGTAGTTCTTGCAAAATTGATCGAATTTCCCAGATTTGAATTTCTGAACAGGGAGTAACAGGAAGGTTATTCTCTGCTTACGGAATTGGTGGCTTTTAGAATAAAAATTAAAACTTTTAAACTAAAGCAAAATGCGTATGACATGCATACTACAAAAAGGCATTGTTAAAATGAGGCTACTTTCAGTAGCTTACGTCGAATAATTGATTCACATAATTTCTCCGCATGTGATATCAGTGATTGTCATAAAAAAAAAAAAAGAATGCATGGCATAGTAAAATAAAATTTTAAACATACTTTTACCGAGACCTTCACATATCATGTTTTAAAATAGTATTGCATTTCTTAAATATACTTAAAACCAATAAAAAAGTCTTACCTTTCTAAATAATAATTAAAAAAAAAAATTCGCTGCATTGATCTATGTAATTTTTTTTTAAATGTGCATTTTTCATTTTCTGGTAGAAATTCATTTTTCACGAGAAATCAAACACACGAACATCCTTATTATAAATTGGATTATCTGTTTTACAAGTTTAATTACAAACTTACAAATTTGACATACGTGTCGTCAGGGGACAAAATTGTCATACTTCAAGGGAAAGGCATAATTAATTGAAATATCCCAATCAACAATTATCTTGTAACTGTCCACAGCGTATTATAAAATGGCTTGTTTTAGCTGTACATAAATATGACGTTTTGACAACCTTCCAGTGCTCATGAATTGTAAGAAAAGTATGACCACCCAGCGGTAAACATAGCTACGCAATTTTCTAAATTGCTCTAGGTTTGATATCAGGTATGATTAAATTTAATATGAGTACAATAATAAAATAATATGAGAAATCAATGAAGGGCGTACAGCTTCATTTTGCACAGAGGAATTCTAGTTTGTGTGGATTTAGATATTTTGCTGACAGGTTCATGCTATACATGATATGGGGCTGAACACAGTAATGAAAGTTAAATTACACTGTAACTATAAAAGCCTGCCCGAATATGTTTCTGTAGCTTTTTTTTTTTTTCAATTTTGTTTTAATACACTGCTCTAGGAGTGCGAACCAAGTTTGAAGTTTGCAAGTCGTCAAAAGCGATGAGTTGAATATTGTGGATTTTCTTTCACCGTGTGAGAAATGAAAACTGTTAAAGCAAATATGAAGCGCTTAAAGTCGAACCAAATTTGAAGATAAAGTAAATTTGACTGCTGATATCGCTGACATTTCATTATTAGAATTTTATGAATAAAAAAATATTAGTTTAAAAAGGAATAAGGTAGCATTTTGTATGTTTTCACATTATGAGGAAAAATACACAGATGGATTTATTAAAGAGAAAGAAAAAATAACAGATAATTTTGATGAGATTCATTTAAAAATTAAAAGAAAAATGTCGATGCTCAGTTCTTTAATTCCAATAAAAAAGCTGTTCTTGGTGGGAACGATCGCTTTAAAAGGACGAGATTCGAAGAGTTGAATAAATAAACCACTTTTTAAAGGAGCATTTTCCCCCTTTCTAATGGCCGGGTCAACGACCCACTTGAGGCTTGACCACAACGAAAGGCCGCAGATGTTGGTCATTTTATTATGGGGGCGCTTATTAGTAGAGCTGCCAACTACTCTGGAATATAATTAACCACTTTTTGCATACAGTATTTTTTTTTAATGTTTTTTAGGAAATAATACTAGCCCACAAGTTTAGCCTGGAATTCTCGCGTAATGTAAGACAAAAGTTATTGTTTTTAAAAGAGGCGGTTAATTACATTCCGGAGCAGTTGGCAACTTGTCTATTAGACAGACCAACGTGAGTAGTCTCCTAATTTTGAAACAATTTCAGATGCGAGACCTAGCACCTGAAATCAGCAATCCCACAGGTATCGTTTGACATTGGAGCCACGACAGATTTTACGTGCACTAGCTCCCATTAGCGTACACGGACCCACAGCAGTCCAGCAGAGTGTTACTGAAAGCTCTGTAAAATTTCTGGGTTCGTCGTTCTGAAGTCCAGTAAGTGTAAAAAGTTGTAGTAAAAAGTCCACTAGTCAGGATGGAACACGAACTTTATTGCTTCTAAAACTTCGTCGAACAATCAGCTGTACAAAATTTACAGGCACGAACGGCCAGTAGCTTGCTATAACAGTCCGCTCAGTGCCAATCTTTCACATATGCTGTAATTCTCACGCAAAATAAAAACACTTCCACAGGCAAAAATTCAGTGGAAGCTTACGAGGGAAATCGTAAACAGTCCTTCAAGACCCATCAATGAAGGATTTACACACAGCACTTAAAATTAAGTTGCTTAATAAGACAGGCTAAATACGGCTTAGAAGAGCACAATTATCAGGCTAATGCAGTGATGTGTACGCATATCTATTCTCAGTAGGAGACAGATACAAACTGACTCCTCGGTCTCTCTGCCTCCTATTTATAGGTGTCGCCGAAGTTAAAAGAAGCTTCTCGAAGCTTCTACGAAAAGCGGGACTTTTGATTACGTCATAGCAATATTAATAAATAATACTAAGCTAATGCAGAAAAATAAGTTCAACAGACCCCATAGGCCAAATGTCCGAAATGTCGCCACACTTGGCGGCTTTAAATTTGGAGCAAAAAAAAAGTCCTCAAAATTGAGGTTAACTAAGGCCTAGGATCAAAATTTCCCGATATTTCTTGAAAACCACATGGAAACCAATAGGAAAACCTAAAACTCCGTATCTCGCGCTCATTTTGATGAAACAAAATGCAAAATTTAACTATTTGACGCTTAGAATACGAATTTGAAACTATTTTTAACAGCTGAATGGCAGAAAGACCCAGAAATTCATAACACAAGAGAGGAGTTCATCCTCCATAGCACTGACAAGCCGATGCTGCTTCACTTTCCGTGTTCTTATGGCGTTTAGCGACTAGGCCACTGCGGGACTTTTAAAGGAACATTCTCGCTCTTTAAAACTCTGCAAAAGGAACCAAAATGTTTATTTAATGCCAAAACCTTATTTCACTTTCAGAAAATTCAAGCACTTGTATTTACTGTAGAAATGATTATATACTTTTTCTTAATGTTCGCAATTCTTGAATTTAACGGAAAAGAATCGATATGAATTTGTGCGGGCGAAAAAGTTCTCTGTCTTAAATTTTATATTGTGCATATGTTTAAGGATTGTTAAAGCACTAATACAAGCAGAAAGAGTCAGAAATTCCACAACACTCCTTAAACTTCGAACGAAGTGGAGAAATTTTTTGGCAACGCGAACAGTTCATTCAATCAAGTCTAATAAATTTAGTAATAACCTTTCTCCCAACGCCAATGCATTTACTCCATTAGCAAGCAGTCAAAGGGTTACTTGTGTTAGTGAAACAAATCAAGAAAATTTGATTAGTAGTACACTGTTGAATATAGCTAATTCCTTTAATAAACACGTTCGACTTTCAGCTGCAATTGGTTAGGTGAAGGGAGCCAATGAAACATTCATTTTGCTGAGAGCTTTACGTGATTCTTGCTCTCAAAATAACTTCATCCATAAAGAATGCGTAGAATTATTGAATTTAAAGAGAAGGAAGGTAAATGCTTGTATTTCGGGTATCAATCGTACTATTATGAACATTAACGAAAATGTTACAGCAGACATCTCTAATGATACTAGAGATTTCACTCGCACCTTGCAAATCCTAAAATAACTCGAATAGCCCCTGCTAGATGTATTAACACTGCTGATAATAGGCTAATAAAATCAACTGATTTAACTGTTCCTGAGTTTTACAAACCAGGTTCGATACACATGTTATTGTCGAACGAAATGTGCTGAGGTTTTAAAGACTGATTGATAAATAATATTTTATCAAAACGAAATGAATAACATATTAAAAAAACTTATTTATCTGCAACCAGACAGATTTTTATAAAATCAGAAACTTAAACAATTTATTTGACCTTTAAAAAAACATTATAGAGTTCCCAACTGTTCTGGAATACAATTAACCACTTTTTGGAAAAAAGTACTTTTTTAAATTTTTTTTCAAAGACGTGATAACCTCTGGCGCTCGCTCCCACATTTTGCTATATTCTAAGACATACATTACTGTTTAAATAGAGTGGTCAATTGTATTCCAGAGCAGTTGGACACCCGGTGTAGCAATTACTCGGCCCTTCAATCATACAATTTTTTCTATACTCTAAGCTGAAAATTATTGATTACAAAAGTGATTAATTATGTTCTGTAAAGGCTGGCAGCTATGCACCTCTACACCTCTGTATCCAAGGGAGATTAAGAAATCCTGGTCGTAAGGCTAAGGTCGGATAAATGTGGATCAAAACTGCTTTTCCAACTGCATGACTGTTACTGCTGTTGTTGAATGCCGAGGTAAGGTATTCAAAGCCCACAACATACAGAATAGTTTGCACTACCATGCGAAATGAATGGTAACTGCGGAATTGTGGCAAAAGTAAAACAGAAATATCCAACCCGTTCAAGAAAAGAAAAAAAAATCGCATATCGCTAAGTCGATTGACGGTTTTATTGTTACAATTAGGTGACCCTTAATCTCTCTATACTTCGTACACTTCGTAATTTTTGCGACGTTTTTAGACAATCGTGTGTCAAGACAATTTTTAATAATTAAAGTAAAATTATGATTATAACTCATAATAAATGTTTTTTCAGTCATTGTTATTGTACAAACTGACAATATTCCATATCAGTCGAGTGAACCACTGGTGCTCCAAAAATCTCCATATAAGTGTGAACTTTCTCATTAATAATACAAAGCAGGCAAATTTTTATGGATGCGATCAAACCTGCACATGTCTACCCTGCATGTGAAATTTAAAAAATTCTTTGCAGTCAAACTGAAACACACTCGAAAACTTTCAGTGCACCTGCGCAGTTGTGATTTTCACTTATTTTGAAGAGTTACCACTGGTGACAGAAAAGAAATTAATAGTTTGGACATCTCCGATGGCCATGATGTTTCGAAAATGTGAAATTATGATAAAAATTGCTTTAAATAAATGTTTTATATTACTTGATATTCACATAGATGCCAAGTATTACGGAAAATAACTAACCATTTTTTCTGTATTGTAATTTTCTGTTTAAAATAAAGCAAAATATCTAAAGGTGAAATTGAATTTAGTCCTTTACCACGCAAACAAATACTGTAGTCTGGAAAAAATAGCCGGGAAATGAAAGTTTTACGCACAAGGAGTCCTTTGTCTCTGTGTGTGTGTGTGTGTTTGTTAGTGATGGGCATGAAGGAATGAAACTATTCGAATTAATCGATTATTAAATGCTTTCGACACAATCGATTCAAAAAATCCATTCGATCGCTCAATACATAGCATTCGAATAGCACACGGCATACGAACATTCGAATAATGAAACGATTAATTGCGAATATAATTCGAATGGTGAAACGATTAATCGTGAATACAATTAGAATTGGGAAATCGCGATTAATCGTTTCACTATTCGAGTTTTCGAATGCTGAAACCACGATTAATCGTGAGTACTATTCGAATTTTCAAATAGTGAAAATCGCAAATATTCACTATTCGATTAATCGATTATTGATACTATTCGAGATCGATTAATCTATTTTGAAAATCATTCGAGTGGCACATCACTAGTGTGTGTCTTTCTTCATCAGAATGGTTATAATTAAACTTCCCATATAAACTGCATTATGTAGCTGAAACGGGTAAGCAGATTGTCGCCAAATTTGGCATATGGACTGTCCAGGAAATGCTCTCAAGAAAGTTTTTTAAACAGTTTAGCTTTAAAAATATCCACTAGGTGACTCTTTACATGATGTGTTTAGCTTAAAAAATTATCCAAAACTATTGAATAAATTTGGAAATTGTTTGAATATTTTGAAGTACCATTTCCCTTGTTTACTCTTAAAAATTTGGTGAAACATTTCACCAAAACATTGTACTAGAAAAATTATCCCCATGAGATAGTAAAACCTTGTTCCAAAGTTTGGTGCTCAGGATAACCATATTTTGGTGAAGCACCAAATGCTGGAACAAGGTTTCACCATCTTATGGAGTCACCTTTTCTAGTCAGTGGCGGCTCGTGGGTTATTTAAATGGAGGTTCACAAAACAAATTTCAAAAATTAAACATGCAGATACGACGCACCATACAAATTACAATGTCTTTGAGTTTCCAGCAGTTAAAGAGAAACAATGCACGAAATTGAAAGAAAGCAAGTAATACTTTGTTTTACATTTCGTCACTTAGATATGTTTTAGCAAAGGTGTTGTCTTGATTAATTTTATTTCAATAATTTTTCGAAGGATAATATTGAAAAATATCATTGCTTTAGCTCTAACACGTCTTTTACTCCTATCTTAATTATTTACACTAGTTTGTAAAAAAATATTGTAGTGAAAAATGATAAAAATAAAGAAAATAATAAGAAAATGAAATAAAAATTAATTAACTAACTGAACGTAACAAACCAAGGGAAAATCCGGAAGAGATACCGCGAAAAATAGCCCTGTGTGCACAATGAAAATGTGCGAACAGTGTGATATCAGACTAGCTGTGTCCGCTTCTGTTCCCAGAGAGCGGTTCAGAAGGAAAATTCTCCATTCGCGATTGACCAAAGACTGTGCTGTAGTAACCTGCACTATAGCGCGTTAGCTATAATAAGCTTATTTAGTAATATTGGAGGGATGGGGAGAGAGTAAAACTCACGTTTTAAATTCACAAAAATCTTTGTACTTAATTCTTAATATTTGTTAATGTGTTTATTTTTTAGTTTTTCGTTTAGAGGTTTACGTGCTCATGTGCTCAAATGGAGAAGCCGCCACTTTTTCTAGTCCCATGTTTTGGTCAAATGTTGCACCAAATTTTTAAGAGTGTTAAATTTGCCGTTTGTTCATGCAAAGAGCCACCTGGTAGACGCTTTTTGATCTACTTTTTTTCTCAATTTCTTGAGCACATCTCGTATATGGTGTACATACCATATGCGCAAATACATTTATTTTCTCTTAGATTCGTCAACTGGTTGGGTAAACAGACCAACACATTGCTTTCTAACCTTTCCCTTTCCAGAGGGGTAATCGCGACCCAGTTCAGCGCCTTCTGGATATGGAAAGCCGAACAACTGAAGTTAGGGTGCAATCACCAGAACTTCTTAAATGATGTCAACACAGTTTTAATTTCAAAAAGTAAAACTGTTTAAAATTTCTGGTGAATACTACAGATATTAGAAAACGTCTGAAGTTAAAGATAAAAATTAAAATACCTTTCTGATAAAAAATAACTCATTGTGATCTATTTCTGTATCATATTATGTAATTAGTGATGGTTAAAAGTTGCCATTTGTCGTAAAAGTTTTATATCTCAAATCATTAAAATATTGTATGCGTGAGAAAATTCACTGCCAATTTAAAATAGTCTTATTTTGTGAAAATAAAATCTTTCGATAATGCCAAAGCTTCAGGTGGAAGGTTTTCTATATCTAGAAGTTGTTATTCAGCTCCTCCACACCAGACCTGAAAGCCAGAGTGTTTAGCTAGAGCCTACTCTGATGCCCAAGGTAGAACCACACGTGCTAGTCAAGCGTTTTCATTGAACAATATTGCCTTTTTAAAATTTCTGGTAGCTAAAATAAAATCTTTTTGAATTCAGTGCGTTCAAAATAATTTTTCTGCCATTCAAAACATAGCAATATCTTTAGAAGTAAGAAGTCTTCCTGTAGGTTTTGAAAGGCAGTTATTCCTAAAGAACAATGGTTTTTTTTTTTGCCTAGAGATATGAATACGGGAGGTGACATTATCTTTCTTAATCATTGTACGAAATGAAATAACTGCGAGAGAAGTTCTTAAGACGATCATCAACTTCATAAGACGATCCGGCGCGCGTCCATACTTTGACCAAAATGATTAGTTGGTCCCTTTAATTAACAGTGACGATGCACGATCTTACCCAGTAATTTGCCGTTAAAAACAAAATAATATTTTTCCACATTTCACGATATTTATGTAATTGTTTGATACTAATTGTATTTAAAATTTCAGATCAATAAAAGCTGAAAAGATGGTCATAGCTGAAACAATTACGGGTATATATTCAACCACTTTTTATAAAGTCATTTTTGACTTAGAAAATAGATGTTTTTAGTGGAAGTTCCGGTGCTTAGCGGATGGTTTTGCATAGGTGCCAAGCATTACGGAATGTAATTAACCACTTTTTTTGAACGGTAATATTCTGTATAAAATAACGCAAAATTTCCTAGTTAAAAGCGTGACGTGACTACTGTTTTGGAAAAATATTCAAAGAATTTACGGTTTACAAAAAGTGGTTAATTATATTCCGTAATACTTGGCGCCTATGGTTTCGCTGTTTTATTAAAAAAATACATAAAAATATACTGTTTACAAAAATTGGTTAATTATGTACCCGGAATTCTCGCAGCTATGGATGTTTCTGTCCCGATGTTCCGTTGGTACATCCGTATGCTGAGCATGCCACCATTTGTTAAAATACACAATATATCATTAAAAAAAAGATTTAAAATTGGAACTATCACCGTAGAATAACACAGTCGTGTGGCAATGTTTTGGTCTAAGTAATATGGCAGCTTGGTTACAGTTTAGATTTCACTGTAATAAAGGTTATGCCAACTCCGCGTATTGATCTGTATGGTTTTTGGAGAGAAAACAATTAATAATCATTCAATAGCAATCATTTTGGTGGTCGATATTCTAGCTAAAAATAAACTGAGAATCAGTAAAATTTACGGAAGACTTCTGAAAAACATGCGGAAATAAACTGATGTCCTGACTGAGAGTTTTTCCCCATAAATTTGACAGACTTTTTTTGCAGTGTACGAATCAAGGAATCAATCACTCCTCAATTTATATATTCAAGAATAACCAATGAATATATAAATCGCATCCTATAAATTGTCAGTAGCAGATAGATATCCAATAAAATAGCACATAACAACTAAGCAGAACGTAGCAGAGGCAAAGTTGTAGCTGATCAGTCGGATCAATAGAAAAATGAAGATGAAATGAAAGAAATAAAAAAGGATAGTAAGCATCAGCTATACCATAGGTGCCAAGTATTACGGAATATAATTAACCACTTTTTGTAAACAGTAAATTCTTTAAATATTTTTCCAAAACAATTTTATTAAACATTTCATAATAATTACCAGTCGCCATCATGAATAATTACCAGTCGCCAGATTTCGAAAGTTAAATATGCGAGAGAAAAAATAAAAATTAAATTAATAAATATAATTTCATCATATATGAAGCATATAATAATTAAGAGCCGTTGCAAGAGCAAATCGGGCAGGTTAATAGAAAAAAGTTTCCATCACCATCTCGGAATTTAATGATTTTTTTTTTCTTGTGTTGCCTTACCCAAGGAAAGAACAAATCTGAAATATTTTTCATTTACCTCTTTTAGTTTTTTTTGGAGTTGGTGGGGGGGGGGGGGGTCAAAGTACCCCAGACGAGTTACGTAGAATTTATTTAGGGCCATTTTCGCCACTTTATTGTCTCTACTGCGGCTGGCTCAGAGGTGCTTCAGAGAATTTTTTCATTTTATCCTATAATATACCTTGGATATTAACATCTCAATTTGAAAATTCACTCGAAAATGCTCAGCGCCGCAAATAAGGGCCCCAATTTCATAAAAAAATACAGTTTTAAGAATGCTTTAAATCTTGGCTCTGGCGTGATACAGAAAAATTTTCTGCACAGTGCAGTTATATATCTTCATATAAAGTGAATCCAATGTTAAACATTTTTGAAGGCCCCCAGGGCCCTCCAGTACGAAGCCCCAAACATGGTCCTTAACGCTAATTTACGCAATTTCGAAGCACTGCTACAGCTGAAGCCGACTTCACACAGGATAACTATTGACATGGAGATGTAGTATCATGGAGATGTAGTTTGATATTATGAAAAAACATTTTTTGAAGGGACAACTGATTCCAAGAAAAATCCCAGCATAATTTACAGGAACACTCAAAATAATTCGTAAACATTGTAGTAACTGTCTCCATTCACCACTCAAATTTATTGAAATTTTATTAAACTCCATTCAAATTTTTGAACAGTGCAGTTATAAATCTTCATATAAAGTGAATCCAATGTTAAAAAATTTTGAAGGCCCCAAACATGGTGCTTAACGCTAATTTACGCAATCTCTAAGCATTGGAACAGCTGGCTCTGACTTCGCACATGAGAACTATTGGCATGGAGATGTAGTTTCAACAGAGTAGTTTCATATTATGGAAAGATAT
This sequence comes from Cheiracanthium punctorium, assembly GCA_038373885.1. NCBI lineage: Eukaryota > Metazoa > Arthropoda > Arachnida > Araneae > Cheiracanthiidae > Cheiracanthium > Cheiracanthium punctorium. The sequence continues at coordinate 407,971 of JAWZYV010014827.1, read as the reverse complement.
ATTTTTTGAAAGCATCACCGTTTTCAAGAAAAATTTAACACAGTAATCTAAAAATATATCTTTTCATAATATGAAACTACTGTGTTGAAACTATATCTCCATGCCAATAGTTCTCATGTGGAAGTCACAACCAGCTGTACCTATGGTTGGAAATTGCATAAATTAGCGCTAAGGACCATGTTTGGGTTCCCGTAACGAGGAGCCCTTGCGGCTTTCAAAAAGTTTTAACATTGGATTCACTTTATATGAAGATATATAACTGCACTGTTCAAAAATTTGAATGGCGTTTTATAAAATTTGAATAAATTTGAGTGGCGAATGGAGACAGTTACAACAATGTTTACGAATTATTTTGAGTGTTCCTGTAAGTTATGCTGCATGCATGAATTTTAGCCTATGTTACTCAGGAATAGTGTAGCTTTCAGTGAAAAGATCTTTAGAGTCGGTTCAGTAGTTACAGAGATGTCCATATTGCGTCCTGTGCTAGAATTCTTTTGAGTGTCCCTGTAAAAGAACTAGTTATGCTGCATGCTGAAAGGTAGCCTATATTACTCAGGAATAGTGTAGCTTTCTATCAGTGAAAAATGTTTTTTGAATAGGTTCAGTAGTTACAGAGATCCCCATACAGCGTAATGTAATTCCTATGAGTGCCTCTGTAAAAGAACTATTTGGGATATATGGAGGATATATTTGAGATATGTAAAGAATAAGTTAATTTTCAATATTGCCACTGTCGATTAAAATTCTAAAATTAACGCCGAAATGCCCCCATGCGTGCCAGTGGAATGTACCAAATAGGGAGGTACATTTGGGGATTTTTCTTGGAATCAGTTGTATCTTCAAAAAATGTTTTTTCATAATATCAAACTACATCTCCATGATACTACATCGCCATGTCAATAGTTATCCTCTTGGGAAGTCGGCTTTAGCTGTACCGATGCTTCGAATTTGCGTAAATTAGCGTTAAGGACCATGTTTGGGGCCCCGTAGCGGGGGGGAGGTGCCCTAGGGGCCTTCAAAAATTTTTAACATTGGCTTCTCTTATATGGAGATATATAACTGCACTGTACAAAAAATTTTCTGTATCACTTCAGAGCCAAGATTTAAAGCATTCTTAAAACTGTACTTTTTATGAAATTGGTGCTATTTTGGGGGGCCCTTATCTGAGGCTCTGACCATTTTCGAATGAATTTTCAATTTGAGATGTTAATATCCAAGGTATATTATAGGATAAAATGAAAAAATTCTCTGAAGCACCTCCGAGCAAGTCACAGTCGAGACAATAAAGTGGCAAAAATGGCCCTAAATTAATTCTACGTCACTCCTCTGGGGTACTTTGACCCCCCCCCCCCAACTCCAAAACTAAAAGAGGTGAATGAAAAATATTTCAGATTTGTTCTTTCCTTGGGTAAGACAACACAAGAAAAAAAATTAATGAAATTCTGAGATGGTGATGGGAACGCCCTGCCCGATTTGCCCCTGCAATGCCTCTTAAATCGATCTGCATCTAACTACACCTCAACATCACTATTATTGTTAAGCCACTAAGAATTATTTCTGATATTACTAGAGAGAAAAAAGTGATGATTTTAAGCATACCAGTGTTCATCCATTCGATTTTTTTTATTTTTTATAAATCCATAAACAAGTACTTAGAAGAACCCATAATTTATTATTATTATTATTATTATTATTATTATTATTATTATTATTTTACATTTTTGAATAAATTTTTTATAAGCCCGCTACCAAACCCCAGCCACTCCAATCAAGAATTCCCAATAGAACACATGTTTATAGCAATTCTTTTTATTTATTTTTTCCTATTGGCCGGCCCTTTCCGTGAAGGCTTTGGCCACAACAGGCCGGAATTGTTGATCTCTTTATTATGGGGACACCTAGTAGGTGGACCAAAGTCGGCCCCTATGAAGCGACGGACATGACAACCACGCCCAGTCGGGGATCGAACCCCTGCCGCCGGGAGTTGAACCCGAAACCGGAGTACGGTGCTTTACCCACCATACAACTCGGTCGGCTTATAGTATTTCTAATTGCAACTAGGAAACACAGTAGATTTTAGAAGTCTGTTAGGGTAATTGTATCTAAATGCAGTATTATATAAAGAAGATATATTATCTGAGTTATGCTTACTAATACAAGGACACATTACTCTATATAGATGATTAGCTATATTTCTAAATGCAGATATATGCATACATAATGTAAAATCTGTGGAACCAATTACATTAAAAGTAAATTCATCTCTCTTATTGTACATAATTAAAATTTTCTATTATAATTGATTAATATTTGTAAATCAAGAAAATAATATTGTTATTAGGTAGAGGATTTTTAATTAATTCTAATTTATCAAGATAGGTAATAGACAACATATTTGTGTTATTATAATTATGGGTAACTATATATGCATATCTATGTTAAAACATGTAAACTTATGTAATATGGATATCCTATTAAACCATCGAACAATTGAAATAATATTTTTCTTTTCAGAGTTGCCAACTTTACGGACTATAACCAATTTTAGGAAATAATAGTTTTTAAGCATTTTTTCAAAATAGCAACTGGCTCCATAGTTTCCAACTGCTCCGAAATATCATAAACCACTATTTGGAAACAGTCAATCTTTTAAATTCCCCCCCCCCCCCAAATTTCTAGCATCAGCTCACACTCTGCGTTCAGAAGATTTGCGGCTGTCTAAGGCAGAAGTTATCGTTTCCACTAAGCAGTTGATTATATTCTCTGGCACTTGGCAGTTCTAAACAACACCCTCTAGATATAGAAAGTCTTACAACCTAAGCTTTCACGTCATCACTAGATCTCCTTATATGACGTCATCACAGTTTCACTTTCACAAAATCTATTTTTAATTTGTAGTTACTATTCTAAGACTTTTTAATAATTTAAGATTTAAAAAAAATATTTTACGACAAATGACAATTTTTGACCATCGATAATTATATGATATGATATAGAAGTAGATCACAATGAATTATTTTGTATCAGAAAGGTATTTTAATTTTTATCTTTAATTTAAGATATTTTATAATATTCGTAGCATCCACTGGAAATTTTTAATAGTTTTACTTTTTGGCGATACAACTATGATGACGCCCTTTAAGATTTGGTGATGACGTCAAAGCTTCAGTTAGGTCTTTTACATTTAGAAGGTGTGGCTTTAACTTGTCTATTTTACAAAGAGTTCTTGCTATATATTAAAATAACAGTCGCTGTTCACAAAAAGGGTTTAATTATACTCTGTAAAGTTTATCAGCTCTTCGTCGCACGTCATGCGACGCCAATGAAAAAGGGTTTAAACAATCGTAATTTTAGCGAAGTACACAACGATCGTGACAGTGGAATTTTTGAAGCGGATAATTCTAACAGAAATATTCGTTGTAAATTCCAATACAATTATTCTCCAATTAGGGGTTCAAATATTATTTTCTAGGAAAAATATTCCTTTCAGGTTGAATGAAAATACTATTTACTGTTTGACATGTTTTTTGGTTTAAATCCTGATTAATAAGTTTTTGCACCGATTAAAAGTTCAAAATGAATAACAAATTTAAAAAATTGATTCCTTAAAATTAATTAGATTTTTATAAAACCAGAAACTTAAAACATTTTTTTTTTACAATAATTAAAACCTTTGACGTGGACTAAGCGTTCTAAGTTGCATAATTGATATTGGATCAAGAAATTCTGGCCTTAACTATAGGTCGGATAAATGTGGATAAACACTGATGTTCTTCATTGGGGTTGCCAAATAAACATTTTTTAAAGGTGAAATGAAATTTGCCGATGTTTATTATTTTAATCTTGCATGAAATATTTAGCAGCGTCAAGGCAGGGTTGCCAGATTGGCTTTTATTAATATCAAATTCGATAGCATATTTCATGTAATATTAAAATAATGAACATCGGAAAAATTTCATTTGACCTTAAAAAAATGCTGCTTTGGCGACCGTGTAATCTTCATTGATTGAACGAGACTGCTCTCATCGAGTGCCAAATAAATTTTCAAAGCTCAGAACATACAGAACTGTTTGCATGCGATAAAACGACAGTGAATCGCTGTATATAGCTGTATAATTGCTGTACGTTTCGTTACTTTTGGGTAGTCCGTCAACAATAATGAGTCAAGACAGCTTTCAGTACTTAAATTGTAACTATGACTATACAACAAGATAAACGAATTTTTATTATGCGTATTTCTGTACATTAAGTATTCTTTTAGCCGTTGTTATCGCTAATCAATGGTGGCTCGCGAATGAACACTTGGACGAGAAGAGATTTTAAAAGGTTTGACACCTCTGCTGTTGATGATGTTTCGGAAATGTAAAATCATTACCAAAAAAAAAAAAAAAAAAAATATGGAACTTTATCTTTCATCGTTACTCATCTAAAAATTCTCAGAGTTTAAATTGATTTTAGTATCTTATCGCATAAAGAAACCTTATATTATCAAATAAATCCCTTCCCGTAAATAACGGATATAGCTCGTCATTGGTTTTCCACACTATACAGCATAATGACAAACTGTACTCGTCATGCAGTCTCCAACCTTTAAGGTAGAGTATGAGAAAAGGTGGTATAATTCACCACCTTTTATAAACCGTAATCTTCATTAAACACAACAGCAAATGTGTGAGACTGTTGCAGTTCTGTAGAAATATTTTAAGATAAAGCGATTGCAAAACGTTGTTAGTTAAATCAACACCTCCTAGATATACAATGCCTGAGAACAGAAGCTTTTACGTCATCATACATTTTTTTCAGAAAATAAAACTATTCAAAGTTTGTGGTGACTTTACTCCCGCATAAAACATTTTAATGATTTAAGATAGAAAATTTAATTTTACGACAAATATTAAATTTTAACTATCACTAATAATATAATATGATACGGAAATAGATCATAGTAAATTATTTTTTATGAAAAAGGTATTTTAATTTCTACAACTTAAGATATCTTCTAAAATTTGTATCATTCACCAGAAATTTTAAATAATTTTACTTTGTGAAAGTAAAACTGTGCTGACGTCATCTTAAAAGACACTTGCAGCTAGAACTCAAAAAGATACTTTTCTCCTTGACTGTAATGCGCATGTGCAAGAACTTCGCCTGTGATCTCTCATCCTTAGATAAATGGTTACCAACATTGGCGCGAATGCCGTGTGTTTGGCTAACTATAAAAGAACAGGAAATTCCAAACGATCTGTCAGACAGGAGAGCAAAACCTTGTCTTTTATTTCAAAAAAGTAAATGCTGAAGAAAAGAAATTAAATAATTATAAATTTAGCTTTTAAAGGATGTTTAAAAAATTGTCAGTTGCTAGCAGCGAAGAAATTAAATAATTATAGTTTTTTTAAAGGATGTTAAAAAAATCATTTGCTAACATGCATTTTTTTAACTAAAAGCTTGATTAGATTAAAAAGGAAAATTTTAAATCAGCATTAAATTTCGTAACAAAAATTTTAAACTAAAAAAATATTCCTTTTTAAAATTTTAACCTGGATAAGTTTTAAATTAGAAATGAACATTGAAATTCATGACAATAGTTTTAATTTTCTTTTTTTTTTCTTTTTGTAAGTTTGAGGTTAGAGTGAAATTAATGAAATTTATACAGTAAATCAGCGGTTCTCAACCTTTTAACGTCGCCCCCCCCAACAAAGGCTAACTTACGGTGGCGCGTCCCCCTCCCCTCACATTTTTCAACATACATTCAGTTTTTTAATCTTTAATAATGAACATTCAGTCGAATTTTCTACTAAATAATGTTATCAGTAAAGTTTGAATGAACATTTTAAGCGAAATTGAATATTTATTTAGAGTAAAAATTAGAATAAATAAGATGATTTTTTTTAAAACGCTGCAATAAATAATTGAAACATCCTAATTTAAGGAGGTAATTGTTAAATGTGAAAGAAAAACCTTTTACTCTTTCATTCTAGTTATTACTTTGATTTAAAAAGCCCTTAATAAAATGTAATTAAATCCCATTTATCATATCAGGTGAACAAACTGTATAATATGTTAAAATGTATATAATGTATATTAAAACTATTTTATTTGAGTTTATTTTATTTAAAAGCATATATATATATATATATGCTTTTAAATCAAAGTAATAATTAGAATGAAATATAGTAGTAAGTTTCTTTCTATTTAACAATTAATTATCTCCTTAAAATGAAGATGTTTCAATTATTTCTTGTATAAACTTTCATTAATTTCACTCTAGCCTCAAAGTTACAAAAAAGAAAAAAAAAAAAAAAAAAGAGAGAGAGAGAGAGAGAAAATTATAACTGTTGTCAGGAATTTCAATGTTGATTTATAATTTCTAAATCAAATCTATTCCAGGTTTAATTTTTAAAAAGGAATATTTTTAGTTATAATTTTTTGTTACGAAATTTAATGCTAATTTCAAATTTTTCTTTTTAAACTAATCCAGCTTTTAGTTAAAAAATGCATGTTAGCAATTTTTTTTAAACATCCTTTTAAAAAAATTTAAAAGCAATATTTATAATTATTTAATTTCTTCGCAGCATTTATTTTTTTCTTTTTAAATAAAAGACACGGTTTTGCGCTCCTGTCTGACAGATCGTTTGAAAGTTCCTATTCTTTTGTAGTTAGCCAAACACGCAGCTTTCGTGCCAATGCTGATAACCATTAGTCTAAGGATGAGAGATCACAGGCGAAGTTCTTGCACATGCGCATTACAGTCAAGGAGAAAAGTATCCTTTTGAGTTCTAGCTGCTAGTTTAAAAGACCGGGTGATGCCGTAAACTCTTTTCTTCTGAGACCTTCTATATCTAGGTGGTGGTGGTTATATTAGGTATTAACTGGAGATTCCAGTCATGCGATTAACAGACTTATCAACTGTTCCAGAATCAAACTAACCACGCTTCGTAAGCAGCACTTTTTCTCCTTCGAATATGTTATAGGATGAGCCGGTTGTTGGTTTGAAAAATATTTAAAATGTTTACTGTTTCCTAAAAGTGGTTGATTCTATTCCAGAAGAGCTGATAACTGTGGAACAATTCCGGGCATATAAATAACCAATTTTTGTAAACAGTATATTTTTTTGTATTTTTTTCAATAAATCAACCGTTAAGCAACGAAATCACACAGAAATTTCGGTATTTTTGAAGACAAAAATTACTGTTTGCAAAATATAGTCGATTATATGCCCGGAACTGTTGCAGCTATGCTATGGATTAAAGTGCGCAATTTTATGCATAATTTTCCATTATTAAATCTTACCAGAAGGGGTTGATAAGAATCAAGGTAGCTTTTATCTTTTAAGATGAATTTTATTTTAAAGAAAGACTAAGTGATATAAAAAATTTATATACAAGGAGTGTTTTTCTTTAATTTTTTATATTTTACAGGTGAAATCTGTCATGATTATACACGGAATTCAATGCTAGTCAGATTCCTTGAACATTATAGCTTGAATTTAGAAAATAACACACTGTTCTGATGAAGCCATTTAGGGTACACTGTCATCTACATTAATTTTTTTTTCCAATTCGTCAACTGGTTGGTTGCATACTTGGTGAAAATGCTGCTCTGTAAAATGCGTTCCATACAGGACCCTTCACGGTCTCCAGGGAAATGAAGGATGCACCAATTCGCCGTAACTTAACCCAATGTCCAGGATGTCCCGAATTTTCACCTGAGTGACTGAAGGTAGGTTATCGGAGTGCCTGTGCATAAATGCAATAAATCCAGTGTGTTATGTAATGTGTGAACTTTGTATTGGAAGTTGATAAAATGCAGCAGAGCTGCATGATTTTCAAGTAGAGAGTCGAAGACAGAATCATGTGAAGATGTCATTGTCGACCTGTCCTCCCCCCACCTAAGAGGTGGTCTTCACAGGACAGGTTACTCTTTTGTGTTATGTAGTGAGTCAATAGGTGACAGACAGGGTCAGGGGTTCAGGCCGTGGATGACAGCTCTGGGTCTTTTCCTTTTAGTGGGATCAGATATGGCTCATAGTCCGGGATGGTGGCAACGATCTCGTTGGGCAAGTTCCGGAGGTTCGTGAAGAACTTTTTGCAGAGTTTGTGTAGGTGGGTCTTCAAGAGCTTGGTGCAGAGGTCCTTGAATATAATTTCATTGGCCAGAAAGGGGTTACCATTTCTGATGGTTCTAAGGATTTTTCTCTCTTTGGTAAGCAAGGTGTGAAGATTGCTCTTTGCAGCGTACGCCCAAGCCGGGGCCGAGTACGTGGCAATGGGTCTGACCATGGTTTTGTATAGAAGGACCTTGTTCCTGGTGCTTATTTTCCATGTAAAGATGAGGGCACGGAGTTTCTGAAACGCTCCTTCCATTTTCCCTCTGATTTTGTTAATGTGTCTTTTCCATGTGAGGAGGCGATCGATTTCAATGCCAAGATAGGGAGCGCTGTCCACCCAGTCAAGGTCAGTATCGTTCACTTGGAGACGAGAAGGTGGTTGTTTCCTCCCTATAGATAAAGCTTTGCATTTGGCTCGGTTGAGTTTGATTTTCCAGTCCCTCATCCACCGTTCAAGTTGGTCGATGTGGTTCTGGAGATGCATTTGGAGAGGACGTTGCTTTTTAGCTCTCCCTATAATTGCGGTATCATCAGCATAAAGAGCGATGTCCGTAGCGTGATGACGCGGGACATCGTTAACGAAGATGTTGTAAAGAGTGGGGCCGAGGATAGAACCCTGTGGGACGCCACTGTGCAGAGCTGCCAAGGCTCCGGCTTTTTTCGGGAGATTTCTCACCACTAATTTATGCTTACAAATTTAGGCTTAAGATAAGTCCAAATATTTAATGCAAAATAAAACTGTCTTAAAATTGTGGTGGGAAATCTCCCGGAAAAAGCCGGAGACTTGGCAGCTCTGGCTGTGTATCGGGTAGAATTTGGAAAGCCTGTTGTCAACTCTGACCGCGTAGTTGCGTTCAGAAAGGTAGCTATTTAGTAGGTGCACGAGAGAGTTTGGCACACCCATACGAAAGAGTTTGTAAATAAGTCCAGTGTGCCAGACTTTGTCGAAGGCTTTAGAAATATCGAAGAATAGATCGCAACGCTACTTTTGCATTGGACTGCTTCCGTGAGGCTTTCAACCACACGAAGGAGCTGGTGAGTGGTGCTGTGTTTATTGCGGAAGCCAAACTGCTCCGGGATAATCAGATTATTGCTGTTTAGATGGTCAGACAGTCGGTTCAGGATTGATCTTTCTATCACCTTGCCCAGGCAACTCAGGAGGCTGATGGGGCGGTAGGAACTTGGGAGGGTCAGGTCTTGTCCGCCCTTGAGAATGGGGGAAATGATTGCCTTTTTCCAAGCAGAGGGGAAGTATCTGAGACGATAGATAGTATTGACAAGATGAGTAAGACGTATGATGTACACTCATGTCCATAAATTTAGGATAATGAAGTTCAGGCACAGAAAGAGAAAGAAGCAAAAGAAATTTGACTTATTTGTAAAGTCTATTTATTAAACAAAAAGTAAAGAGCAAAAAAGATGCTATATGTTTGACATAATTAATAAAAATTGCAAGTTTTACTCCCTTGACCAAATTTTAAAAAAGAACCTATTTACAAAAAACAGTATAACATAGTTAGTAGGATGGTTAATACGGAGTATGTCTCCCGGACGATGCAATACAGGCCTGACAACGCCTAGGCATGCTGAGCATCAAATGATCAATCTGATCTTGGGGAATATTACACCACTCATCAAGCAATGCACTCCGAAGTTCCGGTAGACAGGTGGGAGGAGGTTGACGGGCTGCAATTCGTCGGCCAAGCATATTCCACACATGCTCTATTGGATTCAAGTCCGGTGAGTATGCTGGCCAATGCATATGGGTGATATCCTCCGATTGAAGGCATTCGTCTACAATGTTTGCACGGTGAGGACGGGCGTTGCCATCCATAAACACAAATTCAGCACCCATGGCGCCCCGAAACAAACGTACATGTTGTTCCAGAATGACATCCCGATAGATGTGGCCTGTCATCGTTACACTCTGAATATGCAGGTCAGTTCTGGCACCAAGAATAATTCCTCCCCAAACGAGCCATCCTGCACCACCGTAACGGTGTCTTTCAATGGTGTTCTCTTGGTGGTAACGGGTACCTGGCGCTCTCCAGATGAATGTCCGGCGAGAATCAGACTCCAAACTAAACCTGGACTCGTCGGAAAACATCACACAAGACCACTGTTGCGGTGTCCACAATGCATGCTCTCTACTCCAGGTTAATCGCAGGCGACAGTGAGTTGCGGTAAGTGGAACACATCTGACAGGCCTACGAGCATATAGACCAATGTGCCCTAAGCGTCTGTACACGGTCTGCCTTGAAACTGTCGTACCGGTAGCTGAAGAGAGCTGACGAGACAGGTCTGATGCTGTACTCCGTCTGTTTCTTTTGGCAGTAACTGCCAAATAGCGGTCCTCATTCGGCGTTGTAACTCGGGGGCGACCTGTGCTGTAACGTCTACTCACATTACCATCATCTTGGAATCGGTGCCAAAGCCTGGAGATGACACTCTGGGCGATTCCAAGTTCCTCGGATACTTCCAGCTGGGTACGTCCACATTCCAGTCGTCCGATAATTCTGCCACGTAAAACATCATCCAAATGCCTCCTTTGTGCCATAACTATGCGGTTTTTGCACTGAAAGGCTTTCACAGCGCTTGTGAACAATTTTACTTCTTTGCCACCATTCCTTATATACCCCTATCTTACACTCTCGTCATTGTGACGTACCATCCACGCCATCTGGTGGTTTCCTATAATTTGCATATTCTTCTTCAAGATGTGTGTGATCATTCCACAGGTGAAATTTTTATTTTAGAGATCAATTTCTGTGTGATTCTGAATTATCCTTAATTTATGGACATGAGTGTAGTTGGCAGGTAGATTCTGAACGGTCTTATTAGTAATCTTGTCATGACCCGGAGACTTGTTAGGTTTGAGTTTGATGATGATGTCAATGAGCTCCTACGGGCAGGTGCGGGCAATGGGACAGACAGGTGCAGTGTTCAAGTGCTGGTCGACTTCAATATCGATGTTCAGGCGGAGTTTTGAAACTGTTCCTGATACGCTTGGGCGATTTCTTCCGCTTTGTCGGGATTGTTTAATGCAATCCAATCTGTGGCTTTAATTGGAGGGAATTGGTATTTGTAATGCATTTAACCGCCCTCCAAATGGAAGAGTCTCAGGGTTGAGACTGCTTAGGTGGTCAGCCCAGGATTGCTGTTGGTGAGCGAATAGCCTGACGAGCTTCAGTCTGTAGTCCCATGTAGGTCTGCCTGTCAGAAGGGAATCTGGTTCTTAGGAAGGTTTTTCTGGTAGCGTTACTTGCTCTCAGTTTGGCACGAATGTCCTCGGGGAGGCAGTACGTGTGATTGCTACGACAAGGTGACGAGGCATTGTGGAGCGCAGCAGAGATGTTGGTAGTGATCTGTTGGACTTCAGTTTCCATATCAGAGGTGTTCCGAAGAGGCGGCAGTCTCAACCCGTCAGCAATGAGGTAGCTGGTGAATATATTCCAATCAGTTTTTATTCTGAGTGGTCGAACGAAGACGTCATAGTTGATAGCAATGTCCGTCTCGATCGGCAAGTGGTCAGAAGTAAATCTGGGCAGCGTAGCGACAGCGGGGTGCTGGTTCAGATTTTTGTGTAGCATGAGATCAATAGTCGGGGATGAGACTCCAGGCTGGTTGCTAAGACGAGTGGGGGTGGAGGGGTAGGCCATCAACACGTGATCCTCAATGAGGAACCGTAGAACAGTGGTACCATACCAGTTGTTTTCCTTGCATCCCCAAGAAAAGTGGTGGGCGTTGAGATTCCCCATAATGATGGCCTTGGAGCAGTAGTTGAAAATTGCTCTCAAGTCGGCAGTAGGGAAGAGGTTATTAAGAGTGAGATCCGTAACTCGATGGTGAGGAATAGAGCTCTTGATATAAATTGCAACGCCACCGGAGCGCTGTCTTCCAGTGCTGGAGCAGTCATATCGGTGTAGAGTATAGTTTGAGATGGCATACGAGAGGTTGTTGCGTAGACAAGTTTCTTGTAGGAGGGCAACATCAAAGTTCCCTATAGACAGGAAGTCTTTGAATTCTGGAAATTTCCCGTGGAGGCTGTTCGCATTCCACGAGAGGATTTTCAAGTTATTTTTCAGTACCATCATCATCAGAGAAGTGGCGGGTGAAAGCGTCCAGAAGGGCGTACGCCTTGTCAACTGGTTCAGTGTAGATCTTGGCAGTTGAGGCAACTTCCTTGAGGAAGTTGGTCATTTGCTGCAAATCGATAAGCTCAGAGACCTCCCGCATGGCAGCGAAAAGTTCCAGTATTGTTGACATCGCCTCAGCAGAGGTGGGGAGAGGAAGAGTCTTCTTGTTCACGTTTAATTGTTTGTTTTGGGTGTCTGGCTTCTCTTGCACGGACTTGGCCGGTGCAGTGTTCATACCGACAGGTCGAGTTTTTTGAGCAGCGGCCTGTTTCTGTTTGCGCTGTCTAGTGTCCTTGCTGGGTCTTCGTTCAGCAGGTTTGTCGTCAGTGGAGGTGCCGGGGACAGCTGAGTCTTTGGTAGCATTAGATTCCTCCATAGGGGCAATTTCTTTTGACGTGAGGGTGCTGAGTTGCTTAGAGAGTTTGGTTTTGAGATCTTCACCCCGTGATGATGGCGGGTTGGAGAGTTTGGGCTTGTTAGTAGGGTTGCGAGGACAACCTTTATAACTCGAGACATGTGGACCCCCGCAGTTACAGCTGAGAACAGGGTCCTGTTTTTTGGTGGGGCATAGCGCAAAGGTATGCTCACCGGCAGATTTTAAACACCTGGGGGTGAGTGAGCGAATTTTCACCCTGAGTCACGATAATTCATCTGACGGAATCACGTTTTTCTTCCTATAAAATTGTTTAAATTTCTAATAGGTAAATTTGTACCAAGGAAAATAATCATTCTCTCTTTCAAAGCATAGCATATCCTAAGGAAGAAGAGAAGTTTTCGTTTATTTAAGGCAGTTTTTTTTACCTGAAAACAGTACTAGATTTAACAATAAAAGTTATTAATAATCATTTAGCAGTTATAATTATTTTGGTAACCAGTATCAATTTATAACTGACGATGTATAAAAGAGGTCATTGTGTATGTTGTGTATTGAGGCGTTACTGCACGTAAAGTACCGCCTAAATTGGTTTGCCTTGTGCAGGAGTCTTTTTTATACGAAAGTACATTCATTTAGGAGACAACATTAAAGTAAATATAGTGAAGCTAGAGACTGGGAATACCATAAAAAATTTGTTATTTTCGCTAAATTTCATAATTTAGAATCAGCATCATCATAAAAAATATGGATTTAAATGGTTTAAGGACTATTTTTAGTACTAAACATCTATGTTTTCTAGGAAAGAATTGCCTCAAGCCAATCAAAAGCCTTACATTTTCTAAGAATTTATTAAAGAAAGACTGGGATATGTGGCATAGTTTTATTGGAGTGATTTGAGAATAAGAATCTGTAATAATTCATTACAGTAAAACGTTACTCATAACGTAATTTCGCTGGTTTATTCTGTTTTTAGATGAATTTCATGATTATTTTAAAAAATTATCAAAACAAAGATTTTTCTTTTTCAAAATTTTGTTTGTTGTAAGTATAAGACAAACTAGGGATATTTGACATAATTTCTAGTTAAAACTTTAATTTACTTATTTACAATACTTATGGACTGGAAAATGTAGTCTGTTTTTATTTATGTGTTTCACAATTTTACATTAATATATTTGTTAAATATTAAACGCAAGGAAAACTATAAGAACCTTCAAATAAAGTCGAATATCCCTGCAGTCCCTGACCATATTAATGTGAACACTGTACATTTTCTATCCACAGCACCAATGTAAGAACACAACTGGTGCAGCAATTCTAATGAAAATCGGTTGGTAAGTATTCATGAATAGATTTGCTATTACAGTAAAAACAGATGAGACAGACTCAGCTGGACCCCGAGCCTGAGAGAGGTTAAAAAGCTAAAATGATCAATTAAAAATTCAAAGTAATTTAAACTCTAGTACTAAAATTAGTAGTATGTTTAAATAATCTTAATTTTTGCGATCACAATGAAAGTGACAGTGGAATTTTCAAATCGAAAAATTCTAACAGAAATGTTCATTGTAAGTTACAATACAGATATTGTGCAAGTAGAGGTCCAAAGATTATTTTATTGGAAAAAATATCTTTTCATGTTGAATAAAATACCGTTTATTGTTAGAGATGTATTGTGGTTTAAATTCTGATTGGTAAATTATTTGAACCATTAAAAGATTAAATGAATAGCATATTCAGAAAATAGTTTCCTTCAAATTAATTAGATTTTTATAGAACCATAAACTTAAACAAGTTCTTTACAATAATCAAAATTCTTTAGATTTTGTTTGCGAAAATATTGAAACTGTGTACAAATCAAGAAACTTTGGCCCTAATATTGGGCTAAATAAATATGGCTTGACGTAATTTGACTTTATTAATCACGGTTTCGCGTATACAAAACGGTTGAAAAATTTTAGAACATGACAGTATCTTCGATTAAGGACACATGGAACATCTCGACTAGTAAAAAGAGGCGCTTTTTGCAAAAGATTTGACATCATGTATTCTATTTAAAAAGAGAGATAGAAATGAAATTTTTGTACAAGCATTATAGTCTACTTATAAAATAAAAAAAATTAATTTGATTCATAAATTAGTTTTTAGGAACTGTTTAATAAGAACGAAAATTTCTGAGCAGTATACGTCAGTTTGGTACACTTTTCTAAAAAACTACTGAGTTTATCGCCTTAAAATTTGGTATGGTATCAGAAAACGTACTATCTGAAAATAATAAGAGGCGATTTTCATTTTGTATAAAAAGAAATGAAGTTAAATATATTTTGCCAAAAAAAATTAAAAATCCTAACAATTAAACAAACAAAAACAGCCATTATTTTCAAAATTTTTTCTCTCAGATCTCTAATGTTAGGTATTTTTAAAGAAATAAGTTAGTTAAACAATTTTGGAAAGTTTCAACTGTTTGCCTGAAACAGACTTTTAGAAAAGTGTACCAAAGCATTCAAAATACATATTTTGACAAACAGGCAAAAAACTAAAGCTTTATTGCAGCCAAACCACGTTTCTTTACAGGTTTAAAGCCATATTTTGAGTGTTTATATATTCCAAACCAATACTAATTACATATGTATGGAATCGTCTCAGTCTGCTCTATGTTTTAGTCCTATAATTTAAAATTCGAAATACATCTAATTGCCCTTATCGCAGATAGACCTAACCTTAAAATGCAACCATTTGCAAGTAAGCAATTTGCTAGCTAATCCAGTCTTGAAAAAATATCAGGGCTGATAAAATAGAAATTTTCTTTTCTTTACTGTTATTGAATAAAACTAACGATGTTAGCTCCTCACACTTCGGAAAATGGAAATGGAAATGTGGGTTACGGCCAATTATCTACGCTAGGGATCTAGGCAGGGGGTGGTATTGCCCGATGTGGGGGACTTTCTAATGGGTCCCAACCCGTATTTACGCGAAGTTTCCCTCACACTTCGGATACATCTCCGGAATGTAATTAACCGCTCTTTTTTGACAGCAATTTCCGGCACAGAACATTGAGAATTTAACTTACGAACCCGACACATTTTTAAAGAAAAAAAAAACACTAATTAGAGAAAGCGGTTAGTTATAAATCTCAGAAGTCTGCAACTCTGCATCCTCACTATGCGATCAATCACACTGATATTTAGATATTGATAAGTTCGAGCTTATTGTTTGAAAATCGATTTATGTTTGTTCGAGTTACATTTTATTTTACTCCATCATATTCAATGAAAATTTCAAAAATTTAAAATTATATGAAAACAGCTTTTATTTTTAATTAAGGGGGGTTCAACCAATAAACTGATCTATTAGAAATTCAAAGTAATTAAACTGTGACGAATTTAAATAATCTTAATTTTTGTGAAATGCACATTGACACTGATAGTGGAATTTTCGAATCGGAATTTTCTAATAGAAATGTTCGTTATAAATTCCAATACATGTATTCTGCAAGTACAGACAAAATTCTTACTCTTATCAAAACTTCAGCACCAACACATCACACCTACACGACCCCTTCCGTGATTGATCTCAGCCTGTTGCAAAACTTCCACTGTACTGTAAGAGCGAGAACGCTAGACAAGCTTGATTCTGACCATCTCCCCACTATTTTTACAATGGAACTGCTTACTTTTTACCTGTAATTAAACATTCTTTCATAAAAACTTACTGGAGATCCTTTTTCGAAAGCCTAATTAATTCAAATTTACTTCTCTCGGACATTCACTGTCGCAATAATATTGACAATGCAATACTTAAACGAAACTCTGCTCTCATTGACACAAAGAAATCTTCCTCCTACGAGGTTCCTTATTCTGACTTTTCATCCTTTCCTGAGGACATTAAAATTTTCATATCTACTCGAAATAAAGCTAGCAAAACATATCAAACCTGTCGTCTCAGTAGTGATAAAGAAATTTATTTACACTTAAGCAAAAAATAAAAATAAATAAATAAATAAATAAATAAAGTCAAACGTGAGATTAAACTTTATAGGCAAAATAGCTAGGCTTCCTTCCAAGACAATCTTTCTGATGATGAAAATAGTATCTGGAGCACTATTGAAAAAATTACCAAGAAACGTTTCATCTACCTTCCAATCCTGGGACCTTCGGATCTGGTTTTTATGGACGAAGAAAAAGCTGCCTTAGCTAATTGCTTTGAAAAACAACTCCTGCCCAATACTGATCAATTCGACGCAGCCCATGACACCATTGTCGAAAGTGCTGTTCATAGCTTTTTGACTGTACCTCCATCTACTATACTTCCTACTGTTTATCCCTCACCAGTTGTTACAGTAATCTCAAATCTCAAAAATAAAAAATCTACTGTCCTCGATTACATTTCTAATTTAATGCTAAAAAATGTCCCTGCCAACATTATTATTTACATAACAGGAGTCACAAATAATATTTTAAACTATTAATACTTTCCTAAATGTTGGAAAACGTTGTTATTTGCGTAATCTCAAAGTCGGGTATCTTGCACTTCCAGAAAATTATAGACTTATTAGTCTTCTAAGCTGCTTGAGTAAGATCACTGAAAGGTTTATTCTAAATGAACTATGTGATCATTTGCAGTTGCACGATATTATTATCCCCGAACAGTTTGATTTCCGCCCCAAACACGCAACGACTCAGCAACTGCTCAGAGTGCTCGAATTTCTAGCAGACTGTCTCTAAATCAGTTGTCGCTCAGGTATCACGCCAAGATTCTACCGGAGCACTTTCCTTGGAAGTCATTATGGCATTTGATAAAGTTTGGACTACTGCTCTTCTTTACAAACTAATTCAGCTTCAAGTGCCTGATACACTCCATCCACTTGCTTTATTCCTATTTCAGTGAACGATCATTTACCGTTCGTATAAACAACTCTCTCTCCTGTTACAATTCAATTAAAGCAGGCGTCCAACAAGGGTCACTCCTTTTCCCTATTTTGTTTAACATATACATCAACGACATTCCCTTAAGTGAATGCACAACACTTGCTATATATGCCGACGATACCACCATACTTACAAGATCCTTCCACCCTGATATTATGATTAAACGATTACAGCTCCACATAGACATCTTAGAAACCTGTTTTCAAAAATGTAAAATTAAAATTAACCCCTCTAAATGTGATGCGATTCACTTCACTGATAGCAGAAAATAGTTTAGAAACCTCTACATATATAACAATAGAATTAATTGGATCAGAACCTGCAAATACTTGGGTGTCATGATTGACTCCCGTCTGACATAGAAAGCACAGATGCTTTATGCCCGAAACAAAATGGTTGAAGAACAAAAAAACTAGAGAAGTAGCTTTTCGAAAATAAGCTCATTCGTCAAAATAAAGTAAAATTATATAAATGTATAGTACTTCCAGCAGCGACTTATGTTAACCAAATCTGGGGATATACCGACAAAACCAATCTAGATATATTATAACGAAAACATAGAGCAATTGTCCGCTGAATATGGCATGGACACAGGCACCTAAATAATCTGTTATTCGTCGAGATCTTGGCATCCCTTCCTTTAAAAGAATTGTCCATCAGATTGTTGAAAATTTCTTCACCAATCTCGGTAATGTTCCGAATGAACTATTGGCTGAGCTGCCAAATAATGATTTCCGTGAAGTAAACTGTTAAAGACCTAAGGCGGTCTTGCTCTTAGATATTGGCTAGGAACTTTGTAACCATTATTCTAATTACGGTTTTTGTGTATTTTGTTTCTAAAATTTGTTCATCGCCAATCATTTATGTTATCTCATTTTTTATCTAAGTACATATTGCTGATTTATTATTTACAGTCTTAAAAAAAATGCTTTTTGACCTCTGGATGCGTATATGCATGCATACATATATTTGGAAGGGGGGAAAAACGGGGTTCCTATTCAGCGACTATACATTTTTAATTCTTATTTTAGTTTTTAAATATCATCACTCAATATTAGAATAAATTTCTGAAAAATAAACAATATGTACGTATTTAGCTAGTACATGTACGTTGAAAACAACCCTGGAATGTATTTTTAGTTATCCGCTCTTTTTAAACAGCTGCTTTTGGCGCTCGACATAGGAAAATTTGCGAGTTTAACTTAAGAAAAGGGCGGCTTTACCATTAAACGAACCTATGTGACTGCCTAGGGCCGCCGATTAAAGGGGGCCTCCAATCAAATAACATTCAATAAAAATCTAAAAGCATTTTTTTCCCAATTTTTCCATTTTCCAGTTTTAGACTTGGTCTGCTAATGACTGATTTTTGAAAGAAACCACTTTAAGGATTTCTAAATAATTTGCATCCTTCACAATTTTTCTACTCAGGTTTTTTTTTTTTGTTGGTGAATCTCTTACACAAAATTAAATAAAGTTTATTTAGTATATGTGTTTTAGATCAAGAAAGTTTATTCTCAAAAAAGGGGCTAGTTTGGACTGTCTTTAGTATTAATATGAAAATGATATTTCGCATACACTCAATTAAACTGATTTAATTGATGAATTTATAAAAAAGAAGCGATATACTTGCAACATATTAACAAATCACCAACAAATAAAAGAATATTAACGAATAATTCAGTTATAAGATAAGGCATTAAACAATTTTTAAACGAAGATTCAATGTATTCTTTGGTTTTTGATTCTTCAGTTGAATTCAGAGAAGAGGCTGGTACCTAGATTAACTGAAAAAGAGAAACCCTGAATGATGAAGCTGCAAGATTAACTTCAGGTATCACGCTAATAAGCCGGTAAAAGCCTGTTTATAAGGTGAAATTATTTGAGGATTTTAAATACATCCCTAAAGGAAAAGTTATTGAAGAGAGGGCAAAAACATTTAAACAAAATACAAAATTGGTATTTTTCACTCGTAAAATCAAGTTAAGTTACTTTTATCTATTGCATTTATTTGTTGATTTTTTTGCAAGTTTTTTTAATCAAACTTCTTTTTCTCCTCCACATTACTCAAATTTTAATTTGTCATATGAATTTTTCATGAATATTTTAATACGCACTAAAAGATAAATACATTCTAAACGAGTAAAGCAAATAAACAGTACAATTTACGTAAACAAATCAATAAAGTAAATAAAAAAGTAAATAGTTCAAATTATTTATGGGAAGGAGTCTCCAAAAGCAAAAGATTGTTCTGTTGATTCATACACCCCTAAAGACAAACTAGCAAATAAAAAGTTTTGCCAATTTGCCATGAATTGTAAACTAGATATTTTTAGATATGTATTTTTCTTTCTTACTTTTAGATTTTAATAATTTCTTGTTCATATTTTTTCTTTGAATTACGTTTCGTTTGCATTATTTTAACGTGCCTTATAGGAACCCAGAACTGGTTTATTAAACAAAATCTTAACATTTGTACTTTATATTATCCCTAACTAAGATAAATTAAACAAACAGGCAAAATAGTTTATTGTATAAATGTAACATACGTAATTTTTATGAGTTAAGTTTGATATGTTTTGAACGACTTTAAATTATTCCTCCATAAGTAATTTTCCATAAGTAATTAAGAGTTTCCCATAAGTAATAAAGAGTTCATAAACTGCGGAACGCGACCCCAATTGGGGTCGCCAAAAATTTTAGCAAGTTTGATATTTCTTTAAATTATAATAATAATTTTACGACATTTTCGTCTTCAACAACATTTTTGTCTTTAACCACCATAAAATCAAAATGTTGATCAAATCTAAAGATATTGAAAAGTGTGTCGACTATTTTTGCCAAAATCTGATAATTAACAGACACACCATTACCATTTATACCAAAACCTTGCACGTGCGCTGTTAGAAGTAAGTGGGTTGTCTCTGTAGTGACCTTCTAATTGATTACACTTAATGGACAGATTATAGTTAATGTTTGAATTCACCCAAGTAATTGAATTTATATTTATAATTGTATTATATTTTTAAGTTTGTTACTAGTTTAAAAATTTCAAATTGTTCTATGTCTTAAAGTTAAAAATCCTGGTTTATTAAACAGGTTAATGGCCTAAATATGCAACAATATATTGCAGTACAAGTGAAGAAACTGACAGTTTCACTCGCAGTGCTTGTGGGATCCCACAAAATTTTCGTAAATATTATAAGGTCTCCACACCAAAAATTTTTAAGAAACCCTGATGGTAGTCGGGCTAGACCTATGAGATTGATTCATCAAACATACTTATTGAACATATTGAGCATACATGCATTGAATATATACGTTTATTGAAAGTAGTTTTTGTAAACGTACTTTAAAAAGTGATTTATGGGAGACAAATTGTAGTAGAAAGTAAATTACACTTGTCTTGTTATTTCATTTGTCTTTAATTTATTTTATATTTATTGCATACTATTAATGAATGCAATAGACATTTATTTTTTATCAACTGAAATTTCGGGCTCGGGCTCCTACTTAAAATAATATGGCTAGGTTCGGTCGGGCTTTGGAAGTCCTCGGTTTCGAGCTTTAAAAAAGAGCCTCAAATCAACTCTACTATAAAAGAGCAAAAAGTTCGTAGCAGGATATTAAATAAAGTTGAGAAAAAAATATATGTACTATTTGATGATGCTTACATCCACATGGCTACAGACTGCATATAATTAGTTTACTATACAAAAGTCGTAGGGATAGATTATCGAAGTCGTAGATTTGCAATTAGACAATTTAAAGAAATTGAATCATCGATTTATTTAAACAACGTACGAAATGTTCCAACGTGCAATAAAACTACCATTTTTTTCAATGATACCATTTTGTCCAATGAAAAATACTATGAACTGAAGGTAATATATTTCAATTTTTATTTATAAAATTTAAATAAATATATTTTTAAACATTAATTTCTTGTTTTCCTCTTCCTATTTACTGTTTTAATGAACTCACTGTTTAATACTACTGTTTTAATGAACTCACTACACTTAGTTCTTTTTCTCCGAGAAAATATATTTACATATTTAATATGTAAAATTCATTGAATATCTGTCTTTTAAGTTCATTGAAAATCTGTCTTTAAGTCTTGTAAGTTAATTTTGGCTTCATTACTCATGACTTCTTTTATCTACATGTCAAAATGGCTGAAAAAAATTTTGAACGTGACAGTATTTTAGGTTAAGTATCCGTACGTGGTTTGGGAAAAGTTACCAACCGCTCCAGAATATAATTAACCACTTTAAAAAACAGAAATTTTTGGCTTAAGTTACCGCAAAATTTTGAGGTCAAAGGCGTGGATCGATTACCATGTCAAAAACTATTTAATGGCAATTACTGTTCACAAAAAGTGGTTAATCATATTCCAGAGCAGTTGGATATTGTGCGTTTGGGCAACACCTCCTAGATAAACAATCCCTGAGAACAGAAACTTTTACGTCATCACTAGTTCCACTAATATGATGTCACCACACATTTATTTTTGCGAAGTAAAACTATTCAAAGTTTGTGGTGAATTTACTCCATTTTAATGATTTAAGATAGAAAATTTAATTTTACGACAAATAGGAAATTTTAACTATCACTAATTATATAATATGATATAGAAATAGATCATAATAAATTATTTTTTATCAGAAAGGTATTTTAATTTTTAATTTCAACTTAAAATAATTTCTAAAATTTATATCATTCACCAGAAATTTTAAATATCAGTTTGTAACGAAAGTTTTCCGCCAAACTTGCGTCAACTCATTCAGCCAGCGACTGAACTTGTGCTTCAAGTCTTTACGATGCACAGCACGACTAATGGGTATCGGTCTAACTCCTTAGCTAACTCTCGATCAGGGGCGGCCAGACCAACACCTCCTACATATAGAAAGCCTAACAACTGAAACTTTGACGTCATCGCTAGGCCTTCAAGTGATGACGTCATCACAGGTTTACTTTCACAAAGTAAAAGTATTTAAAATTTCTGGTGAATGCTACAAATATTAGAAAATATCTTTAAAAAATATTAAAATTAAAATACCTTTCTCATACAAAATTGTTCATTCTGATCTATTTCCTTACCATGTTATCTAATTAGTTATGGTTAAAAACTGCCATTTGATAGAAAATTATATTTTTTATCTCAAATTATTAAAGTATTGGTATTCATGAGTAAATTCACCAGAAACTTGTTATACTTTTATTTTACGAAAATAAAACATTTAACTGTAGGCCAAATGATGATGTCAAAGCTTGGTGACGTAGGAGTTGTTAGGCTTTTTTTATCCAGGAGGTGTTGGCCAGACACGGTAAGCATGGTAAGCACAGCATCGGGTCGCCATCTTCGAAAGGGCGCCATTTCGAACTCAAAAACTGAGAAAAACTGTATCTAGTGCATAAAAGGGCCCCTTTATTACGTTTTCAGGGGGCGCTAAGTACCTTACGCCCCTGCTCTCGTTTGGTTGAAGACTAATCTTCTTTCACAAGTTCTCGCCGGAGGCCATCATCAACACCAGTAAGTCGTCCAGAGCGCTCTGCTTTTTGAATGCCATAGTCCTTGTTTTTGAACTTTCGGTACCAAATTTTTACACATATGATACTACAGTATAATATCTAAAGCTGTACACATAATTCGTTGACATTCTGTAGCTGACTTTTTGCAACAGACCTGGAAGTAAATGATAGTTCTAATCTGGTAGAGTGATAGTTCCATTTCAGACACCTTGCACTTAATGATACCGATATTTTTTTTTTTTAAACATTTCACTACAGTGTTCTAAAGCAAATTCGCTTGACAAAATATGAGCCAACACTCCAACGCGAACTGTTTGCACAGACGAAATTTGCTGTGGCGGGAAACTTTCGTTACAACCTAATAATTTTACTTTGTGAAAGTAAAACTCTGATGCATCATCTTAGAAGACAAAGTGATGACGTAAAAGCTTCTGTTCTCAGGCCTTCTGTATCCAGGACGTGCTGGTTTGGGTCATCTCTAATTTCTCACATTGCAGATATACCGAACGATAGAATGCAACCATTTACAAGTAAGCAATTCGTTAGCTAATCCAGTCTTGAAAAAAAAAATGTCAGGATTGATAAAATTAAAGTTTCCATCTTTTTTACTGTTATTGAATGATCCTAATGATGTTAGCTCCTTCCACTTTGAATCCATATCCAGAGTTGATAACAGCCCTGGTATGTAATTATCCGCTCTCTTTTAACAGCAATTTCTGAAAGCTTTCTTTATTTTTAATTGAGGGAGATTAAAACTACTAAACTGATCAAATAGAAATTCAAAGTAATTAAACTGTGACCAGTTTAAATAAACTTAATTTTTGTGAAATGAACAATGAATGACAGTATGATTTTCAAATCGGAAAATTCAAACAGAAATGTTCGTTAAAAATTCTAATACAGGTATTGTTGACGTACAGGTCCAAGCATTATTTTATCGCAAACGATACTGTCAGGTTGAATGAAAATACCAATTTTATTTTGCGATTGTTTGATTGGGTTTAAACGCTGATTAATAAGGCACCAGCTGAAAAATGAAATGAATAACATATTTTAAAAAATTCCTTAAAATTAATCAAACTTTAATGAAACCGGAAACTTTAGCCAGTTTTTTACAATAATCAAAACCTATTGGCTTGCAGCGTCGCTCAATAACACCTAATAAATATGAATGAAGAATGTCTAACCTTATTAGCAGGTTGGATATGTTCAATATCTCCTGATAACGAAAGCCTAACGACTGCTACGTCACCAAGCCTTGACGCCATCGTTAGGCCTACATAAAAAAGTTTTACTTTAACGAAATAAATTATTTAAAATTTCTGATTAAATTACTCACGCATAACAACATTTTAATGATTTGAGATAGAAAATTTAATTTTACGACAAATGGCAGTTTTTAAACATTACTAATTAGATAATTTGATAAGGAAATAGATCATAATGAATAATTTTGAATGAGATAGGTGTTTCAATTTTAATTTTTGACTAATTTGACTTTCAATATTAAGATATTGTCTAATATTTGTAGCATTCACCAGAAATTTTAAACAGTTTTACTTTGTGTAAATAAAACTTTTATAACGTCCTCTTCGTAGGCCTGTTGATGTCGTCAAAGTTTCAGTTGTAAGGCTTTCTCAATGTGGGACCTGTTGGTATATTCCGGATCAAATCTGGTGTATTTTGCTGAATGACTGGTGTTGATGTTGTCGAGAGTCAAATTAAGGTGTTCAACTCTCACAACGTACAAAACAGATCGCGCAACTAAGTCAGACGAGTGGAAATTCCGGAATTGTGAGAAGGTGTTGCTGAAAAAGGTCCAATCCGCGCAAAGCAAGAACCCAGCTCAAATATAAGCTTAGACCCCCACAGATAGTAGTTTCCTGTGAGATAAAATGACCGTGAATAGCTGGATGTGTCGTACATTTCGTTATTTTTATAGCAATTGCAATAATGTATAGAAGTCTCCGCCCTCAAAAAAATCACGGCGGAAGAGGCGACATGCCACAGCGTAGAAAAAAAAAGATACTTAAAAATATACAAGATTTAAGAGAAAAATACCACACTATATTATATTAGTCTACACTTCTTACTGCATAAGTTTTTACTACAATGGTACTAGTTGCACTAGATTAGTGATCGGCGAGTTCAATACCCTCTACTTAAAGCCATCAAGTTTATACAATGGCCTCGCATGCTAAATGAATATGACTAGATGGAAGTAATATGTAATACTCGACCTCGCTTTCCGATGTTTAGCGCAACATGATTTTTTTTTTTTAAACTAAGAAAACTTCAGTCTTCCCATGCTGTCACATGAAATATCTGTGGCAGTAATTTTTTAATACCACAAAAGTTGTACTTAAAGTGAATTCTGAGAAACACTAAAAATAAATGTAGCTCTCACCACTTGTCTGTTTGAACAAAAAAAAAAAAAAAAAAAAAAAAAAAAAAAAGGCCACTACTTCGGCTCAAGATAAAACTTATTATTCTAGAACACACAAAATGGTGCCTAGAGTTACGTGCGTCCTCTGTAGAATTTTCCACCGCAATTTGGATCCTCATCAGAGGGAGAGGACATGTTAATATTGGCACTTCTCGGAAACGGATAGTGACCACCGAGTGGGCGTTCAGAGCCACGGATTTAACGTGCTTGTACACCGCTTGTCAGAGGCGTAGCCAGGGATGGCTCATGGGGCTGCAGCCACTCCCGAAATGAGTAAACATAAGGTATGAAGAAAAATACGTATTTGTGGATAAATCTGAAAGTTCCACTTGAGAAATTTGAGGGTCAGCTACGGACCTAAGCCAAATTTAAAATTTTCTCTAATGCATTTTCAACAGCAAAGATTTAAAATTATTTATGGTTTCCTTTTTTTCTTTGCTTTAATTCACTTTTGTTTGTTTGCTTGTGTATTATGGCAAGTCTACACGAGAGGCATCTGACTACGTGAGTAGAAGACTTTTTTAAGAGTTC
The DNA here is from genome assembly GCA_038373885.1 of Cheiracanthium punctorium. NCBI lineage: Eukaryota > Metazoa > Arthropoda > Arachnida > Araneae > Cheiracanthiidae > Cheiracanthium > Cheiracanthium punctorium. Next base: position 381,921 of record JAWZYV010014827.1, on the reverse strand, counting down.
TAACGCGTGTACCCGTTACATCTGCACGCTTAAACCCAAACGAGCGAAATTCAATCAGCCGGAGCGAATTTTTTCGCAGTTTTCAAAAGTGCGTTTCTCCTTTAGGAGCGTTTTTTCGATCACAAGAGTGGAGCAAAATATGCGTGAATCGAACAATAAGCGAGGAGGGGAATTCCCTGGAAAAATACTACTTAAAGAGCACTTTTGCGGAAATACCGGTAGGTTTCGATGCAAACGGATCGCTCTCCAATGTATCGTTTTCTCGCTCTTTGGGTTTAAACGTGTGGAGGAAATCGCCCAAAACTCCAGACCGTTAGATCGACAGCCGCGCGAAAGGTCCGAACCCGGGACCTTTACACATCAGCCATCTACCATGTTCACTGTCTTATCCACTCGTGCATGGTGAAGCCGCTTAATTCATTTTTAACTGCGAAACTTGTAGGCGAAAGAAAGGGGGTCCACCCCCACGCAGTCCCTGGAAAAAGAGGCATGTTATAATGATTTTTATAAGTTGCATTGCATTTTTGTTTTTGGAATTCTCAGTCACCCCCCAAAAAATTCCAGGCTACGTTACTGCCGCATATACACGGTGGTATTCAGTAGTGTGTCGAAATTTGAACCGCAAACTTCCGCTTTCCTGTCCAACACCTTAACCACTAAGCTAACAAGGACCCGTATTCTATAATTTCAGATTTTTTTACTAATTAGTAAACAGATCGAATACGTCAAAAAGTTCATTTTGAAACTGAAAGTTTAGATCCAGAAAGCCAATTGGGAGATATAAATTGAAAAAGCGACACAATATCTTACAGACAGGCCATTGGAAGTCTTTTCTTCTCGTGCTACAAGTCTGTGATACCCATGGTACCCGGAACCGGGGAGGTAAAGGGGGCACTTGACCCACCAGAGTTTGGGTCAAGTGCCCCCTCAATATAGGCAATAAGTATACGTGTGGGTTCGTATAAGTATGCTTGGGGCTTCATAGTATACTTATTGCCCCCCCCCTTCCCACTTTTCAAAACCCAGAATTTTTCGAAAAATTTGTTAATACACCATTAATCAATTTTTGCTTAATATAAAGTGTAAAATGTCTTGGAAGTTTATAAATACGACAACGACTCACCAACAGCTCAGAGTGGTTGAATTTCTGCAGACGGTCTAAATAGCAAAGATTCTACCAGAGCACTTTTCTCGGATGTCGCTAAGGCATTTGACAAAGTCTGGACCACTGGTCTTCTTTACAAACTAATTCAGCTTCAAGTGCCTGATACACTCCTCCACTTGCTTCATTCTATCTCAATGAACGATCGTTTACCGTCCGTATAAACAACTCTCTCTCACGTTACACTTCAATTAAAGCAGGCATCCAACTAGGGTCACTCCTTGGCACTACTTTGGTTTAACATATATATGTTAGGAATTTCTTTATATGCATTCAAACTCATGCATGTCTATCGTATAGCTGAAATTAAAGATATTCTTATAGTGATCAAACTGGAGAAAGACTTGAAAACTTTCAATGCACATGCACAATTGTTATACTCACTTACTTTGAAAAGCTACCAACCTTGTAGACGAGAAGAGATTTTAGACGGTTGGACACCTCTGATGTTTATGATGTTTCGGAAATGTGAAATCATTATAAAATATATTGTTATGGAACTTTATCATTCTGTCTTTACTTATCAAAAAATTATTCGAGTTTAAACTGATTTTAGTGTCTTATCTTAGAAACAAACATTATATTCTCGAATAAATCCCTTCCTGTAAATAACGGATGTAACTCGTCATTGTTTTTTCACACCACACAGCATAATGACATACTATACTCGTCATGCAGTCTCCAACCTTTAGGGTATATAATTCACCACTTTTTATAAACCGTAATCTTCATTTAACACAACAGCAAAAGTGCTAGACGGTTACAGTTCTGGAGAAATATTTTACCGTAAAGTGATTGCAAAACGTTGTTAGTTATAGAGGGTATTAACCAGACATACCGATCACGCAATTAACAGACATATCAACTGCTCCGGAATTTAATTAACCACTTTTCGTAAGCAGCACGTCTTCCCATAGAATGTGTTATAAAATGAGACGGTTGCTGTTTTGAAAAATATTTAAAATATTTACTATTTCCTAAAAGTGGTTGATTCTATTCCGGAAAAGCTGGTATAGTGCATAAAGGCATTATAGTGCATAATTTTATTATTATTACTGCCTTTTGTTATTACTTCTGTTTTACTGCTTTATGCACTATACTGCTGGTATAGTGCATAATTTTATGCATAATTTCCCATAATTAAATCTTACCGGAAGGGTTTGGTATGAATCAAGATAGTTTTTAATTTTTAATATGACTTTTATTTTAAAGAAAGACTAAGTGATATAATAATTTCATGCAGAAGTAGTGTTTTTCTTTAATTTCTGATATTTTACAGCTAAAATCTGTCATGATTGTACATGGAATTCAATGTTAGTGAGATACCTTGAACATTAGAGCTTGCAATTAAGAATTAGAAAATTACGCACTGTTGTTCTGATCAAGCCATTTGGGGTACACCATCATCTACATGTATTTTTTCTGCAATTCGTCAACTGGTTGCGTAATCTGGTGCAAATGGTGCTCCGTAAAACGCGTTCTATTCAAGAACACTTCACGGTTTCCTTGGAAATGAAAGACGCTTCACCTAGAAAAAACTCGTCTTACTGTTCAGGATATCCCGAAACTTCACCACGAAGATACGAGAAAAAATACCAAGGTTTAACATATTTTTCATTATATAAAATTACCTTGGTTAAATATTTGGTTGGTAAATATTCCAAGCTAAATAATCATTCTCTCTTTCAAAGCATATAGCATATCCTTAAAAAAAGAAGAAGAAGAAGGAGAGCATAAGCGTAAAGTTTTCAAAATTATTGGGGGGGCCGGGCCCCACAACCGCATATATTCAAGTCAGTGGAATAGCCAAGGGGGGGATTAGGGGGGTCGTAACCCCCCATGAGGAATTTTTTGCAATACAAAATGTATATTCTTCACTCCCTTATTATACCCCGTATACATATATGTGAGTTGCAGAAGTCGTAACCCCCCCAATGAAGAATTTCTGGCTACGCCACTGATTCACGTACATATAACTTTACACTTATATATAGTAAGTCTTAACTATATATAAGTGTAAATTATTGGAGGCGCTCGAGCTCTATGGGCACACAGAATAATTCTACACCTATGCAAGGTAAGTATCCATGTTAGTATCTTCCTACCATGTTATAAGTTAAAAAATAGAAGCAAAGTAAAAAAACCAAAGGAGGGAAAAAAAAATTTCGATGAAATAGTGCATTTTAGACACATCTGAAATTTTCTTCATTTCATACTTTACATTGCATAATCTGATTTTAATTAAGAACCTGGCGAGGGCAGCTTATAGTAACATTGTGTGCTACGTGGCGTCAGAATGAATACTAAATCATGATTGAAATCAAAAGAAGGAAATTTTTTAAAGTACAAGTAAAGATTTTTTTCAAACGTTTGTAAATGGCGTGAAATACTTTTTTTTATGTTAGTATAAATTAGTTTTCTGTATTTAGTGGTAAATTATTGGGTGGGCTCAGCCCCTATTCACAATTTATTGGGGGGGCTCGAGCCCCACCGGCCCATATAACTCTACGCCTATGAAGGAGAGAGAGAGAGAAAGAAGTTTTCCTTTATTTTGAAGGCAGTTTTTTTTCCTGAAAACAATGCTAAATTTAACAATAAAAGTTATCAATAATCATTTAATAGTAATAATTATTTTGGCAACCAATATCAATTTATAACTGAAAATGTATAAAAGAGATCATTGTGTATACTGCGTGATCTGTATTGAGGCATTCCTGCACGTGAGGTATCGCCTAGGTTAGTATGCTTTTCCCAGGAGTCTTTTTATATGAAATTAAATGCCTTTTAGTAGGCAACATTAAAGTAAATAAAGTGAAGCTAAAAATGGGAATATCGTTAAAATTTTTGTTGTTTCCTCGAAATTTCACATTTTGGAATCATCATCATCATCAAAAAATTTCGATTAAAATGGTTGAAGGACTATTTTTTGGTACGAAACTTTTAGTAGTTGTTTTCTAGGAAAGCCTTAAAACTAATAAAAAGTCTTATTATTTTCTAAGATTTTGATAAAGAAAGACTGGGATATATGGCATAAATTATTATTTGCACATATCATTCAACTACTGTAGAATATAATTAACCACTTTTTATAAGCAAGAATTTTCGGCTTAAGATATAGCAAAACTGTACTTTGCACGCGAGCTCGTTACTATAAAAAATACTTTAAAAATATACTCTTTGCAAGAAGTGCCAAATTATATTCCGTAGTAGTTGCAGCTATGTTTGAAGGATTTGAGATTAAAAATCTGTAATGATTCGTTACAGTAAAACGTTATACATAACGCAATTTTAATGGTTTATTCTATTTTGAGATGAATTTCATGATTAGTTCAGAATTCATCAAAACAATATAAGGCATAATGCAAACTATGGATACGGGTAAACAGTATAAGGCAAACTAGGGATACTTGACACAATAACTAGTTAAAACTTTAATTTTTTTATTTACATACAATACTTATGGGTGAAAAAAATGTAGTATATTTTAAGTTGTTTCACAATTTTCATTAATATCTTTGTTAAATATTAAGTGTAAGGTAAAATATAAGAATCTTCAGTTTACGTCGAATATCCCTACAGTCTCTGACAATATTAATGTGAACACTAGACATTTTCTATGTAAGGGCACAACTGGTGTAGCAATTCTAATGAAAATCGGTTGGTAAGCATTCATGAAAAGAGCTCCTATTACTGCAAGATATAGATAAGACGGACTCAGCTGGACCCCGAGCCTCGGGAAGGTTAAACTGCTAAACTGATCAATAAGAAGATCAAAGTAATTCAAAATCTCATCAGTTGACTGTGGAATTTTCAAATCGGAAAATTCTAACAGAAATGTTCGTTGTAGATTCCAATGCAGGTATTATGCAAGTACAGGTCCGAAGACTGTTTTTAAGGGAAAAAATTATTTTTACGTTGAATGAAAAATATGATTACGGTTTAAAGTCTGATTAATAAGTTATGTCACCCACTAAAAGTTTAAATGAATGAAATTTTCAGAAAAATTGTTTCCTCAAAATTAATCAGATCTTTATGAAACCAGAAATTTAAACAAGTTCTTTACAATAATCAAAACCTCTTTGACTCACGCGCAAACGTTTTTCACACAATAGTCAAGCTCAAGAAAGTTTGGCCTTAATGCTGGGCCAAATATGTCTGGTTCAATGCTGTAGTGTTCTTTGTTGATTTAAAACGGACTCTGGCAACACCTCCTAGATACAGAAGGCCTGAGAGGAGAAGCTTTTACGTCATCAGTGGATCTTCTTAGATGACGTCATCACAGTATTACTTTGAAAAAGTAAAACTATTTAAAATTTCTGGTGAATGATACAAATTTTATCCAATATCTTAAGTTATGGATAAAAATTAAAATTCCCTTCTGACAAAAAATAATTTATTATGATCTATTTCTATATCATATTATATGATTAGTCATAGTTAAAATTTCCTATTTGTCGTAAAATTTAATTTTCTATCTTAAATCATTAAAGTGGTTTATGCGGGAGTATATTCACCACAAACTTTGAATAGTTTTACTTTATGAAAGTAAATGTGTGACGACGTCAATTTAGTGGACCTAGTGATGACGTAAAAATTTCTGTTCTCGGGCATGGTATTTCTAGAAGGTGTTTACTCTGGTCGTGTAATTCATAATGGTACCCGGACGAAGTCTATGATAATTGTCGCATTTATTGAACGTACTCCTTGTGGACATACTTTAATAAGTGATTTATAAGAGAAATAATGTAGCAGAAAGTGTATTATAAAAGTTCGTTTTTATTTTTGTCTTTATTTTGTTTTATATTTATTGTTGTTGTTCTCGTGTCCATAGATAGACGATATATTTATTGTATACTATTAATGAATGTAATTGACATTTATTTTGTAATTGGTTCAAATTTTGGGGCTCGGTCTCCGACTTAAATAATATTGCTGAGGTTCGATTGAACTAGGATTTGAGGTCTTCGGTTTCGGGCTTTAAAAATGAGTCTCAACTTAACTATACTATAAAAGAGCAGTTTGTCCGTAGAAGGATATTAAGAAAAAGTTGAGAAAAAAACATATATTTAGTTTACTTGACGCAAGTTTTAGGGATAGATAACCAAAGTCATAGATTTGGAATTAGAATAGTTGAAGACATTGAATCATGGACATTTTAAACAACGTAGGAAATGTCCCATTGTGCAATTAACTCTTTTTTTTTTTACAATGACACTATTTTGTTCAATGACAAATTCTATGAACAAAGGGTAATATTTACACATTTTTATTTATAACATTTAAATAAATATCTTTTTAGACATTATTTTTCTATTTCACTCTGACTAGTGACCTTTTAAGGAATTCATTTATTACAAACGATATTCAATAGAGGTATTTAAATAAAATTCCTACATTTTTTTAAATATATATACATGATCACCAGGAGTATTATGTGTCCAAAAGTATTATCCCCTAAAATAAAGTTAAAGAATACCTAAGAGTATGTGTATTAACCGATATTTTTAATGGTCTGGATGGAGTACTGAAATACTCTGTACAGTGGCGTAGCCAGAAATTTTTTATGGATTACGACTACTGAAATTCACATATATGCATACATGTGTGTGATAAAGGAGTGAAGAATATACATTTTGTATAGCAAAAACTTCCTCATGGGGGGTTATGACCCCCCTAACCCCCCTTGGCTACGCCCCTGACGCTGTATTACTCATTTTCAAAAATCCCGTTTCTCAAATCACATCCAGTCTCCGTACACTACTTCCCGAATGAAAAGAAAACACGATTCCGTCAAAACTTTCAGTGTTAATGGAATAGTACTGAATCAAATAATATTTTTTTAATCTTTAAGCCATTATTTGGAGCTGGGACGCACAACCTGTGTCCCGTTGGCCAAAACTGGCTCGCGAGCAATCAATTTGCATGCGCTACTTTTGTTTATTTTTATTTCAAATTTTTATAAGAAATAAATTAGTATATATACAAGGATCGATATAATCGATATTTCGGTCTGTTTTCCGCAGAAATGAAATCTTGCATTTCCAGAGCTCATTATTTTGCCAACAATCTCCGGTACACTTTTATGAGAGCGTGCTCCTAAGATGATTGCTGTTCACTGTACCACATACCCAGCAAAAGCCATATGCACAACAGTCAAACCTCGTTAATATAAAAACGCTTAACAGGTAATTTCTCTCAAATACAAATGAAAACAGTTCCCCATTTTGGTTAATACGATAAAATGTTTGCTACCCCTTGAATTATCGAGGTTTGACACATAATAAAATTCAAGAAAGCTCTAAGTGGGTATTGTACAGTTAGTTCAAGGATTAAAAATAACGCTGTCATATTTATATTGAAAACTCTAGTTTCACAAATTAAAATAAACGAATTGCACCAGGTACTCGAAAAATTCGGGATTCTTTGTAAGATGCACTGCACACTACTTTAGACATGGCTGCCAACCTTCCCGATTTCTTCGGGGGATTTCCCACCACAATTTTTAAAAAGTTCTATTGTACCTTAAATTTTTTGCGTTATTTTAAGTATGAATCGATAGGTAAAAATTAGTGGTGGGAAATCTACCGAAGAAATCGGGGAGGTTGGCAGCTACGACTTTAGATTGTATGACCCCCGCCCCCCCCCCTTCTCCACTAAAAAAAAAGCATGCGTTTGCGACTGCACCGCTGCATTGACCCCAGGTAAGGTACCTTTTCAATTTTATCGCCCGCAGACTGAAAAAGGTTGTGCATCCCTCATTTAGACCGTCAGCAACTTTAATACACTTTTCAACGAACTAAACCTCTAATATATTCACTGCCATATCAATGTAATGCAGTAAAAAATTTCCACCTTATTAGACAGAACATCAAAAAAAAAAAAAAATTCTCGATCATTAAATCCAGCCTTGCGTTTTACTGTACCCCAACACGCTAAAACAAACGCAGCTCTCATTTGCCGCACTAGTTCACCGCTTTTAAACCTCAACGTGGCAGAATAAAACAATCACACAGTCTCCACCTAATTATAGTAAACACCGGCTGAAATTTCTCTTTCATTTTCATAATCGAAATTAATGCTGCAAAGCACAAGACCCATTTTAATTGATTAGAAAAGAATTAGGGAACGTGACGAGCATAACGAATCCCTCTGTGATATGGATGATCGTTTAATAATTGAATCGGACTGACAGCGCATTCATCAGTGGAATACATTTCTTGTAGGTAAAAGGCCTGTTTGGAACATTGTAGCATTAGTTTGCGTTATTTTTTGCCTGTCCACTCTATCATCATTGTAATCAAAATAAATATAGCTGATTAATAAATATCCACAAATGTGAGTCGGAATTAAAAGGTTTGAGTTAGCAAATGGATAGAGGCATCGGCTTGCCCTAGGGTTTTGTTAACTTCAGTGTACATCAAAGGTATTAACAGACTTATTAATCATTTAATAACAGCATTTCGTTACACGAATGGCTTCATAAAATTTTGAGATTCTTGAGAAAAATAACATGTATATTTTCTGATGATTGTAAAATTAATTTTTCTAAACTTCAGAAAAGCAATCAAAACTTACAAATAATTTTAGAAAAGCAATCAAAACTTATAAATAATTTTAGAAAAGCAATCAAAACGTACAGATAATTTTAGTTACATGGAGGGTATCGCAATACTTAAAATCCTATAATTATCGAATTTATATTTTCTATAATTAAATGTGAAAAGTTAAATTATGTATGATTTACAATACTTTTTTGTGATCTTTTTTATTTTTCTAATCGATGTCACCAAGTTATATTCTTCAATCAATTCTTTTTATGACTTTTTAAAATATTCGCTTCTATAACAGATTTGTTTTGCTTCATAATAATACAGGCATCATAGTCGTCCCATTTTTTAAGAATTCCTAACCTTCATCAAAGTGTTACTTAAATATTCCAGCATTTAAATTGTATGATAAGCGAAATCTTAACATCTGAAGAAACGTTTGACCGCTAAAGCACCGGAACATTCTAGTAAGCTATTTACATAGGTAAGGATTAAAAAAAAAAAAAAAAAAAAAAAAAAGAATGCAAAACACAGGACGACTGTGCGATGGCTGAATAATAGTTCTTCTAACTCAACTGTAATTTACCAAGAATTTTTTTTTAATTTTTACTGACTGAAAATTAAATTTCCAGAAACTATTATGGAGGGAAACTTTTCTGTCGAAACTTTATTAAAATCTGTGTATACAGTGTAACCTCAATATGTCGAAAACCATGATATCTCGAATAAATGTATTTCCCTTACAAACTGACCCGCTTTTATTTCATCTCGTTATCTGGAAAACTCAATATCTCTTATTTTTCCGGTGTCCCTTCGACTACGAGATATCGAGATTATACTACATTTCAAAAGAACTTTTTGAGCAAAGGAACCCAAATTTTATTCTAAGTAATGAATCAATTAAAAGTTTTATTTTTAATTTCTCAAAAATATTTTTAAGCTCTTCCAGTAGTTTTTTGTGCTGCCCAAATATTGTTTTCTTTTTCTGAGCAAAAAACATGTACTCAGCTATTAAAATTCAAAATACAAGAAAGTTCTAAAAAATAAATAATTAAATTTTCAAAGAAGTCATAAGTCTCGTAAACACGGTTCAGTTTTATATAATATAATGCTTTGACTGGGGAAACAACCTGCTTTTTTATAATTGTAAGCTTCTGGAAATAAAAGCAATATTTTTTAACTTTCTTTTTAGATCGAGTTTTTATTTTTTGAGTCATTACATTTACTGAAAAATAAAAACATTGCATCCAAATAAGTCGTATTATTAAAAAAAATCGTATATTTATAATACACAATCTGCACTATTTACTTACTAAAATAACATAAAGAACCACGAACCTAGAAGTATAACTCCTGTAACTCTCGAATACGGCATAATAATACAAGAAGTCTATTTATATAGTATAAAATTTGTTCAAGTTAAAAAGCAATCGTAAAAAGAAGAAGTATGAGAATTTTTGCAATTAAGCTTTTTCACACAGAAAAAATCCCCCAATACCATTCTTCCTTGTTAATTAAGAAAACAAGTTGTAACTCACTGCCACAACTGTTTAAAGTCCTTTTAAAATGTGCTTTTTATTACATTTGGAGTGACGTAGAGGAAAGGGTTATAGAATTACAACTGTCACCGCAGCTGAGCTGTTGTTTATGAGTAAAAATGAGAACGTTAGATAGTAATTATGTTAGGCTCACGCCGTAACTTCCAAAATGATGTTTTATCCAATATGACAAAAAACATACAGCTCAAAAGTTAAAGAAAAAAAATATCAGAATAACTACGTTTATTTTTCTTATCGGTTAAATATAAAGTCACTCTTGAAATTCTGAGTGATGTCTTAAAAAAATCTCTCAAGAAATTATACTTCAAGTATAGTGATATAAAGAAGGAAAAAGAAAGAGAAATGCTTTTTGAAGAGCTGATCATTTATTATTATGATAAATGTTTCAATTTAAGTTTGATATTTAAAGGGCTGAGTAAAAAATGTATGTTACGATATCAGTGATAAAATAATATTTATTCCTTGTACATATCATATTTAACTCTCATATTTGAAGGCGGTTTATAAATCTCTGATTTTGACACATGATTAAATTGTAATTTACAGTAGTTTCTGAAATGTAAGTGGCTGTATTTTAAGGGTGTATAAAAGTTACCACTTACAAATGAATGAATATACGTGATGCGGCTAATATTGGCTAATAAATAAATTATTTTTTTTATATGATACTTTCCTTAAGAAATACTTTATACCAAAAGCGGAGTTTTGTTGTTTTAACTAATCTGCACTTAATATCCCCTATCTCTCAGCCTCTTACAGCGGAAATTAAAACCTGTTCATAATTAATGCTGATGTTTTCCTAAATTTTCACGGCATGTTAATGAAATATTTATAGTTAGATAAAATTTTGTGGAATTCAAAAATTAATATCTTTAGCACTTGCGCGTTTAAAATTTATTCCTTAGAAGAATCTTCCTTGGAAATAATTGATGACTAAGGCATTCAATATAATTTATGCATTTTTAAAAATTTATATGTTCTGTTGAAACGGTGGTACTTTTAATTAAAAAAAATAATATACATGGCTTTATAGATGCAATATGTGAATTCTCTAACACCAAACCAGAAATGTATAGTAAAAATTGCACAAAATATCCCTCAAAAGAGACTTGGTAGCTTATATATATTTGTTTCGTTGATTAATTAAGTTTTTAGAAACATAGACCTGATGTTAGTCTTTCATGGGTTTTTGACACATTTTCGTATTGTTCACATATTTCATTTTTAAGCGGCTGTTTAACAGCGTTTTTGACTCCATGTATTCCTGTTATATTCCTCTAATTTTTCTTGCTCAATAGATTCGGGGAATACTGTAACAGTTCTTAAAATTTTTAAATATTCTTAAAAGAATCAATATCTCTTAAAATTGAATCCCTCATACTACGTTTTCGAATGAAAGGAACAAACGAATTCGTTTTAAAATGTCGAAAGAAAGTAAAAGGTAAATCTAGGGTGGTCAAGTGCTCCGGAATATAATCAACCACTTATTTTTAAGCAGTTATTTCTTTTAAAATTTTTTTAAATGGCAATCAAACCCCACGTTTAGCATCAAAATTTTGCGATAATTTAAGCCAAAAAATGGTTTTTAAAAAAAGTGGTTAATTATATTCCGGAGCTATTGGCAACTCTGGTAAATCGATGTGTAGGTATGGACAATTACAGCCTACCGTATGTTTTCTGTTACCGTACCTTTTCTGTTTTTAGTTTGATTTCAGTCTGTTAGTTTTCTTATCTAATATGTATTGTATTACAATGTTGCCTGTATTTACATTACCATACACAAGAAAATATATATATATATGTATAAGGTGCCCGCGTAGAAGAAAATCTCTATAGCCTTCCCAGTGGGCAAATTTGATTAAAATATTTCATAACTGACGCAGGACTTTCACTAGAAATTATAATTTTTTTGTGAAATTCATGATTTTCTTCTACAAAACATTTTCCTGTTACTCTTTTACTTTAAATAAATATTAATGCAATACAAAAAATAGCTCGATAGATACATATTTTCAATAAATAGCTTAAAAATATATCTTGTAAATGATGACAGAAAGAATATATCAGGGTTTTATTTTTTAAGGTCTTATGAATATTTCATAAACTAATATTTATTTGATTTCGATGCAAAGCTCTACTTGTAGGAAACGGAATCTCATTTTGAAACAAATTTGAATCTCCATATACTTCAGGAAAAGAACGCGTAAATGAAATTAACAAGAAGAAAACTATCATACAAAACGCACAAAGAAAATCTCTTTTTCAGTGAAATTACTTGGGGTCAACCGTTGCAGTGCGTGACCTCAGAATGGACACTGGCTGGTTTTTCTATCTCCTGCTTAAGGGACCACCTATAAGATTTTTCTTCTCCAAACAGCATTCTGAGAAGAATGGGAGACTTGCGGAGGAATCAGGGAGAATATACTATTAGAATACTTGGTGCAATGGAAGCGCGGAGTGTGGGCCTAAACCAATTTGGGTAAAATTTTTCATAACTGATGGAGGAATTTCAGTAGAAATTACAAATCTAAAAATACTTAGTGAAATCAATGATTTTCTTCTTCAAAACATTTTCCTTTCACCCTTTTACTTTAAATAAATATTAATACAACACAAAAAATAGCTTTTTACCATAAAATTACATGCCTATAAGCATACATTTCCATCCCCAAAAAACGGGTTACTTCGCCATAATTCCCAGCAACATGGGAAACATATTGAAACACAAGGAAAAAAACTCCAACTTTTCCTCTCCCTTCTTTACTCTCGTGGTTCGGAGCGCCTATCGAATTACCGGTAAATAATATATCGGCGTGAATCGGTGGCAATGATGAACGACCTTTTAAGCGAGACCCATCTTCGCTCTAATTTCATCTAACGTCCAATGGCCGATAAATAATTGATTAGCGAGGGAGACGCCTTATGGCCAAGCCATCACGCCGAAGATAGATAGGCAGCAAGCCTGGAGGAATATTTGCAAAAAGAGCGCGCACTTAGCGAAATTGCGTTGCAAAGGTGTAGCGTAAGATGCGTGGGTGAATGGGATAATGATGGAGCTCAAGCACGGTAAGTGATAATGATGCAAAAGCGGATGACGGTGAGACGAATAACTAACCCTTTAGTGGGTATATGGCTTCTGGGAGCCAGGCAGCTATGTTTTATTTCTTTCAACTTCTGTGCAATAAAATTACAGGCAGGTGATCCGTCAAATAATGTGATGTAAAATCTAGCCTCTATGTAGCGAACTATAAAGCCCAACCCCTCCCAGCGAAAAAAAAAATAATATAAAAAAAATCTAAAACACTTTCATATTCTAAATACGCACTAAAGCGCTATATATTAAAAATGCACCATAATCCATGCGTCTTTTCTATTTCTTTTTCTGGTACCATTATGTTGGAAATAGCCTAATATTCCATGAATGGGCCGTATTAGTCTTTGTGGCATCGTTGTGTTTGAAAGGGCATCATAATCCAGGGCACTGTTTTCCTTTCTTGCTTCAGTTTGTTGGAAAGGGAATAATTATCCATGAGTGGGCCCTATTTGCCTTCCTCTCTTCATTACGCTGGAAAAGGCATTATTTTCCATGCGTGGGTCCTATTTGTTTTCCTTGCTACATTATGTTGGCGAGCTGACCATAATCCATGTGACGGCTCTATTTGTCTTTCTTGCTTCCTTACCACGAACTAAGGCACTATGATTGAAAGGAAGTGCGGTGGTTTGGCAGTACTGGCCAACCCCATTTCCACAAATCATGAGTAGCCCGTGTTCATTAAATTGGAAAGCTTATCATTATCCATGAATGAGCCCTATTTGTGTTTCTTGTTCTATTATGTTGAAAAATGTATCATAATTCATGCGTGGGCCCTATTTGTCTTTTTCACTTCTTTTTGTTGAAAAGTGCATCGTTATCCATACGTCGGTTCAGCATGTCTTTTTGGTGTCAATATGTTGAGAAGTGTATCATAACAATCCATCTGTCGACCCTGTATCTTTATTACAGAAGTATTTACAAGAATTTTATAAAGAAAAAAATTAATCAAATTGACTGCATATTCTCCGAGTTTGAAATTCATAGCACTGTAATTCTAAAAAAGCAAGAGAAAGAAAAAATCACTATATTTAAATTTATCACATCATAATTCTTAATAACAATCTAATATTATAAATTCTTAAAAATTTCTAAGAAGTTTTGCATTTTTCGAAGTACCGTATATTTTGAATCAGTTCCCTGTGTTCCTTGTGACGAAGGGCTTGGACTGAGGAATGCCAAAACAATTTTTGGCCGAAACGTACGTATCTTCTTACCTATAACATCTTATGTGTGTTTTTTACAAAGTTTTTTATTTACTTTATCGTTTAACACCAGTAATTTGAGTGTTTTTTCCGTTGAATCAACCTTTTCTAATCACTAATTAAAGTGCATAAAAATGGCAACGGAAAAAATATTTAATTTGCCGTCTATTTTTTGTCTTTTGCAATATTAAGACAAGAGGATGATCATAAAATGACCATGAGAGAGAGAAATAAAAGACGCACATTGGGCATGTTTCCTTATTTCTAATGAGTCCTTTAGCAAGATGTGTATTTGCAAGAATAAGCATGAGTCATCTTCGTCATTTTTGTCATTGAATAAAGTTGCAAAACTTACATATTTGTTGTTTCCTTGTTAATTGGGAATGTGTAAAAGAAAAGAGCAATTTTCTAAAACAATTATGGTTATTTTTTTATATTCACCATTTAGAAAATTTTGATAAATAGAAGTTTTTATAAAGATATGTACTGTAATTTTTTTTGGAGGAAGGAATCTCTTCTTGGCTCAACCACTTCAAACAAAACCACTGGTGCAGGCACACAATCAGAAAATCTTGGAGCTAATTTTTCATGAAGATATTTTATTTTTATCGTTTTGTTAGAAGCTTTTTAATGAAATTGCATTTTGTCTTTCCGTCATCGTGTCCCGCTTAAAAACAAGGCGCCTCCACTTAATAGAAGTTAGAAGTATTGAAATTGCTCATGGATCCCGTTTGGTCTAGCGGGGGATACTATCGGGGTTACCTGGTTAGGATACCCGGCTGTCAACCAAGAGACCCGAGTTCTGTTCCACTATGCAAATAGGGACATCTAACGAAAAATTATATTTCTTTAGCTATACTTTAAAGCTTTAGTTACAAATAGAAAATGAGTGTCATTTGTAACTAAAAAGCAGAAAATAAAGTAAAAATACAATTTTAAAAAAGAAGCTTTTTATTGTGGAACTCTAAAAGGCATAAAATAAAAATTTATTCTTGCAAAAATATGTTATAAATTAGTGAAAATTTCAAAACTAAGAAAACTTCTGAGAAAAATATAGATATTTCACTTTTGCAACTGATGAAAATTTTTAAATGCTCAAAATATTTTTAAAAATTTTCGAAAAGAATATTCAACTAGAGCTGTATTTGCTTGTAAGGCATTGATTTAGTTATTAATATCTGTATTGCAAAGGTCTCGAATACTTTTTAGCATTTAAAAATTTTCATTTCTTGCAAAAGAAAAATATCTATGCTTTTCTCAAAAGGTTTTTTTTTTTTTTTCCAGTTTTGAAACTTGCATTCATTTATATAGCATATCTTTGCAAGAATAATTTTTTTTAAACTTTCATTCATTTATAGCCTATCTCTGCAAGAATAAATTTTTATTTTATACCTTTTAGGGCTAACAATAAATCTCCATTTTGCTGGATAATTTGAAGACTGCCTATTGGCTAATAAGAACAAAATCTTATTAGTTGTTTCAGAGAATATTTCGTAGAGAATTTTAAAAATCATTCCTCTAAGGTTATAGAGTATCATTTTTGCATTAATTTCAGTATAAATATGTTTGAGTTCATTCAACCTATAAAATGGTTTTTATGGTACTTTTATTATTTTAATTACCTGAAACAAATAGTAACCCAACAGTTTATTTCTGCTTAAAATAGCTTTCTCTCTCTCTCTCTGCGAAAAGTATTTAAATTCATTCTCATATCCTAATATTTCCCCCAAAATAAATAATATTTCCTTCTACTATGTTAAAAAACCGCAACTGCTACTCCAACAAAAAAGTATTCGAGTAACAGTAACAGCTAAATTTCTTGTTTTAATGTTGTGAATAAATAAATTGTTTTGGGGAAAACACAAAAACAGAAAGAAAAATGGAACATATGACATGATTCATTGAGAGTAGTATTGAGAATAGTATTTTAAGTATGACACTGACATAGAAAATTTGACTTACGTTCGAATACTTTTTTGAGAGGACATACATGCAAATGTTTCTTGAGAAAGGCAAAGAATTTAGATTTTGGCAAAAAATTATAGAAAAAGAAAATTGTTCGGTTCCGCTGGCGAAGCATAAAATTTTTAAATTGTTTATGAAAACTGACAACTAATTTAACTGAAATTTTGTAGCATCATAGCAAAACAGATTAGATAACACATGTATTGTCGCATTTGAACAGTACTATTCCAATGATAATTTTTTTAACTACTATGGAGATTGAAATATTTTGTTAACAGGTTACTGTGATTTTTGTTGAACAATTTTTTAACGAAAACGTTTATCTCCTAAAAGATTCAGTGGAATAGATCTTTAATGTGTGACAGCAACTATGGATGGATGAGAGACGATTTTTTGCAAGGCGAGACAGAGATTCAGAACTTTTTTTCGAGACGAGACAGCAAATATTTTTAACAATCTAGGGATTTTGCTAGACGAGACAAAGCTATTCGGCTGTTTTGCGAGACGCAAGAAACCTATTTTTTGTCTCGCATCCATCCCTAACAATAACTTACAAAAAAGTTCAGAAACTGGGGAACCGTTAAGGTGAGAGGTTAGGCCGGTTCTCCCCTCCGCTAAACACTTAAACGTATGGTCTTGGGTTTGATTCCCATTCACCCAGGCCGTTTGTGTTTGTCCTATGAGCTATAAAATTTCGTTTCTCTGTGCTGGTAAAAACTTTAATTGTGTTGTTCACTTTATTCGACAAGGATTTATAAGTAGAACCTCGAAACCAATGAATTAAGTCTGCAAATACATGATCCCAATGCAACAATAAACCCGAAAAACTATTTTCCACGCCTTTTAGATTATTAAAAAAAAAAAATCGTCAAGACAGAAAATAAATGCAACCTACTACTTTTTATCTATTCATTATTCATATTCTTTTAGTCTTAAGATTTGTGATGATTTTTTTTTTCTTTCCGAAAAGAATATGTAACTTAGAAAGGTTTACTCCTTCAAAATCCTCTCCTTATTACGTTATCGGGAGGGGCGAAATACACACACATCACCCCCTTCTTTCTCAGATAAAATGTAACACGAAGGCGTGTTCTAAAAGTTCCGCCAAATGCACTTAGTGACCTCTAGCGGGTCAAGACGGTAACTACATTGATAAGGACTTACTTAACGCTGAGTGCTGAAAAAGAAATTGTCAGGCAAAAAAGTGCCGGAAAGCAAATTTTAGATAAAAGCACTTTATGTTACACTTAAAATGTGTTTGAAAGTTTTTTCTCCGGTGAAATATGATAGGTCTGGTTGAGATAAACGGAGTATGACTTCATTTGCTTAATCAATTTCCATTGCCCTCGAAACCTTTTGCGAGTGATTCTTCACTCACGATGACTAGTCGGTGATCGTGACATTTTAACGTGATGTGGTGCACTCTGATGAGATTGCGTGACAAGCTCTT
This sequence comes from Cheiracanthium punctorium, assembly GCA_038373885.1. NCBI lineage: Eukaryota > Metazoa > Arthropoda > Arachnida > Araneae > Cheiracanthiidae > Cheiracanthium > Cheiracanthium punctorium. Next base: position 363,942 of record JAWZYV010014827.1, on the reverse strand, counting down.
TTCTCTTCAAGTAAGTCAGGAAAGGGTGGTCAGAGAGACTGGTGCCGTAAGTCAGATGAGAATTTTAAACAGATTTATGAATGGAATTGCTAGCGTCTTCAGATTTTAACTTGAATACAAAGGGTAGCTATTATATGAAAAGTGTTCACAATTTATCAGGTGTCTATTTTCTGTTAGAGTTTGAAACAATGTGAGATTGGCTTTAAGCTTTGAATCTTAGTATTTGAAGCACGCATATGGTAGTGTAGACTATAATTCATGCATGACTGCTTGTTTTGGTCTGTCAGGGCATTTATTAAGCAACTTTTTTTTTCCCCAGTGGTTTAGAATAAGCTTCTTTAAAAGAGAAAAAAAAAACTCTACAATTTTCTTTTTTGTATTCAAATGTACAGTTACGCAGTTGAACGTTTATCTTGAATTTGCTCTACGTTAGTGACAAAATTTTTGTTAAATCAACAAAATATTTCGTTGAATTAAAAATATTTTGTTGATTCAACAAAAATATTTCTTTGAAATATAGCCAACCAAAATTTTGTTGAATCATAAAATATTTTTTTCAGTGTGGTTTAAACTTTCTTCTGCATATTTTAGCACGCACAAATTTATACATGAAGGGTTTTCTTTCCATAAAATTACTATCTAGATAGACATATAACAATATATATACAATGGTACTTTTCCCAGATTTCATCAAACATTTTAAGAGGAAAACGTCTTACACGGAAAAGCACTAAGCAGAAATTATTAAAAATATAAACATATTACTTTTATAAAGGATAATTGAAGTATTATATTATAGTTTTATGGTTTCATAAAATGAAATTTCAAAAGTACGAACAGGAGTGTCATAAAAGACCGTGTGTTTGTGCCCCCTATGCCACGTGATTTACAAGATTTACGATAAAGGATCCCAACCGCATTTGCTACTATTGATCCTGACATGTTGAAGTGAGTGTGGGGAGGGAAGAATTTGATTTTACACTTCATATCTACCGCATCACGAAAGGTGCACATATTGAACAGTTATGAAACAAAACCTGTAACATTTCTTTATCCAATAATGAATTATAATATACCCTGTATTTTGAATTTTAAATTTGAACAATATAATATTCAATTCATATAATAGTAATGAAACTAAAAAGGGAACAAAGTAAAGTAATTTTAGACTTGAGTTTTAAGAAATATGTTTCACAAAATATACTGTATTACAGTTAGCGTCGTAATTTAGGATTGGCTTTACTGGAGGCTCAAAAGAGTGAAGATAGGGAGTCACTTTACATGAAATGATTTTTATAAGCTTCTTTTGCCTATAGTTGCTCCTAAGAACAACAAAAAAGAGTTTTTTTCCCAACGTTTTAGATTTCGTGCGCAACAAAATAAACATTATTTTTGGTCGTGTACAAGAATTATGTTATATTAAAAAAAGAATTGATTGCACAGAGTTTGATTTGTATTTTGCCTTTAAATTAACAGCATTTTGGGCTTGGAAAACATTGAAAATAAAGATGCAGATCGTTTCTAAATTGTATGACACCAGTGGCGTATTTAACCCTTTAACGCGCAGTGATCCCGCTCTGGGAACACCCAACTCGGACGTTGCCTCGTGACTGTTGCCAGTCACGAAGAATAGATTTGATTTCTATAAAAACAGTTGCGGGTGACATAGCTCCACGAGAATCCTTTACTTTTTAGCACGTCATTTCCTGTAAAAAAAATGGTCACGATTATTTTTAACAGCACTAACATCTGCTGAAAAATGGAAGAATGCGAGAACAGCCGGTTAGATTGCCCAATGTTGAAAAAAGGCAGTCGTTGCCATCGCTCGACTTAACTACCAGCAAGATGGCGGACGATCGAAACGTTCATCGCGTGCCACAGATCTAGAGACTCTTTTTGGACGCAGCTGGCGCCATCTTGCTGGTAGTTGCGATGCGATCAGATCGATAAGTCGAGCGATGGCAACGGCTGCCCTTTTTTCAGCATTGGGAAAGGGTTGCGCCTCAAAGGGTTAACGGGGGCTGAGGAGGCCCGTTGCCCCTCTGAAAATGTAAAGCAGTTACTAAAAGCAGCTATTTAAAAGCATTTATAGTAACTACAATGAAGATTTAAAATACCGGATCCCCCCCCCCGCGCAAACGAAAACCTATGTACGCCACTGTATGACAGTATGACACTTATTATGCATTACTAGTGTAAAATCCACATGAAGAACTAATTTACGCGAAGATGATAGACTTCAAATTGACATTAGGTTGTTTTTGTGTGTTTAAGTATATACAGGGTGTCCCCAAAACGCTGACTTAGGCTTTTATTTCTTAAATATTGATCAAAACATATACAATAAATTACAAAGTTACGTAAAAAAATTACAGATTTTTATGGTATTGATTAAATTTTTCAGGAGATTTATTCTGTATAAATGAGAAATTCCCTTGTACAAAACAAAATCCCATTTAGTAAAATGTGCCTTATGCATTAATCAGATGATGTACATAATTTCAGCCTTTCATCATAAGAAGGGCAGAGAGATATTTTTGAGCAAAGTTGGTGAAGAGCTTACAGTACCAATAATAGCAAAAGTATAATGTTTGTTATTATTTTTTATATACTACACTCGACTTTCGTTTTTTAAACTTCTTTTTTATGAACACTTGTGTCTTTACGTGCGAGTAATCCTAAATTCACTCCAATAGACTATTTTATGACTCGATTTTACGAACTATTTGAGTGATCCCTACTGGTTCGTAAACACAAATATCGATTGTAATTTTAATTATTTTTCTATTACTGTTTCATTATTATTATTATTATTATTATCCGTGTATGTGGGATAAATATGCTAAGAACTTTCTCTTTCCTGCCCTAACTCCAGTTTCAACCATGTCTCTATATCTTCAAACGTTCTTTCATTTTTATAAGATAAAAGACACACTACTCACTGTGATTGTACATACATATACAGAGTGTCTCATAAATACCGCCCAAACTTTGCACGGCCAGATTCCTTGTTGGGAGTACATAAAAAATGCCCGAAGAACTGCACGTGTACGACTCCCAGTTTTCGAAAAAAGAGGAAAAACAAAGTATGACGTCACATCCGGTGGAAGGAAAAACAATTAGAAACATTAAATTGGACACTGGATTAGATATGGAGGACTCGGTTTCATGGCCGCTAGGCTCATCAGATCTGGTGCTTTCCAGTGAAAGCATTTGAAAGTCCACCCCCTAACATTAGCACATTCTGTCACACTTAGTAAAATTAGAAACTTATTAAAAATCTTTTTAATGAAACTAAACTTACATTTAATTTCTGAGAGACTTCGCAAAACTCATATAATAGGGAATACTAAATTGTTTTTTGAAATATTTTAAAATGAAAACTGTGGTATTGTTTCTATTCGTGGTAGACTTGGAAAACACAAATCTAGATGGCAAAATTTTTAAATAAGTTGGTAAAAACCGATATTTGGCTTCGAGCAGTTTCAGGACACATGGAAAGTAAAATGACTCAAATTTAAGAATTTTCAATTATCAGCCTAAGACATTGAGTAGACTGAGACGATTCCATACATATATAATTTGTGTCGGTTTAGAATATAGAAGCACTCAAAACATGGATTTTTAAATGTAAACATACGTGGTTTGGCTATAATAAAGTTTTCGCTTTTTGCCATGTTTTCAAAATGCGGTTTTTTTTATGCTTTGGTACACTTTTATAAAATTCTGCTTCAGGTAAACAATTGAAACTTTCCAACATTTTTTAGCTAATTTGTTTCTTTAAAAATACCTAACATTTAGAAATCTCAATTTATTTTTAGATCTAACATTAATTTAGAGATTTGAATGAAAAAATTTGTAAAATAATGACTTTTTTGTTTATTTAACTTTTAGGATTTTTTAAGTTTTTAGTAAAATATTTTTAATTTTAATGTTTTTAGCCAAAATGAAAATCGCTTCTTATTATTTTCATACAGTATGTTTTCTAATATCATACTAAATTTTAAGGTGATAATAGTTTTTTAGAAAAGTGTACCAAACTGACATACTGTTTAAAAATTTTCGTTCATATTGATTAGTTCTTAAAAACTAATTCATGAATCAAATTAATCTTTTTTATTATATATATGATCTATTTTTTTTGTGTGTGTGTGTATGTGCTGTTTATATACTGTGTACAAAAAAAATTTAATTTCTACCTCTATTTTTCAATAAAATACATGATGTCAAATCTTTTGCTCTTTTTACTCCTCGGGATGCCAAATGTGTCTTTAAGGACCTCTCTGCCCCCCCCCCACCCATCCCCTAAAAAAAGTCTTAGCAATGGCGCTGTAAGTCATGTATAAGACAAAGATTTAAAAGGTTGATTTGTAGTTCTTGAATTGTATTTCATAAATAACACAACTCAACACAGTGTTTGAATTTGTATTACATAATGCATATAATCAAAAAATATTTTGTGACCCCCAAGAACTTCTAGTCTCGGGTATTTGGCGAGATATGTGCTTCTTTTACAGCCCTGATTTAAGGAAACAAGAATTTGTTGCATAACCTTGTTTATTATGCAAAGATGTGACAAAACTTGCATAAACCTTATTTAATTAGCAAGATTTGTCACAACTAAATAAATACCCCTGGGAGAATTTATTTAAATATTAGCATTTTGAAAGCTGTTGAATTAACATTAAATCCGGGACTATATAATTGTTGACTTCAGCTCACAAAAAGATTAAAAAATAATCCGGCCACTGAATGTCACAAAAGCTACATATTATATCTCTCTCTTAATTCTGAAGTGCAATTATCTCCTTGCGTATTTTATTTTCACTAATATATATTCCTTTATACTTTTTTACAAGAGTAGTCGAGATGTGTGATCTGTAAACTTAGCTTGCCTGCCTATCTGAAAGGGGATCAAAGATAGCTTGAAAGGGAAGATACGATAGTATTCCCTTGATGGAATTGAAAATCCTCGGTGGATGTGCAGTAATAGTGTCTGCTTCACCCCTGATGCAGATAACAGTGTTAACCAGAAAGGGATTAACATATGGTGTAAAGGGGAGATATCTCCCTGGGTTGCAAAGTGAAATCCGAGATTTTCAAAAATATGATTTTTATCTGCTGCAATCTAGATTATCTTTATGCTTTGGTGAGTTTCACCCAATATGCATGCTACTGTAGAACGCAGTAAATTCAAAGGAAACCAAGTCTGAGCGTCATAAAAACAGATCACAAAGTAATTACAAAGTACTGCATATTTTTAAAGCTAGTTTGATTTGCGTAATTTGGGTTAACATTTGTGCAGCTGGGTAACAGAAATTCAGTGGTCGACGTCAGAATAGCCAGAATATGTGTACAGGAGATAAACAAAGAATAGGGAGATTATTTAATGTAAGAAACTGTGTTCAAAATCTAAAAATGGAGAAATAGCAGATTTAAAAAAAGGCATAGCTAAAAAAATAACATTTTGCTTTGTGTACTTTGTTTATGTCAAATGTAGTTTGTTTTATATAAATTGCACCTAAAAAGTTTTACATTGCTTTAGGCTAAAATTTTACTTTATTCCACATTTTGATAAGGTCAAGCAAGATTTCTTAAAAATTAGCTGCTCTTGAAACAAGTTTGTATAATCGCCAAAGATCTTACTTGGATGAAAAAACGTCACACTTTGTAGAACAAAATATGACATGCTACAGAGTAAAATCATTTAAAGGACTTAGAGGATTAAGGGATCAAAAAATTATTTTTGATTTGGAATTTTAGTTGAAACCGCAACTTATTTATCCATCTTAACATCAATTCCAGGTAATTATTCCAACTAGATTGAAGATATACCTTATGAAGATTAGAAGCTGAAAAACAGAAAATTAACTTTATGCTGCGTTTCTCCAAAGCGCGAATTTTGAGAATTGTCCGAAATATATACTAAACTTTTTATGCTTTATACTATCCTGATATTTGTTAGAGTTATAACTGGTATCAATGTCTATAGAATGAATTAATAAAAAGCTTGAATGAGAAAAAAAATAACCATCATGTTAATAAAAAAGACGTTTCTTTTGATATTAGATATTTAAATTTGAGTTATCTTCATACAGTGACACTTTCTATTTTAATATTAAATATGAATAATTATAAAAATAATTTTTAAATGATTCTTGAAAAATCTGTTAATTAAGAATTAGTTTGCTCTAAAGTTTTACCATATGTGCTACAACTATATTGCTACGCAAAAATACTTGTTAGGCTATTAATGTTATTTTGATTATAAAGTGCAAAGCTATTAAAATGCATGTGCATGTCTTCTTTAATGCATTTTCCCTAGTTTTTGCAGAAAAAAGAAAGATCATCTCTAGTGTAGTTTATCACAAAAATGGATCCATAGCCTTAAACTTAATGTTAAAGCTTGTTTGACCGAAACGAATTATACAATAAATAAAAATGTTAGCCTAAGGCACTGTAACGTTGAATATATGTTGCTGATACAATGAATCTATATTTCTATCTTCTATCACACTTCTCCTAAATTATAAGACTATTTTATAATTCAATATTTTGTATCTGTTTGAACTATACATAATCAATTCGGCAATACCTCATGTGTTAATATCTCAAGATTCACAAAACATTCATTAGATTATATCTAATTTACATTCTTAATTACTTCAAATGTGCGAAATTCTAGAAAAAAAGCTAGCTTGGTTTGATTTCTATTTAGGTATTAAACATTATAAAATAAAAATTTATATAAAATAAAAATTTATTAGAATGTTCAGTGAATCATGCCAAAAAATTGCGATTTCTCCTGAGCTGCTATAAGTTCTGGAACCTAACTTATCGAATGTTCGAAGTAATAATACTGTATTTCAAGATACGTATTGAAACTAAATATAGTTTAAATAAAGTATATATCGCTAATTAATAAGAAAATCACCAGACTCGTTAAAGATAACACTGTAAAAAATCAAATTAAATATTTTATAAAATATTACTGTACTGTAACCTTAGGCACTGTGCTCACTTCTAATTAACCCCCCATTTTCAATATGAAATCGAAGTATTTTGCTATTGGTATTTTTCTCAAGAGATCCTGTTAATTATTTTTCAGAACACAACAATTTCCAATAGAATTACGTTCCAATATTTATAAATGAACAGGGCACGCCTTACATTTCTGAGGAAGACGTCTAATAAAACAAGCGATATTTTAAAGTTGAATTTCATCATTTATTGATTAATTTGTAGAGCAAGGTAAATAGATTGGACTTTTGATGTAACGTATAATTAATCAAGTATTAATTCAGGAGAAAAACTTTATCATCGAGAAGCGTACACTCTTCTGGTAATTAATTTGTCAATGAAACTTCCGTTTACCTGATCAATAATTAATCAACGTGGAAAATATTTGCTGAAGCATTGTTTTAAGAAATGATTAACAAGCATCGAGTTTAGAAGTTTCTGAATGTTTGTTTAGTTTTACGGCAAGCCTACACGAAGAGCATCTGCCTTCGTCGGGAGGGTAAGGGTTTGATCGGATGTACGGAGGGCGTAGAAGGCTCTGAAAATGAAATTTGTAAAAGCACATAATGAGAAATGAACTAGATAATTTTTAACAATATATGCGTGAGACTTGTACTCTGAAAATACTGTAGCTCTCTGAGTAAATGAATGATATTTTAGGGAAGATTGCTGTAAAGGGACACAAATGTAGGAGTTACTTCTTCTTTAAATTCAAATTAAATATTTTTTTTGGGGGGGGAGAGGAGGGGGCAGCAGAAGTAAAATATATATATTTCACAGCAACACATTTCTATACAAGTACTTTTACACCTTTATGCAGGAATAAATATTTTTGAGTGAATAAATAGGACTCTCTATATAGAGAGCTTCAATTTGCTTTTATTGTCAGCTTGTCCTTTTGCTGACTGGACTGTTCGAATTCCATAAACAGTGGCTGATGTAACAAGCACTTAGAAAAACAAAATAGTTAAAGGAATTGTTTCGTTTTCTTTCTTCCCTAATAGTTAAAGAGTCTCTGACGCAATTGCTCCGTTGTTCAGGTGCGATGGAATGGGTACGAAAAAAGGCTTTTGCAAATGATGATTTAAGAGGCCTCTGTAGTCAGCTTGCGGAGATTCAAGTCCCAATGCTTTGCTATGGAGAAAAGTGCCTTAACGCATAATCATTTTTCTCAGAAAGTATTGGGTATTTTTAAATGAAATTTTCCTGTGTGAATCTTGAGAACTATCCGCAAGGATTGCGCGAATCAGATTTGAGTTAATTTAGCCGAAAGAGATTTTTTGCAGTCTGAAAAGTAACATAAATTTTAGACTGCAATAAAATCTCTTTCGGCTAAATTAACTCAAATCTGATTCGCGCAATCCCTGCGAATAATTCTCAAGATTCACACAGGAAAATTTCATTTAAAAATACCTAATACTTTCTCAGAAAAATTATTAGGCGTTAAGGCACTTCTCTCCATACCAAAGCATTGGGACTTGAATCTCCGCAAGCCGACTACAGAGGACTCTTAACAGCTCAATTATAATACTAAATATCTTAAGTTAAATGTTCAAGTTTTTTCAGTTAAACTTTGTACTTGACATAACCGCAGTTTTGATTGCTGAAGCATCTATTTGCAACTCCCATTATTTGTAGAAAAGTATACGTCTCTAAAAGTTGTTTTTATACCCATTCTATCCAATTTGGTAATTTTTAACGTAACGATTACATCTGTTAACATGAAGAATACGCCCATAGCTCCCTTCCACAAAAGAAGTTTGTAAACACCCACTGGCAGGTTTAAAATTTATTCCAGGAGAGGAATAAAATCATTTAACAGTTTCACAGTGGCGGCTCGTGGGATACAGCAAGTACAGCCAGGCTGCAATTGAAATTATCAGCACATACTTTAAAATAATTTATTCTACTAATTTTCCTAAATTCAGATTAGAATTGTGGAATTCCTACGGTAAATTTAAAAAAATCTCCGAAAAAAACCAAACAAAAAAAAAAGTATTGTGGCCGGATCGCTCATTCAGAAAAAAAGCACTTTAATCTTCCCGCAATTCAATTGGAAAAATATTTGGTTCAGCCCAGAGCGCTGAAAAGAAAATTGGCAGCACCGTTGCCATGACAACGACTACGTAAGCAGCCTCTCCGGCATAGGGAGTTTGCAGCTGATACAGCCGAAGTAAGATTTTTTTTAACGGCGGCTGAACTTGAGAACTCGACTGAGAAGTGAGGGAGGGGATAAGGAGAATATATGTTTGGAAAACTCTCCACTTTATATTGCTGAATTTATCAAGAAGGTAAGCCTGAATAGACGCTTATGAATGGACAATTACCCATCAAAGCAGTATTGTTTTTAAGTAAGCAAGAACTGGCATTTGGAGGACATGGCAAGCGAGAAAATTCTTTAAACATGGGAAATTTTAAAGATCTTTTAAAATTATTGATATCTGAATTAAAACAACGCCTTTTTATGGGGACATCACTGACCGATTCGCATGTTTAAAAGAAAGGAGGATTGATTTGACTTATAAAAAATAAGTAAGTTTTCTTTTTTTTTTCTTTTCTTCTCAAGTTATCGTTACAAAAGAAAATTCTAAGGAAACTTCGAATCAGACACGGATTAATGCAATTTTGAGGATAAGAGCGGCTGCTTGAAATTTATGTCCATTTTATGGAAGTAAAATAGGATCTCTTACATTTTTTATGTAATTTCTTTTTTTTTTTTCCTCTGTGGGGGCTTAATCAGCCAGCTTTCGAATTCAATAACAAAGATTTTCCAATCCTGTCCGGAGGAAAGGGGGGGGGGGCTCATATGCTTCCGGCTGCACTAACAGTTTTGACCATGGGCCGCCACTGCAGTTTCATGTAAATAAATTAACAACAATAAAAAAACGTAATGGACAACAAAACATGAGATTTCATTGCAATTAAAACTGTATTGTCCATGGTTTTTACTTTTTTTTTCTGCACACGTTGCTGTTCTGTTTTTCACTTCAGCTTCTGAACAATCCACTACCACTTCAAAAGTTATAAATTTTGAAGCAGATTCTGGTGGTATGTAATATATATATATATATATATATATACACGAGCTTCCTAAATATCCCCTTAAGGATTGCCTTAACTGTAAAGGTTGATAATTTCAAGACTATAAGCCCAAACTGAACTTTTTTTTTTCTGTGTATGTGATTCTAATGTAAAATTTATACATGTTCCTATTCAGGATTTTTTTAGATATACCAATTTAATAATTGATAATTGATATTTAATAAATACTTTGGATAAAAAACGTCGATAGCTGCCATTGGTCTTTTATAAATTATATTTTGAAATAAAGTATAATGAAATCCATTTGATATTTTACCTTTATATATAAATCTTGTAAAAATTTCTCAACATTAAAAAGATCATTTTTCAGTACTTTGTAGCTCATACACTTTTCGTTGAAATAGAATGAAACCTTGCATTCTGGTATTTTTTGACAGGCTGATTTCAAATAGTAAGAAAAAAGATTGAGTGTATATTGAACGTTCAAAATTTGCGTTCTGTTTTAATGTGCAGATGACCCCCCCTAAGATAAAATTGTTCTAACATTTGTTTTAAGGAAATATTTCTAATAAATTCATAATACTGGGTAAATACTGACGATATTAGAAATACTGTAATGTTTTACCCAGTATTGATTAAATGTCTGATACATGTCAATATACCAACACTGACACATGAGATATTGTATGCGAGTTTTTTCAAACTGCCTAGCTAACGTACTGCAACTATTGCGTCAGTTGTGGTTTGTTTCTGTTTTAATAACTCAGATTGCAGTTATTTTGAATCTGATATGAATTATTGCAATCTGTTCCTTTATTAAGAATAATTGCTGTCCAATATGCATGCAAATCTGTCAAAAAAATTACATGAATTCATGAAACTCAAAGGAAATGTTCAACCCAAGATTAAAAAAGAATGCATCAATATAAATGAAAGGATAAATTTGATAAGAAAAATAACTAGTAAAAGTCAAAGTATGTTGCTATAGAATATCTGCGAGGGCGGGTATTTTATAGCAACACACTTTTACTTTGACTTATATTATTTATTTTTCTCATCAAATTATCAAAATAGATGCTACAAACATTTAAAATAAAGTTTTTAAAAAACTGAAGAAGAAACTATAAAACAAATAATAATAATACATAATAATTATTATTTTTATATTTTTCCACTATTTCACTAAGTCTGTGCTGACTAAAAAAATAATTATTTGACTTATTATAGTCCTTAAAGTTAACTGCAGTCAAATATTAGTGTAGACACTAATTCAATTTTCAAGTTAAAAAATTATGAGTGTGGTGATTTTTCTTCATGGTTTATTTGTGTGTGCTTTCTCTTTTTTTTTAGGTATAAATATTATTTACAGACAGGAAAAAAATAATTATAGCGTAAAGAAACACGGCATTTTGTAAAAATTGTGTGTTTTTTTGTTTTTTTTTTTTAATTGGGATGGCAAAGTTAAATCGCGTTTGGGAGGTGGCACTCCGCATTTCATTGGATCGACATTTTAGCCTTAATTCAGAACGGATAAATGTGGATTAACACTGGTGTTTTTCGTTGAATGACAGACGCTGCCAACACCTTCTAGGTAAAGAAAGCCCAACAAATCCTACGTCACCAAGCTTTGACGTTGTCATTGAGCTTACATTTAAAAGTTTTATTTTCGGAAAATGAAACTATTAAAACTTTCTGGTGAATTTACCCATGAATAGCAATGTTTTAATAGTTTGATATAAAAAATATTATTTTGCGACAATGGCAGTTTTTAACCATGACTAATTAGATAATATGATAAGGAAATAGATCATAAGGAATAATTTTGTATGAGAGAGGTATTTAAATGTTTAATTTAAAGTATTTTCCAACATTTGTAGCATTGGTGACGTAGGTGTTGTAAGGCTTTCTATATCTATGGGGCGTTGGCTATACTGCCAAAACAAACTTTGATAACCTATCCAGTTAACGCAGTGCAATTCTTCGCAGAATTCGTCACAGGCACAGATATCTCACAAACATTATAATCCGGCGTGATCTCGGTATACCTTCATTTAGGGCTACAGTCCATCAAATTGCTGGGAGTTTCTTCGAAAACCTTTATAATGTTCCAAATGAATACGTAGCCGAACCGCCCGATTATGACTTTCTGGAAAAACAAATAGAAAAAGCCCCAAGGGGGGCTTACTTTTGGATACCGATTAACAGCCTTCCATCTTTTATTATATGCAGGGTGGTTATAGTTAAACTTCCCCTATGAACAGTGCTCTATCGCTAAAACGGGTGAACGGATTGTAATCAAAATTGGTATATTGGCTTCACATGATATGCGCTGAAGGAATTTCAAAAAAAAAAAAAAAAATAGTTCAAAAAGTATCTGCTAGGTGGCTTTTTGCAAGGAAAGCGGCAAATTTAATGATGGAAATGGCTTATTCAAAATATACAAACAATTTTAACATTTATTCAATAGTTTTCGGGCATTTATTCATTAATTTGGGTAATATTTGAGCTAATTTCAATATGCGTCTAGTGTACATTTTTTTTAACTAAACGTTCTGAAAAATTCCCTTAAGCGACCCCTCACTACCCAACTAGCACACATACGTTGGGTTATTGATGGCACGTGGTTGGCACAAGGTTGTTACGTTGGATGTCCATATGGAAATGTCGGTATTCTGTTGGCTAAAGGTTGTGTTGGGCAACCGTTGGTAAACAACCGTTGGCCATCGGATGGCTGAATGTTGTGTTGGGCAACCGTTGGTAAACAACCGTTGGCCATCGGATGGCTGAATGTTATGTTGGGCAACCGTTGGTAAACAACCGTTGGCCATCGGATGGCTGAATGTTGTGTTGGGCAACCGTAGGTAAAACAACCGTTGGCCATCGGATGGCTGAATGTTGTGTTGGGCAACCGTATCATTGCGCATGCGCAGAGACACACATTCAGGAAACCGGGAAGAGATAGATTCATGTCCGTTCGCTGTTCCGTTTCCGCCATTGCTTGTTATGATGTGTTGATACACTTTTATAAAATGATTGATAGTTGAAATCTGAAACGAATATTTATCTTTTCAGCTATATTTCTGTGAATTTTAATCGTTGCATAGGTACGTAGTAACTTGAATCACGATAACTATTATTATTGATGCATTGATTATAGTTCGATTGTCCATAAGCCTAACGATCATCAAAGTATGTAAACAAACAAATTACTATGGAGCTATGGTAATAAATATATAATAATATCACAGTGCTTATTAAAAGATGCGTTTTGGATTACTAAACAATGCTAGACAGCTTAAAAATAAAGTTTTATTTGCTCATAGTTGTACAACAGTCGAGAAGGTAAAATTGGACACAATTGTTTTCTCCTAATAAGATTATTCTGAAAAAAAATCAACTTGAGCCGTGCTTATATTTTGCAAGATTATAATGACTAATGAGATTTCAGATTTAGAAGTAGTTATTAAACTAACACTACTTCAATTTTGAAATCTCGTTGGTTCACAGTGGTTAATCAACAACAAGGATTTAAATTTGTGCATCAAAATTGTTTTGTTGTTAAAGGTATGTATAAAATATTTTACAGTTTTAAGAATTCAGTTATTTTAATATTTTACAAATGTGTTACAGTACTTTACAGTTCATATATATACCTATATTTACCAACTTCATTTTGTTATTTATTTATTATTTTAGAAGAGATTTTTGTATCTACACCTGTTATTATGCTACAGGACTCAAATTTTATGGAGAAAAATACATAATCTATATGCAATCAAATACTCTTTGAGAGTACTGGAAGAAAAAACATTTTTATTGCTTTGACAAGTCTCTTCTACTGCGTATTTTAGTTGAATGAAAAATATCAGTAGCTCTTTAAGTAAAATGCTGTGACTGAAAGTTCAGATCCATGAACTGAAATCAATACTGATTTTTTAAAACTTTTCTTCAGACATTCTATTTTTTGCATTAGAGAAAGGATGCACTATGGAAAAAAAAAAGTTCTCTCTCTCTCTCTCTCTTTTTTTTTTTTTTTTCAAAATTTTGTGCAATGGTAATTATGCGGGATGCGTTGTAACTTTTTTTTGTGTACCATCAACGACTTTTTTCATTTTATGTGCTATAGCGTGTAAGCAGCATCACTAATACATTCTGTTGTACTGATATCTTTCTCATAGTCAGATAATATAGATGCACCCGTGTGTTGATACTTGCATGCGTCGATATTGCATACATAATGCATATGCATTACGCATGCAATATTTTTTTTTTCTTTTACTTTGCAGTCAATATCTACAGTTAACTGAAAATAAAAATAGAACTACGAAATGTCATTGTATTCCATACCAATTTTATTCGGGCAAACTAAAAATTAAGAATCTAAAAAATTACGTAAATTGAAATAAATGTAAAAAATAATAAAATATTTTAGTAAAGAATGATTTCTGTGACATTCTTCAGTGACTTTATCAATGGCGGCTCCAGACTGAATTCTCGGAGGGGGCCATCGAACTTTTTACTTAGGTCTATAAATTGTTCAAAATGCAAATTGAACGTGTGAAATCGTGCAGTATGCGAATCTAAAGTTGTAAAACAAAATTTCGGAGGGGGCCATGGCCCCTATGGCCCCCTCACTGGAGCCGGCCTTGGACTTTATACTCCTATTGGATTTCCCCACATGAATATTAAAAAAAAAAAAAAAAAAAGATTAAGCCTCCTTACAAAAGTTTCAATTGAGTAAATTTTCAGAGGTTTTGAGAGACACTTTACAAAAGTAACTGTCAAAGGAGAAGGAGGGATATGAATCATATTTAAAAAAATAAGCATTCTTTCCTTCAACATTATATGTTTTTTCTTTTAATTAATTCAAAAAGTTTTTATGATTTTGGTTTGCCTGCCGTCCTGGTTCTCTAAAACTGTAAAGGATAGCTTCTGAAAGGACCTTCTAAATATTTTCCTGCTTCCAATCTCTCCCCCCTCCTTTTTTTTAAACAGTTCATAAGTTGCACCTGCAATATTAATTTTCCTCATAGTGCGAAATAGGTTAGTTTTCTACAGATGTGTTTGTAACTTGACAGATCGTTTACTATTTGAAAATAACACATTTCTGTTAGTGACGGGACTAGAGCCAGTTTTAAGCAAAAATGTTGGGAGGGGGGGGTGTAAAGACAAAATTTTCTGACGATATATACCAATATGCTTTCAAAAATATACACCGATTATCTGGCCTCTTGGGCGGTTTCCTCCAGATGTAGCGTGAATACGCATTAAATCCCCTAAAAGTCCTTCGCCCGAGGCACCCCCCACCCTAGGCAGATACTTAATGAGCATGTTTGCCTTAAATACACACTACATTACATGAGCTGGAATGAAGTTGGCTTGAGGGGACAAAAGGGACTTGTTTACTGGCACAAAAATCACTAAAAGGAAAATTGTAACAAGACTATGTTCATGATATAGTATAACTTATAATAAACTGTCGGCAGAACTGGTAATTTATACACTGAGCATTTTACAGATTGGTGATTAAAGCTGAAATTTGCTGACAGTCCTTTGGCAATTGACGATTTTGTCGACAAAAGTACTTTTTAGGGGGGGGGGGGAGGGTGTCCGCTCGCCTTCCTCCTAAGCGCACAGAAACCCACTGTTGAGGTGAAACCATATTTGATGAAAGAAAAAAAAGTGACTATTTGATAATATGCTTCGTTCTACATATCTGCCGTCCCTTAAAACTTATCTGAATCTGTCACTGCATTTGCTGTTAGTAAAATAATTAAAAACTTTAATTTCAAATTTCACAGTTTTTCATATATCTATAGAAATGTTATGAAATAGCACATCAATTTGTCAAATATTCGTCAAATATAATTATCCAACATTAGGTTTCTGCATTGGCCTAAAATATGAAACTAACTTATAAATGTAATGGTTAACAATTATGATAGCTAAATGTTAAAAATAACCAATTTCCAACAGTTGGATAATAGAGTGACAACATACAGATTTTACGGTGTCCCAATGTATACATTTACACGTTAACCCAATGTATGCATTTATACGTTAACATAATGTATGCATTAATACGTTAGCCCAACGTATGCATTAATACGTTAGCCCAACGTATGTATTTATACGTTAGCCCAACGTATGCATTCATACGTTAGCCCAACGGTTGGAAATATGTTGGCAAAACGTTAGAGCATACGTTGGCCCAACGTAAGAAATAACCAGTTGCCAACCGTTGGATAACCGTAAGCCAACGTGTCATTTCAACGTTGCCCCAACGTATGCATTCATACGTTGCCCCAACGTATGTGTGCTACCTGGGTATACGAAGCGGTGAAAAAAGAATTTCAATTTATGATTGATCAAGGCATTTGTCGACCATCTAAATCTCCGTGGTCATCTCCCCTGCATGTCGTAACAAAAGCTTCAGGGAGTATTCGTCCAGTTGGGGATTATAGGAGATTGAATGCGTGCACAGAACCTGATCGTTACCCAATACCACACATTCAGGATTTCTCCAACACGCTTTACGGTAAAACGATTTTCTCTAAACTTGACATCGTTCGTGCTTATTTTCACATACCCGTACATCCCGACCACATTCAAAAAACAGCTGTGTGCACCCCATTCGGATTATTTGAATTTCCATTTTTAAATTTCGATTTATACGGCGCAGCTCAAACATTTCAGCGATTCATGAATGAAATTCTAGACGATCTTAAATTTTGTTACGTTTATTTAGATGATATTTTAGTATTTAGCGATAACGAAGAAGATCATAAAGCTCACTTACGAACTGTACTAAAAAAAATTAAGCACATACGGATTAACCACTAACGTCGCAAAATGCGTTTTCGGAGTATCCGAAATATCTTTTTTAGGACATTTAATTTCTAGAAATGGTACTAAACCTCTCCCAGAGAAAGTCGAACCGATTCTAAATTATCCTCAACCTAAAACTGTAAAAGACCTTCAAAGGTTTTTAGGATTTATAATTTTTTTTTTTTGTCGGTTTTTGCCCAAAATAGCGCAACACCAAACGATTTTAACTAGTTTTTAAGTGGAGCGAAGAAAAACGGTAAAACTAAACTTCAATGGTCAGATAAAGCCGAAGAGGAATTTCAAGCTTGCAAACGTTTAATATCCAATGCTGTTTTGTTAGCCCACCCAAAACCGGACGCCAAATTGGTTTTGCATGTCGATGCTTCAGATTTTGCAATCGGTGTGGCATTATCACAATTAGTTGACAACGAATTACAACCCCTAGCATTTTTTTCCCGCAAACTTAGTCCAACCGAACGGAATTATAGCGCATATGACCGTGAATTGTTAGCAGCATTCGCTGGGATTAAACATTTCAGGCACATGCTCGAAGGTAGATGTTTTTCACTTTTTACGGACCATAAGCCCTTAACATACGCTTTTCGCCAACGGTCCGATAAATGTTCACCTCGACAGTCAAGACAACTAGACTTTATATCTCAATTCACGACCGACATTTATCATATCAAAGGCTCAGAAAATATAGCCGCGGACTGTCTCTCGAGGATAAATGCTATAAACATGCCTAATCCAATGGATTACGAACACATTGCTCGGGTACAGTTAAATGATTTAGAATTACAGAATCTACTCGAAAACCCGCAAACCTTAGACTTCAAGAAAATTACTCTCCCGGAATGTGAGACCCCAATATATTGCGACTTATCAACAGGTACTGCTAGACCGTATATCCCCGAACAATTCCGAAAGCAAATTTTCGCAACCTTGCACAATATCGCCCATCCGGGCATAAAGCGCACGACGAAGCTAATTCGATCGCGTTTTACATGGCCTTCCGTCTGTAAGGATTCTGCGAGATGGGCTAGGCAATGCATTCCATGCCAGAAATCTAAGATTTCCCGACATACCAAAAGTCCAATAGGAAAATTTTCAGACCAGTCACAGAGGTTTGATCATGTACATCTCGACCTCGTCGGACCACTCCCACCTTCTCGTGACAACTATTACTGCCTGACAATGATCGATCGATACACCCGTTGGCCGGAGGCAATTCCAATTCCTGACATCAGTGCCCAAACAGTGGCTGAGAATTTCTACAATCATTGGGTCACACGATTTGGATGTCCTTCAGTCATAACTACTGACCAGGGACGCCAGCTCGAGAGCAAATTGTTCCGCGCCCTGTCGCAATTTCTTGGTGTCAAACGTACCCGATCCTCCCCGTATCACGCACAAGCGAACGGGCTTATCGAAGAATTTCATCGGCCGATGAAGGCAGCTCTGAAAGCATATAACTCCAACCAGTGCTCTGCAGCTTTGCCTACCATACTTCGTGGCTTCCGTGCCGTCTTCAGAGAGGACTTGGACGCTACGACAGCAGAACTAGTCTACGGAAAAAACATTCGACTGCCAGGAGAATTTTTCGACCCGACTCCTAGAGACGCATCGCCCAAAGCACTTAGAGAGGATCTAAAATCCCATTTCGAGAGTGTTCGTCCAATCCCAACTTCCAGCCACGACCGAAGGACTGTCTTCGTCACGATCACGAGAGGCTGGGCAGGCCGGATTAAAGTGCTCTCTGGCGATTTGGCGTGCATCCTTTGGCAAGAGTCGTTTCTCCCGCTGTTACACACTGCACGCTAGGGGTTGCCGCCCGCATGAAATTTTATCTCGCAGCTATGACAATGTTTTGACTGGTGTTGATAAGTGATTTTTAAGAGATATTAAACTTTAAAATTGGAACACATTTTAAGAAAGGCTGATCTATGCAAACGAAATAGTTTTTCTGCTCTTTTCGATTTATAAATAGAGCGCTCGGCTCAACGTTGCCTTACGCTGAGGCCTGTGGGGTGATTATGGATTGATGCAATTTATGGGATCTGCATCAGTTATGTTTCATCAATTTTTCATTTCAAATAATTGCATTGCTTCCGCACTTTAGCATTGAAAGACTAAAGTTAGGAAGCAACGCTGGACGCATACTAGTCAATTTAAACATCCTAACTATCCTAATTTAAACATTGTAAAGTAGAGAGCCTGCAGGTCATGACTTGTAAAGTTCATTTGCATGTAAACTAGATCTCTTTTTTCATTTGTGTATTACATGAAGTGTGCTTTTAAAAAAATTACAAGCAAAAAATATTCATTAGAAAAGTGTGTTTAAAATATCGGTTCTCCATCCTCTAAACCTAGCTGTGGGAATTTTCGATTAGAATAGAACGACCTCAGAATTGCTAACATTAAGATACTGTATAGGATAATTTAGGATTTTGTTTGTTTAAAAAGAAACATACAAAATATAGCAATTTTAAAAGCCAAAGTAAGGGGGAAATAAGAACGAATGAATTTTAAAAGAACAGATAATTAAGACAAAATTAAAAAAATTATAATGCAATATATGGGACTGCATCAATTATCTTTCATCAATTCATTTCAAATGATGCTTTTTAACTGTCCACTATTTCTTTTTTATTACCGTAACATATTACCTTCAAATCTAAAATTGTAATTTTAGACTGCAATTTTAAATGCATTAAAATATATATTTAGAACAATTAATCAGCAAATAAAAAAAAAAATATTGCTGTTTTTCGCGGATCAACTTGCGGTGCGGGCGGCAACCCCTAGCGTGGAGTGTATAACAGCGGGAGAAACGACTCTTGCCAAAGGATGCACGCCAAATCGCCAGAGAGCACTTTAATCCGGCGTGCCCAGCCTCTCGTGTCTTCGTCCATCCACACTTATCGGTGTGCTCGCACGTCTTTCTACGAAACGACGCCGTTCGAAAACCGCTCCAACATCCCTACGATGGCCCATACAAAGTTCTGCTTCGCAAACAAAAGACTTTTGACTTGGAAATTAAAGGTGTACGTCAGACAGTGTCCATCGACAGAGTTAATCCTGCATTTCTCCCTTCGGACTCAAACTCTCAACAAACAGTAGAGACTGTCAAAACGCGCTCTGGACGAACTGTTCAATTTCCCAAGCGTTACGTGTCATTTCAATGACACTGCGGAGGGAGTGTGCGGCGGCCCGCCAAATGCGGGATTATCCCCCGCCAACGGCACTCTTCCACCGCCGTTGGCGATAAGCGCGAGCGCCAAGGCAGCAACCATAGGAAGCGGACTTTTCCCTCATTCACGGAGATTCGCGCGTGCCGATCGCTCGCCTAGTG
The DNA here is from genome assembly GCA_038373885.1 of Cheiracanthium punctorium. NCBI lineage: Eukaryota > Metazoa > Arthropoda > Arachnida > Araneae > Cheiracanthiidae > Cheiracanthium > Cheiracanthium punctorium. The sequence continues at coordinate 343,697 of JAWZYV010014827.1, read as the reverse complement.
AAAGCATTCTGATGTGTACGCCGGATGGAAGCATGCTGATGTATTTATGTTAACTTGTGTACCTAATTGTTATAATAATTAAATGAAGATTATATATATGATTTGTCTGTGTGAAGTTTGTAATCACAATCCAGCTCAGCCAAAAGGTACCTATTCGACCGGCCTTCAATTGCCGGGTGTTGTGTGCGCGGAGGTGATCTCGTGCCGCCACACTACTCCCCCCCTAGAGAGTCAGTCGGACGCTGACGAACGATATTCCAAGCGTTATGGAATGCTGCCACTCGTTGTGGACTTTGTGAGGTTGCTGCCGCTCGTTGCAGACTTTGTGAGGTTGCTGCCGCTCGTTGCAGACTTTGTGAGGTTGCTGCCGCTCGTTGCGGACTTTAAGAAGTTGCTGCCACTCGTTGCGGACTTTGGAAGAGACGAGCGAGAGATGGAAGAGGGCGGTGCTGGTGCCATCTGTCGCTGTAGGCGAGAAGGAGAATGCGTGTTCGTTGTCCGGGTCGCCAATGAAGGGAGAGCGTGTGGTGAGAGCTGGGTTTGAACCCAGGGACTTATGGATGGTAGAATGAGGCGCAATCCAGCTCGGCCAAAAGGTACCTATTCGACCGGCCTTCAATTGCCGGGTGTTGTGTGCGCGGAGGTGATCTCGTGCCGCCACAAGTGCATTTTGGTTGCAGTCCATAGACAAATTGGCAGCAGGATAGCAGGTGGCAATTGGTAGCAGGTAGCAATTGGTAGTCCATAGACAAATTGTTTGCAGACAAGTTTGGTAGCAATCTGCTCACCGGTTACTGCTGCAGAACGCTGTTTGTAGGATGTTTAATTGTTTAATTATAACCACTTGTACAGCTGCGGAAAAAAAAGTCCCACTTGTACTTTTTTCGGCCGTCGTTCGTCGTACAGCAAAGTTACAGATACCAATCGTTTACGATTGATGTACACTTGCCATGCATAAAAATTGCATAAGGGGCCATCTACAAATTAAAATTCACACCAACTTTCATTTTTCCAATAGCAACCTCTAGATTTCACTTCATATTTCAAAAATTTAGCTCATTTTACCCCTGGATACCAATTTTCAATAAATTTGAACTGAAAATGAGTGAGTTATGAGCACCCAAAATCCCCCTCCCCATATATTAAAATATTTTTTCATACTTTAATTCATATCTCATATAATATTGATAATAAGAAGCTGACTTTTATTCGTACTATTAGAACTAAACGACCCAAACATAATTTACTATTATTATAGTTTTTAATAAAATATTAATATGAATTATTAAATTAATATTCAAAAAAATTATGAATAGCAATCTAGCTAAATTTTGATGGAAATAGATGCAAAAAGTGATTTTACATGGCTGTGCAGAATTTCAAATTTTTACGTTCAATAGTTTAATTTGTATTAAATAAAATGTGTTATTTTCCTGTGTTAAAGGACCATATATAAATTTATTAAGTGACGATTTTTTGAAAATTTCGTAAAATAAACGTAAATTAGATTTCTTTTGTGCAAAAATAGTAAAAGATAGCGGTAATAAAAAAAATATCAAATTTTGAACGAAATAAATTAGAGGTTTTTACCTTTTGGTGGTGATTCTATAAAGCGTCTATTGTTTTGCGTCCACTCTCATATCCCTCATATAATAAAATGTTTGCCATGTACAGAATTAGATTCAGTAGATGTATGTCTTCCAATAGAGCGTCCTATTTCTGAAAAACTAACATCCTCAACATTCCAGGCTTGAATTTGACCTTTTTTAAATATTGGAAACATCAGGTCTTTGGACTTCCCCAAACTTTATCAAACATTCAACAAATATTAAAAATCACGTTTTTCTGTCTAAATTTTCATCTGACTATAAATTAAAATACCGCCAAAAGTCTTATAAGACTATTGCACCTTGCAGACAATAATATTAAATGAAGAATGTGAAATAACAAACACAGTGAAAATATTGGGTCGGCAAAAAAGTAATTGCGTTTTTTACATGAAATTCAAACAAATAAATTTTCAATCATGAAACCATTCTTCAAGTTCGACCGTAGCTAAGTAACACTTATGACTGTAGTCAGAAGAGAGAGAACAGCCTCTCACTACTGGCAACATTTCACCTGTCTAATAGAACCACCAAGAGAAATCCTCAAAATCAATTTCAAAATTAGAAAGATTTTCATAATCGCGAGCAGTGGTTTTGCATATTTCCTTTAAATCATGTGTACAAACCAAGGAGGTTGTGGACTCACGGGTCATCTGACCAAATATTCTAAATTCTACACCTGATATTCTTAGTACAAAAAACTTAAAAGTTAAGACTAGAAACAGTATTTTCCGTGAATATAAAATTTATTTCTTTTCACTCTCGCGAGCGAAATTAATGAAAGGCGAAAAGTTCGGAACCTACAAATAGCGTTTCTCAATTTGCAGAAAGTCCCTTAAAATCGCGCAAAAAATAAATCGCAATATCTCCGGAAATTATCGTGGAAAATTAGTGAAATTTTTTATTTAGGGTAATTTGAAGTTTTTCTTTCGTTTAATAAAGTCAAAGTAGTATGTTGATATTGAAAAAAACGAAGTTGATGCAGAATTAAATATGAAGACTGCCCCTTATGCAAATTCAATTACTAGAAAATTAAAGTATACGTTATTTGCAAACGAATGGTATATATAACTTTGCAGTCCGACGAATAATGACCAAATAAAGAGTAAGTGTGACTTTTTTTTTCGCAGCTGTACATGTACATACTGTTACTGTGTAATATATGTTTCCCAACTATATTCCTATGTTTATATATATATATATATACATAGTGCCAACTCTCCCGATAAAATCGGGAGATTTTTCACCACAATTTTTAAACAGTTTTATTTTAAATTAAAAATTTGGATTTAATCTAAGCGTGAGTCGCTAAGTGAAAGTTAGTGGTGTAAAATCGGGAGAGTTGGCAACTATATACATAAACATATGAAAATATATATATTATTCTTTTGTTACTTGCAAGGGCGGAAGGGGCGACCGCCCCCCCCCCGAGAAAAAAGAAATTAATGTAAAAGATCCTACTTTACTTCCATAAAATGGATGTATATGTCAATCTTCTAACTAACCGCCCCCCCCCCCGACAAACTTTCAATAATCCGCCACTGGTTACTTGTATTGTTTATACATCAGTTTCCTCTGATTTCACTTGCCATGCCTTACTGAGAGGCCCCGTGTATTTGATGATTAAAAAAAAACAAAGGTTGTAAAATACAAAATTGGAAATGTTGCCTCGAATAGCCATACCATTGTTCCATACAATTGAAATGTGTATACAAGGAGATGCGGCATTAGCTATCTTCAACATTGGACGAAATGAAGTAACTGTGTTGGTATAAGTATGGCGAAACATTTAGTTGGTTTCTTTTTAAGTAACAGTAAAAAATGCACGATTTTGCGGATTAAAAAGTAAAGATGCACAAATATATGTTACAATAGTTCTAAATACAAAATCTCAACATTCTTCAGTTAAAAGTTTCACAGCTATGTCAAATACGTAATTATTCTTGGCGCCAACTTTGGCGACATCACTTCTTTAAAATTGGAACTGTCGCCATAGAATAACACAGTCATATTGCAATATGATCTAAGCAACATGGTGGATCGGTAACAGTCTCGGCTTCGCTATCAGATAGCTAATGTCGTCTCCCTGTATTCATATTGCTATGTTCCATACAATACAATTCATCATGTCATTAATACTATTTTAGAATTCTGTGAAAGTTATTTTAAGTTGGTAAAATAAATATTTTTAAATAATATATTGGATCGAAAACATCCCGTGAAAGCTTTGAAAGTCGTCGAACTTTTTTTTTTTTTTAACAAAAACACTACCAGAAATTTTCATAAGTGTTACTGCGACTATCAATTATATTTAGGACGAATGGTGATCTGCTTACTTTGCCATGACTTGAAAGTACAAATGAAGGATTTTTTTTTTTCATAATCTGTTCTGTTTATGACTTGTTATGTGTGATCTAGAAAAGCTGCACCTGGATTTATATTTGAGCGAGATAGTCCAAAAGATGTTTTAGGACTAACTCTTTAAATTTATGCTTCGTAAAGTTCCAAAGTTGGGCTAAAAAAAAACAGTAAAGAAGAGCATTTTTAAATATGGAAATAGAAAGTGCAGGCATTTTCGTTTTAGATGTAAATATTTTTAAGATATGTATATCGTCAGTTATACTTGCAAAATTTTCGTTTGGACATATATATATATACAGGGTTGTCCAAATTAAACTTCCCCAACTCAGATGCCTGTGCAGGATGTTGTATGGGACATAATGTGATGAAATTTTGAAAACAGGCACTTCAGATAACGCGCTCGTGATTTATTAAATAAAAATATTAGTACAAGAAGTTGCCGATAGGTGGCGCTGCAGATCAACAAGACGTTCTGCAGATGTTCTATATGTGTGCCGTGATTCTCTATGACAACACCATGTGGCGATTGGCTAATGGCGTCTATGACCGCCAAAGCAACGTCTTGTACGCGTGCAGAGTCCAAAACATGTTCTCTACCTGGTAAAATTCCCAGGTGTCCGGTTCTTTCGAACTTCTACATCATGTCTCGTAAAGCGTGTGATGTCATTGGTCCTCGGCGTAAGTTCTTCAGCCGACGAAATGCTCTTATCGCAGCATAGAAGTTCTCGTTATTCTGGTAGAAAAGTTTCACTAACAAAGCTTTGTCTTTCAAAGTCGCCATTGTGCATCAGCGAATCAGCGATCTGGAAACAACTGCCTGTGCAGCGCCTGTCTTCCACTTTTGTAGGACTCGTCTTTTGGGTACGTTGCGCAGAAGCTTTAATGCTGCAAATCACATTGCTGCAATATGCAAATTACTAGTATTACAGTGCCACCTATCGGCAACTTCTTGTACTAATAATTTTTTTTAAATAAATCACGAGCGCGTGATCTGAAGTGTCTGTTTTCAAAATTTCATCACATTATGACCCATACAACGCCCTGCACAGGCCTCTGAGTTGGGGACGTTTAACTTGGACAACCCTGTATATTCATAGCTGCCAACACTCCCGTTTTTTTCGGGAGATTTCCCACCACACTTTTTAAACAGTTTTATTTTCTATTGGAAATTTGGACTTATTTTAGGCATAAATTACTAGGTTAAAAATTAGTGGTGAGAAATCTCCCGAAAAAATCGGAAGAGTTGGCAGCTATGAGTGATTTGCTACCAGACTGGCAAACTTGCAGTGGGTGAAAGGGGTACAGAGACAACTCGGAATCACATAGGAATGCAGGGTCGCAAATGCCGTAGTTGCGAGCTATGGTGCAAAGAAAGAGAAAAAGAACAGAAAACGGCAACTAAGTAATGAGACAGAAAGCATTTTATTGAAAGATTGTACTACAACAGGTGTTCGAAATTACGACCAAAAGTCGTCAGGCAGACCTTGCAGCGGAACTACCTGGAATTCCTTACGTTCTGGAAGATTCCTCCCGGCAGTCATGTGGTAGATGGCGCTGAACAGAAGGTCCCGTGAACAGCGCTCCCAAAGATTATGCGCTCCTGCTGGAAGTCGTCATTTGCGATCCGTTTCCCGAGGTAGTAGGATGAACGCATATTCAAACGATGAACTGGTCGACCTGCTGCTCGTCTATGGAGCTGCGGATTGCAACGGGCACGTCGCTCGGCGGTTATACCAGGAACGTCACCCGAACAGGCGTGCTCCATGTCGCACGATTTTCGAAAGTGTGAACAGAAGGTTACGCGAGACTGGTTGTTTAACGAGACCTACAATGAATCGACAGCAGACGACGAGAACACCTGGTAATGAGGAGGTGGTCTTACGTCTGGCAGGAAACAATACTGCAACAATACAACTGCAGGAACCAGGTCTTCCTCAGCGAGCGACGAATCCAGATTCAATTTGGGCAGTGATGACAGTCGTGTACGTGTGCAGAAGCTCGTGGTGAACACCTCAATCCTGCCTTTGCTTTACTACGGCAGACAGCACCCACAGTTGGTGTGATGGTATTGCAGAGCTGCCAAGTCTCCGGCTTTTTTCGGGAGATTTCCCACCACTAATTTTTACTTACAAATTTATGCTTAAAATAAGTCCAAATATTTAATGCAAAATAAAACTGTCTAAAAATTGTGGTGGAAAATCTCCCGGAAAAAGACGGCGACTTGGAACTCTGGTATTGGATAATTCGCATACGACACACGGTCACCCTTAATATTGATCCACGACACAATGATAACACAGTGGTACATTCGTGACATCCTGCAACAACGTATACTGCCGCTCACGGCAGGGCTTCCAGGAGTTATTTTTCTACAGGACAACGCTCGGGTATGCACAGCAAGGGTGTCACAGGATTTCCTCCTCCACATTACCACCCTTCCTGGACTTGCTCGATCCCCAGATTTTGGTCGAATTTGAGGCACGTTTACAGCAACTGTGGAACGAAATGCCACAGGACAACGCTCGGGTATGCACAGCAAGGGTGTTACAGGATTTCCTCCTCCACATTACCACCCTTCCTGGACTTGCTCGATCCCCAGATTTGGTCGAATTTGAGGCACGTTTACAGCAACTGTGGAACGAAATGCCACAGGACATCATACGAGACTTGAAAGCCTCAGTGTCCGCCCGTGTCGCATCATGAGTTCACGCTAGAGGTAACCCAACAGGGTCCTAAAACCTCCATTCATTTGTAGATTTTCTTGCAATAAACAATCAGTTAGGTTTGATTCTCTAATCACTTACTTATATCGACGTTGTGCTCGCGTATGTAAAATTTCGTTTCATTCGAACAACGCCTTCTCGGTAAGCAAAATTTTATAGCAATGAGTATTTATTTTTTTTTAAATTCCTTAAAATTAATGAGTATTTTATAAAACCGGAAACGTAAACGAGTTTTCTATGATATTTAAAACACGTTGTATATCTATTCGATTTTCTTTTTGGACCTCCTATTAGGATCAAGACTTTCTTTCCTTACCACTAGGTCAGATAAAATTGCGGATTAAAAGTGGTGCTCTTAATTGAACGGCCGGTAATGCTGTCGTCTAATGCCACAGTAAGGTCTTCAACTGTCACAACATACAGAATAGTTTGCACAACCATGCGAGGTGAGTGGTAGTTCCGGAATCGTGAGGTGTAGCTGAGAAATATCGAACGAGTGCCAGATTAGCCATATAGCAGAAGTATAGGGGCCCGGATATTTCTGCTATAGCCATATAGCCCAATCCCTTGGGCTTGGGCTATATGGCTATAAGCTTGGGCTATAATGGGCTTGTCTTGAGTCCAAGCCCTTGGGCTATATGGCTATAGCCCCAGCATGCGGGCTATACCCGTAGCATACGGGGAGCGGACCCGTATGCTACGGGTCCGCTCCTTTAGGGGCCCCACACCCTTATCTTGAAATTTTTCGTTTCCTCGCCCTCACCAAAGTCTCTCTCACTATTTTTTTAAACAAAAGTAAATATGTAATATTTTTTTTCGTTAAGACAATTTCTGCATCTGCATCTGTAAGCCTGTTAGTGAACTGTAATGTATATTGTGTACTGAGACAAAGCTACTCAAGGGCTAACTGTCTAAGTATTGGTGCTTCAAACGTACAAATTTTACAGGGGTTCTAACGTGTAATCACGTTACAGTTGGTGAAAACCACCCCAAATCCAGGCCATTAGAGCGTTTCCCGAGAAATAGGCCCGAATCTGGCACCTTCACACTTCAGCCATCTACCACCTTCACTAGGCCATGGTAGGGCCTAATGAACTGAAAATCAATTGCAGATAAATCTTTGAACGAATTTATAATTTTAGTGTCGCTGTTGCATGCCTGCCTTAGCTAATCAGCCAGGGATGTACTTAAACTTTTCAGCGCCAGGGGGCAACTGAAGATTTTGCGCCCCCTCCGATTTGCCAAAATGCAATGGAGAAGTTTTAATATGCAATTTGGCGGCTATAGGGTGTGAGGCCAGGGGACATATGCCCCTTCTGACTTCCCCCAGCTACGCTACTGCAATCAACTGATCATTTGCGTGAAACTGCATGAGTTTTCTAAAGACAGTAATAAGGGGCAAATCAAAAAAGCATAGTTCAAACACCCTGAAACAAAAAGTGCGGCACCAGAAAAAATTTCTAGGAAGAAACTCTAGAAAAGGCAGAATTTTTCAAGAAAAGACCTCGTCACTAATCATTAGAGATACGGAATTTTCGTTTTTACGAAACAGATACGAATTTAAACGAAATTTTGTTATAGTTGCCAGTAAGTGCGAAGTATAAGCAATTTGTGAATAGACGCTATTTTAATATAAGACACGAAAATTTCTTATTTTTGTGAATAGCTGCAAAATTAGCCTAAAAAAGAAAAGAAAATATCTTTTAAATGTAAACTCAAGAATTAAATAAGTTTCATATTTACACTGTGCAAAAAATCAATGAAATTAATTAAAAAAATAGAAGACTCGAGTTACCCATTTGCTTACTATGTGTGGTGCAAATTAGAGGCTTGAAAGCAAATCTTGAACAACAAAGTCAGGGGATTCGGATCTAACACAATGCTGTAAACTGCACCTGAAAAAACTTTTTTTTTTTTTTTTGCATATGAAACTAAATACAATAAATTAAGCCTATTTTCGCAATGATTAATTATTTTGTCCATGTGTGACTGCAAGTATGGTCACCTTTAATTCTATTGCTTGGAAGCTTTTCAAAGATTTCTTTCTTCAGAGCACTTCCTCAAAGCTCATGGATCGGTAGACCCACTTTCATCACCTAAAACAGTAATGAAGATTCTAATTGTGATTTATATTGTGAGCTAATAAATGTCCTTTCCAATTTTTGCTGAACCTTTGTGTTTTATATGGAATTTGGAGTCCAAATAATAGCGTTAGACCCAGAACACTTTAGTAATTATAATGTCGTCGCTACGGACAGAAGAACGTCTCTAAAACAGTTAAATGTTGAAATTACAACAATGTAGCTTTTAAATAACCTTGCATAAAAATTTTATGTGTGTAATAAAGGTTTTATGAGCAGTTTATGCAATTTTAACCGATTTTTCAATTTTTTTTTTCTGAAATTTCTACTTTTATTTGCGAAAATTTCGTACCTCTATTAATCATTTTCATTTTGTTGACGAAAATCGCAATTTTCGAGGAGGGAGAGGCACGGCCTTGAAAAAGTGCTTGCCTTACCAGTAATTTTATTTGCTTTCATTTGTAGAATGAATCCATAAAGAAACAAAACACCAATTAATTAGCTCTAAAATCATTTGTGATCTAATTAGCATATTTTTTTCAATTAATTTATCTACAGGGTTGTCCAAATTAAACTTCCCCAACTCAGAGGCCTGTGCAGGATGTTGTAAGGGTCATAATGTGATGAAATTTTGAAAACAGACACTTCAGATCACGCGCTCGTGATTTATTTTTAAAAAAAATTAGTACAAGAAGTTGCCAATAGGTGGTGCTGCAGATCAACAAGACGTACTACAGATGTTCTATATGTGTGCCGTGGTCGAATAGGGCATATCAAGAGCACGAGAAACAGTTGACACACTGACATCACCATGTGGCGATTGACTAGTGGCGTCCACGACCGCCAAAGCAACGTCTTTACGCGTGCAGAATCCAAAACATGTCGTCCTCTACCTGATAAAATTCCCAACTGTCCGGTTCTTTTCAACTTCTTCATCATGTCTCGTAAAGCGCGTGGTATCATTGGTCCTCAGCGTAAGTTCTTCAGGAGACGGAATGCGCTCTTATCGCAGCACAGGGTCATTCTGTCAGGTCGTCATTCTGGTAGAAGAGTTTCACGAACACAGCTTTGTCTTTCCAAGTCGCCATTGTGCATCAGCGAGCTAGAAAGAACTGCCTGTGCAACGCCTGTCTTCCACTTTTGTAGGGCTCGTCTTTTGGATACGTTGCGCAGAAGCTTTATTTCTGCAAATCACGTTGTTGCAATATGCAAATTACAATTGTTACAGCGCCACCTATCGGCAACTACTTGTACTAATAATTTTTTTAAAATAAATCTCGAGCGCGTGATCTGAAGTGTCTGTTTTCAAAATTTCATCCCATTATGACCCATATAACATCCTGCACAGACCTCTGAGTTGGGGAAGTTTAATTTGGACAACCCTGTATATTACTCTAATGTAAAGGTGACCCCCTCCCCTTCTCCCCCCCTTTCTGGGTGCGCTACTGAAGTAGGGCCTCTGGGTTACATTTACTACAGGCTCCGCGCTGTCTTGATCCGGCACTGTATCGAACCCATGCACCACATTGATCCAGTTAAAAAAAACTAAGATTCCAAGAAGATAATACAATTTAGTGTTGCGATAAAATGACCATGAATTGCTCGATACATCGTACATTTCATTATTTTTGCGAAGATCTCCTACAATTCATTCATTCTAACCACTCTTTCTTGTTACGCTAATTTTTATAGCAATGAGTACAAAGTAGAGAGTGAGTGTAAGAAAAAATGCAGAATAATTCTAACACTAATGAAGGGAACTAACTAAAGGGATACAACCAGTTTTTAATAACAAATTTTAAATTCTGAAAAATGAAGATTCGGGAGTGAAAGACTAGAAAGGCCCAAAGCGATTTTACTTTCCGATAGAGATTAACAGCTTTCCACCAATTATTATACATATTGTGCAATTTATATATTTCCCAATTGTGTTCATAAGTTATTTATGTATATATTCTTTTCTTACTGTATATACATCTGTTTACTTGATTTGACTTGAGCATGCCTCTCTGGGAGGGGAGGTCCTGTGTATTTAATGATTGGAAAAAGGAAAAGAAAAATATTGTAAATTATAAAATTGGAAATGTAGCCTTGAAGGTTTAGCATTTCTATGAAATAAAACTTGTCATGTCAAACCAGAGCTTCCTGAAATAACAGTCGAAATATTTTATCCTGTAAAAATAAATTATGTTACGGATGCCATTACAAAGAGTTTTGCAAAGATCGTAAAAAAACCCAAAACGTATATTTTATAGTCTGTATCATAATATTGATCGAAATGTGTGATATATAATTTGCACAAAGACATAATTTTATTGCGCTACCTATTATCAGTTTTCTCAAAGGAATATCAGTAGAATAAACTATTTTGGGAAGTTTCAGAATCTGATTTCATAAAAGCATGAAATTCGTTTATACATAGGAAAGTCAATTAATAAAAAAAATGTTATTCTCAAGGCTACACATAAATAGGTTTCGGAACAAATTTTTCCAGGAATTATTAAAATATCTTTTACATTATTAGTAATTTATTCGCAACTATTTCTGTCCCTTGAAATAATCCGATACTTAAGCTATATATCTGAAACACACCACTTTAGCTCTGATGGCAACGTTCAAAAAGGATCATAATTCATGCCAGCTTTCCCTTGCTTTAAGTGACTTAATTCAGCGCGAATAATGTGCACTGAACAATACCACTCTAATTTCTTAAATGGAAAGGTGAACTATGGCTGAGCTATATTAGCAAGTACAGAAAATTAAGTCAAAATGATTTATTAAATTAAAAAATGTGAAGCTGATTTATTTTTCCTAGAATAGAATTTAGTGGGTCCATTTATCAGTGTGTGGTTTCTGAAACAAAATTACAAGGGGTAGGGGAAAATTTCCTTTCAACGCAATATGGAGAGTTTTGATGCATTATAAATGCTGATTTCGAGGCATCTCCTGATTAATGTTTCAGGATTTAATGAACAATTAAATAAAGTGTGATTGTTCCATCAATTCCGTCGGATAATGAATTGAAATTGGGTATTCGATGAAAGTAAATGGTCGGAGTTTTTGACTTATCTTTATGTTTAAAAGAAAAACTCAAAGCCCGATATTAGACTTTGAGCAAGTGTCACAGGGACTTATTTTATTTTTGTCTTTTCTTAGAGAAAATTAATGTTTTAAGCTAAAAAAATGTTTTTATCCTTACATAATACTTTTAAAATGAGAGTAGGCAGTAAATCCCGATATAGTTTATAATTGGGCGCTAGCTTGGAATCAAGTAATGAGTATGCGTCCACAAGTATATAATTTATTTTAGAGCAGTTATAATAGGCATGTAGAGCCGTAAAAGTGTTTCCGACTACGGCGCTATTTATGCTTTTGAACAGTTGATCTGTTTATGTTTACAAATTCATTTCCAAACATTTGACATGAACTTCAATCTTATGCGATTCCTTGTCCAATCTTAGGAATGACATTCGTTGGTAGAACATGTACACTTATTAAAGTTAAGAGTTATGATAATTATCTAAACGGAAAAGAGAATAACCATACTGCAACTTCGCCTATAGAATCAACTTAAAATGTGCTCTAACTCCCTCTATAGATCGACAAATAATCTGATGACTGCGTCTCTGGTTTCACAGGTACAGTTTAAACAAACGTCTTAACCCTTTGAGGCGCAACCCTTTCCCAATGCTGAAAAAAGGGCAGCACAGCCAGCTGTCGTCAAAAAAGGGTCTCTAGATCTGTGGCACGCGATGAACGTTTCAATCGTCCGCCATCTTGCTGGTAGTTAAGTCGAGCGATGGCAACGTCTGCCCTTTTTTCAGCATTGGGCAATCTATCCAGCTGTTCTCGCATTCTTCCATTTTTCAGCAGATGTCAGTGCTGGTAAAAATAATCGTGACCAATTTTTTACGGGAAATGGCGTGCTAAAAAGTAAAGGATTCTCGTGGAGCTATGTCACCCGCAACTATTTTTATAGAAATCAAATCTATTCTTCGTGACTGGCAACAGTCAAAGCGTCAGAGTTTGTTGTTCCCAGAGCGGGAACACTGAGCGTTAAAGGGTTAAGCGAACTGTAAAGGGTGATTACAGCCCTGAATATCCCCAAAAATGTAAAATTGTTTTTATCGTACATTAAGTTCAAGAAATTGCGTACGTAAGAAAAGGAGATTCAAGTTTACTTCCCCTTCATTGAACCCAAGTTTAACAAGTTAACTCTAATCATTGCAAAGACGCGATGGTGAAGATTCTAGTGTGTCAAGTGTTGCTTTTCATCATGGATCTATGAATGTTCTCATGGGTTCCACACACTGAAAGCATTCAAAAACCCAAACTGGGGTTCAACGCTGAACACAAAAGAGATATGCTTCGCATTTGCATCTTTGCAACTATGGAAGCGGAGAAATTGACGCCGACGTTCAAGATTGCAAGCGAAAAAGGATGACCCGCCCGTTAGAAAAGTTATACGCACACTATTGAGCATAGTTAGTTTTAACAATATAAAAAATAAAGATAAAAGCAGCAAAAATAGACAAATCAACTATAGTTTAGAGAAAAACATTTTCTCTCAAATTACTTTGAAATTTTAAGGTTGTAAAAGAAATATGTAAACATTTTTCAAGTACATAAAAATGTGCGTGTATTGCAGTGAAAACTGTAGGTCAACATTACCTGAATAGAGCATATTTTGCTGCCAAAAAAAAAAAAAAGAGTCTGATAATATGATATACCGATCTTTCCTTTCAAACACATACCCTCCAAAATAAATAAATAAATAAATAAAATAATAATAATAATAATAATAATAATAATAATAATAATAATAATCTGTGAATTCCCCCATTATGTACCAAAGCATTATAAGGGGACTGTAGATCAGCCTTTCTACAGGAAAAGAACCTAGCTTATATTACATAAATCACATTTTCTCCGCTAGAGGAAACCTCACTCTATACACAGCTGTTGTATTTCAACGAATATTTTGAAAAACCCTACTTACGGTAGACGTGTCAACATGTTATTTTTCGAAAAGTCTTGAAGTGTATGGCCAAGGTAAAAATTAACAGAATATGGTTTTGTTTGTTTTTATCTCCCCCCCCCCCTCCTAATATCTGATACGTTTCGACTAATGCATTGTATGATGAATATTGTCAATGTTGCAGTATCTCTTCACAAGCTTCACCATACACTCTTACAAAGGATAAACGTATGATATTTACTAAAATTCTCAGAAAATTTTCTTTAACATCGAGAGTTTTGAGCAAATTTCTGCATAAATTCTATGTTTGAAATTTGAAATGAATTCCATGCCTTACATCGCTGAGTAGTTAAAAGTGTGTGCTCCTCCTGGGATGAAACACAATTGTAATGCTTTTCTATGAAGAAAAGTGTTTTGGCAGAAGTTCATTATTGCTGAGCATTGCAGTTAACCTATATAAAATTTTGTACATTTGCGCAGGCTTTGAGCATTACAGATAAACTTTTATAATTTTTTGTAGACGGACGCCTCGTTCTTTCGAGGTCTAATGCATAGTTACTTGGTAATGTATCTTATTTCATTAAAAAAAAAAAAAGCTACTGCTTATTATAATATCATATACGCAGCAGCAAAATATCGTAAATTGATATTCGTAGTCGTAAAAGTCCCTGGGTGAATTTTCCACACACGACAGATAAACAAACAATCAGATATTCAAGCCTTTTTTCTTCCCGTGTCACAGCGCTGGCTCATCGGGCCTTAACCAGAGGATCGTCAAACGTAATGACCATGCGTGTGACGTCACAGACACCAAAAACATGGCGAGAATCGATCCCAAATCCAAAGTGTGGTACGGTAGTGCGTTAGCCACTACACCACCTGGTCGGCACGAACTTTCCAGTAAGGTTGTAATATTTCATACAAATATTTATTTGGGTAAATTCTTCCCTTAAATCAAAAACTCCTGCTTTTGTGAAAGATAAAAGCAAAAACATCATAAGCAAGCAAAATATATGCACTACTAGAAGTCAAAGCCCGTTATGAAGCCAATTACAACGGGCGCTAGAAAAAAATGACGAAGATAGGTCTACACTCAATATATTTCATCTTCGTCCACCTAAAATAAATAAATTCATAGTCAATATTTTATAATATTCCCAAATTGAATTTCGTGCTCTTCTGGAAACGTGCGGAAATTTTTCGCATTCGAAAGATTTCGTTTTGTGTACACAGGCATTCTTCCCAGACAGCACAGCCAACTTGCATCAAACTTGCAGCAAGCTTGATTTATCAAGTCAATAAGCTTGAATTAAGCATGAAAATTCCAGGCGTGTAAGCTTGATGCATGCTTGAATCAAGTGTTCTAGTTTACACTTGCCCAGCTTGCATTAAACTTGACATTTCAAGCTTGAATCAAGCTTGACATTTCAAGCTTAATTTCAAGCTTAAAAAATTTTTCTAAATACACGGGGCGCCCCACATACTTTATTTTTCCGCGCATTTTCCCCCTCTATGCTGTAATTTTAAGTTATTTTAATCTGTTTCCGTCGAGTGTCCGTGGTTAGAATAGAACCTGGGACCTTTCGATTCGTAGCCGAGCGCGTTATCCATTCATCCACCAGAGCCTTGTGCAACTATGACTAAAGTTTGAAGTGAATTATTAAGCAGTTTTCTGGCCAGATTGATAAGTGGGCGATATGTTATTTGTTTTTTTTTTTCCATGGGATGCATCAAAATTAAAATAATTTTATGTGTGATTTAGAGACTCTACTAATAGGGAAATAAACATAATATAAACTTAAGAGCAACACATGTTTTAAAACTTTCGCAACACTCATGAGCAATACTGACGCTGGCCAAAATCGAGACAAACGACTGATTTTGAAATCAATTTCGTAGTATAATTGTATTTTATTTTGAAGAATTTCCATATTTGAAAATATAGAATGGGTTTACTTACTTAACAGAAATTTTGTGTTAAGTAATCTGAAATCAAAGAAACAGATAGTTAAACGTTACTTCGAAATGCTATATCACAGTTGCTAACATAACATGTATGGAATACAAACACTTTAGTCATTTTTGTAAATACTTCTTATAATAACAAACAATTGTAAAATTTTGCTATTTTTTAACGCTAAAAATTTTCTTTACAAATGTGGTTAGCTATTTTCCTGCATATTGGTATGCTATATCGATATAGAGCATTTCGAAGAATTAAAAATAAGTTTAAATTAATTTATACAAATGTGAATTTGAATTATTTTAATTGTTCATACTTTATAATTAAAAAAATTATTTAACTTCTGAATATTTTTTATTCTTTGTAATTTTATTTTAAAACTACAAAAGTGTAAGATGCAAGATTTTTGGGCCCTAAAATCTGTAGGCCCTGGGCAGTTGCCCCGTTTGCCCTGCCGGTAATATGGCACTGGTAATATAAAATAAAACACATCTTTTACGAACTTTCAGCAAATATTAGGACGCTAGACAATTAATGTCCATTCTCTTTCACAGATGGCGCCATCAACGCTCCTTTAAAAAGGAAAAATCACGCGAGTATCAATTTTCAAGCTTAAATCAAGCTGTATTTAAACTTGACAATTCAACTTGACTTCTGCTAGCTTGCTGCCAGCTTAGAATGAGTTGAACTGTCAAGCTTGCATTAGTGCGTCAAATTCAAAGAAATGTCAAACTTGATTTAAGCTTATGTGCTGTCTGGGTTATATCCATGCAGATGATTTATTTGTGAAAAAATATTAACCTATGTAATCTGGAAAAACTATTTTAAGCGAATTGGAATCGCACTTTACATTCAAAGCCTGATGACCGTGATGAATATGACGTCATGTCGATTGCAACATTTCATTTTGTCACGCAAATGATTCACTTTTTTTGACTCTCGGAAATCAAAGAGTAGAAAACAGCGAAAAATCGCTTAAAAATAAGGGAACGGGTGGATTTACAGATTTTTAAAGTAGCGCAGATTATTTTTTATATTCATAATTATGAAAAAATTCAAGCGGATCGTATAAACGTTCTAGATGTAATTAAGCTGTTTTTTTTTTAAATCTTTTTAATCCTCTTGGAGTAATGGAGGGAAAATATTTATATAACAAAAGTCTACGTTTATACCCATTAACAAAGCAAGATGTGTATTCATATTGAAAGTTTCCTTTTGTGAATCCTAAGCAACTATGGTATTCATGCAAACACCCTTTCTTATTGGTAATATCAAGAATAATCTTGAAGAAGTTATGTGAACTTATTTTAATACGTGATATTTTAATTGAATGACTTTAATTCAAGGGACGCTTAAATAATTAGAAATTAAGATGCACTTTGATGCACGTGCTCGATAGTGACCTAAAAATTATGACCTTGAAACAATGAAGAAAAAGATCTAAATAAAAACGTAAAAAACAAATGTCACTGATTTTCTTTCCTGTTAATAATTACCATGTATAGAGCATTGTTTAAATTGCGCTTGGTCTAAATGTTTTACCCTGGCTTTATTCAGTTAGCTCTCATGTTCACGCATCTCATATCACATGTAAATGTGCGTTAAGTCGATCAATAGTTATAAATATGCAACACACCTCTGACATCGATTCCATACCGTCGCTGCTAAAACAAAAACGGACTAAAATTGAGTGGGCTCCGTAGAGTTCGGCTTATATGGTAGGATAAGTGTAGGATTTCATTATTATGTAAATATCGCGTGCTAACGAAACTTAGGGCTAAGAGAAATTGATGCATACACGCGAACAATAGTTTCTGAATATTGCATTGAAATTAGCTAGCAGGGGAACAGTCACGTGAAAAAGCATAATAAAAAAATATAAAAAATTTCAGTTCTTGTAAACAGTGGGTGTAATTTACTTGAAACGTGATAAAAGTGTAATTCGCGAGTTAAATTGTTTTAGAAGAGGAATATAATAATCTATGTTTATACATAAAATATAAGCATTTTATTTATTTATTTATTTATTTTAACTTGGCGACAGTTCACGTGTAAGAAATTGTTTACGTGACATTTACATTTACGAAAATTATGAGCACACGTATTTAGTCTATATCAGTGTGTTTCCGTAACAGGAAAATGACTGTAACTTTGGAAACATATTATGTGTACAATACATAAAAAATTTGAAATGGACAGCCCATGACTTCCTTGTATGTCTAATAAATTATCATACTTTTGACAAACCTCGTTAAAAGTTTTCTTTTGAAATTGTGATATGAATATATATATATCTATCTATCTATCTATCTATATATATATATATATATATATATATATATATATATATATACAGGGTGTCCAGCAAATAACACCCTGATTTCAAAGTTAAAAATATGAAACACAATGATCAATAGAAGAATGCAGCAAATGATGCCCGTAAAAATTTTATACATAAGTTTCGAAATAGTAGTTACAATAGCTGCTAACAGACAGTGGTGTACACAATTTCCTTTAAGGGGAGAAGATGTTATGGGTGTAATCTTAACTTTAAAAAGCGTATTATTTAAGATAAAAATAAAAAATTTATGGACTTCATATTAAAAAATCTTCAATTAGTGGTGTTAGAACCCCTAAACACACCCTTGCGCACGCCACTGCTAGCAGATGAAGCTGCACGTCAAAATCGATCGACGATCATCATGCTTAAATATTAAACTCATTCTCTGCAAGCAGTCACAACACAACTTTCTCAAAATGTCCACCTTTTGGCATACAGAGGTCTCGCAAACGAATGAAACTTGTCATCACATTCCGTAACGTCTCATCAAAAACGGATTCGCAATGCCACACGAATCGGTGACTAAGTTCAACCAGCGCGTGTATCTTTCAATGTGCCCTACAGAAAGTATTCACAAGGAGTCGGATCATGAGAATATGGAAGCCTACGATTACAACGCCATTTGTCAGCAGTTTTTGTAAGTACTGCCTCAAGACTTTTGTATAAAATTTTTACAGCTTAATTAGTAAACAAACTGTTTACTGAATCCTTCTATTGATCTCTGTTTTTGAGAATTTTAATTTTGAAGTTTGGGTATCACATGCTGCACACCCTGTATGCATATTATCACTAACGTATGCCGCACCCAAATCGACGATATTTCTACGCTGCAAATAGCAAACACTAGATGTGAACATTATAGGAACCATGGAGCTCACGAACAGAAGCGCACTGAGCACTAATTTGAGGAAGCCTGTAGCTACTGTAATCAGGAATATAAGGTAAATAATGAGAAAAAAATTATTATCAGGATTTTCTAAATATTATATTTCCTCCAAGCCGACCAGCTTGTATGATGGATGAAGCCAACACCTCCTACAGATAGAAAGCCTAACAACTGAAATTTTCACGTCATCACTAGGCCTGCAAGTAATGATGTCATCACAGTTTTACTTGCACAAGTAAAACTATTTAAAATTTCTGGTGAATGCTACAAATATTAGAAATATCTTAAATAAAAAGTTATAATTAAAATACCTTTCACATACAAAATTGTTCATTCCGATCTGTTTCCTTACCATGCTATCTAATTAGTCATGGTTAAAAACTGCCATTTGATAGAAAATTAAATTTTTATCTCAAATTATTGAAATATTGTTATTCGTTAGTAAAATCACCAGAAACTTTTTATACTTTTATTTTGTGAAAATAAAACATTTAGCTGTAGGCTATATGATGACGTCAAAGCTTGGTGACGTAGGAGTTCTTAGGCTTTCTGTATGCAGGAGGTGTTGATAAAGCACCCTACTGCGGTTTCGGGTCCAACTCCCGGCGGTCTTAGTTTTATCCCCGACTGAGAGTGGCTGTCATTTTTGTCCGTCCCTTCATAGGGGGCGAAGTTGGTCCACCTACTTGGTGCCCCCATAATAAAGAGACCAATAACTCCGGTCCAGTGGCGTAGCCAGAAACTTTTCAGGTGTGGGATTACGACTACTGCAACTCACATATATGTATACGTGTGTGTGGTAAGGGAGTGAAGAATATACATTTTGTATGGCGAAAAATTCCTCATGGGGGGTGACCCCCCCTATCCCCCCATAGCTACGTCCCTGCTCCGGCCTTAGTAGTGACCAATGCCTATAAGACAAAATACCCGCCATTGGAAATAAAAAATATTTCCTTCAAAAATGAGGCCGACTCAAATAAAAATTAAATAGTTACGTCCACGTCTCTGTTTACGTATCAGTAAATTATTTACGGTAAGAAAGATTCGAATGATGAATTACAACTCATCTTCTGATCAAATTTGCAATTTCCATTAATCATCTCAGAACCTGATGAAAGATTCATCGCGGTTTCTTGTCATCGAAACACTAACGAAACCTTAATAATTTAATTGAACTCTACCTTCATAATAAAAGTATTGCATAAAAAAATAATGAAACTTGCTGGTAATAAATAATAATAATAATAAAACTTGTTGTTTTGCGATGAAAAACTCATCGCAAACCAGTTTTCACTAAATTTGGCACAAAAACATTTGCGACTCTAAGCATGGAATTAATTATACAGTCACTTCTCGTAAAGGGAAAAACAAAACTTACAAATGCAACTGTCAAAGTCGTGAGAGCGTATTTGAAGGAAAAATATGCCGTGAAACTTTGCAATCAGCGGTGGTTGCGCCATCAGTAATAGAAAAAAGAATTCTACTCTAAGGAAGCGCTGATGTTTGCTTCGCCACTTTGACGTAGCTTCGAAAGCGATTTGACTTTCCGTTCACGTTTTGGACTTAATTTTAGCAGAGATAATTGTTTTTCACTTATTAACCTTGTTTTATGAAATCTAGCTAATTAGTTGTGTAACATCAACTGAATGCACATTTAAGAGTTTATTAATTGGATTTATTAAAGTGATTATGTGTGTGCTGAGTTCAACACAAGTTAATTGCCAAAGAGTTTAGGTACAGATATCTTTAAAATTCAGTCTTAAAACTTATCCGCTGAACTTAACAAAGTAAGGTATTACCTGATTATTACCTGATTAATTAATAAAGTAACTACTACTGTGGCCTACGTAAGTCATCAGGTCAAGTTAGGTGTCGAGTATTTACTGGTGCTCTCACTATTGATTTTAATAATGTGGCGAGTGCTTTTTATTCAGTTTTCGCAGAAATTATAGCAAGATAACTGTTTCAAATTTTGTTATTTTTGTGTACTCTTTGACGTTTACACACCATAATGTTTCGTGATCTATTGTAGTTAAAGATTCATTTTCCAGGGAATCCTCTTAAAACTTGAGGGCCCTAGGTGGCGCGCCAGTTGGCCCACGTGGTAATCAGATCCTGATTCGAAAAACTTGCAGATATCTACCCGTGTACCAATCATTCTTGCCCCATAAACACATCCAATACATTTTAGTTTTTTATTTACTGCAACAGAAACAAACAACATACAATGGTGTTCTGATACTTTTAATGAAATAGCGTAAGCATGCTTTATGAAGACATGTTAAATGTGGAATTGGCAAACTATTAGGCAAAAATGTTTAAAAAATGTGCCTCTTAAATCAGAGGCACACTTTAAAAGTGCGGATGTCAATTACATTAGGGGGGAACGGAAAGTAATGTCTTTTTTGTATGTTAATATTTCGCTTAGCCAAAACTACTGAAGCTAATAATACTAAATTCGGCATGTACGTGAGTTTTTTAACATAGGTGTTAGACAAGACAGCAGTTTCCGAAATTCGTAACCTATGGTAATAGGGGGCCCAAACGTTCTTTTCACATATCCCGCGTGATCTCAAAGAAAATATAGATATCCATAAAACTTTTGTTGTAAAATACAACACTCACGAGTACATAAAAACGAATTTCAGGGCTTTATGAATATCGTCCTCCAAGGTAGATAGGCGAGTAAAATGGGGTAGGGTGGCTATCTTTCTTGAAAGATAAAAAAAAAAGTCATCTGTAAACTTTTTTCTTTAAAATGAAACAAATATGAATCCTATGTTTAGCTAGACATTGTTTCTAATAAAAAAGTTGTTGAACATTTAATTGTTTAAATCTTACATAAAAGCGGATATTATTTTCCAGTCTTCCTAATAAAACGTAAAAACTTTTTTCTCAAACTACCTTCTGCATAGCTTCCACACAAACTTCCTAAGCCACACACAGCACACGCCACATGCATTTAGTATTAAGCCGTTATCAGTCACTTTCTAAACTTCGAAAGATACTACTTTTGAAAACAGTATTTCACCAGTTTATATTTTGTCTTTCCTTCATGCGTAACCATTATTAAGCTATATATATTTACTTATATTTTTTTAAGTTGCTTCAATAAATTAGGAATGACCATTTTCTTAAAAGCATCCTTCAAACATTCAGTCAGACCACTAAATCATTCAGCAGATTTATTTTGTTCCCCAGGCATACTTATGGTAATTTCACTGAATAATAAAGAGCTAGTTAATATTCCTACAACTAAAACTTTGCCTGTTGTACAGGATCTCCCAAAAGGGTGGTAACGGGCTTTAATCTTTATCTATTAGATTTAAGTAGGCAGTATAAATTGAAAAAATGTTCAAAATAAGGTCGGAGAAAAGATTCCGTTTAGAAAAAATGCCTCTCGTTCATTTACAAAAAATTACACTTTTTAAATTTGTATACAACCCAGTACAAAAACATTTCTAGTTAGTAAAATGTGCTCCATACGCTAATGAGATAATGTACCAAATTGGAGCCTTTCATCATACAACGTCGCAGAGATATTTCTAAAGAAATGTGATCGGGGACTACACATGATTTCGAATGTAAACGTTTATTGCTAGAGCGGAAAAAAGATTTTCTTTCGTAATTTCTTTACGACCCCTGAAATGCGATCGTTCGACGTGAGTTTTTCCCTTCCAGAACCATGGAAGAGAGGTTTAAGTCAGCGTTATATTTATCGTCATATCTCTGACACATTTTAAGGTATAATTCTCAAATTTTGTAGGTCACCTCACGAGTGTAGGGGACATATTTTACTGATGGGGATTGTTTTTCACGGGGTTCGTATACAAATTTAAAAACTTTTGCAAATGAAGAAGAGGAATTTTTACTTAACGGAGTCTTATTGTCGACCTTATTTTGAACATTTTCTTCAATGTACACTGCCCACTTATCTCTAATAGGTAAAGAATTAAAGTCCGTTACCACCGTTTAGGTATACCCTATATAATAGTGATTTTTTTCATTCGTTTATTCACATGTTTCCTTCATAATACATCACGGTGTTTTAAATTAAAGTTCTCCTATTTGGGGCCGTATCCCAGACAGCACAGCAAACTTGCAGCAAGCTTGATTTATCAAGTCAAAACTTGAAAATTTCAAGCATGTAAGCTTAATGCAAGCTTGAATCAAGTGTTTTAGTTTACACTTTCCCAGCTTGCATTAAGCTTGACATAGCAAGCCTAATTTCAAGCTTAAAATTTTTTGCAAGCATTTTTTGTAAAATTTTTTAAAACTCCTGCAAGCTTCCTGCATGCTTAAAATGAGTTGAACTGTCAAGCTTGTATTAATACGTCAAATTCAAAGAAATGTCAAGCTTAATTTAAGCTTAGGTGCTGTCTGGGATACAACGAAAACTACTGATCAGAACGCTCCTAAATTTGCATATGAATGCCCCTTAATGAGACCATGGGAGAAGGATTTGCATGGAATAAAATTAGTTCAAATTTTCACCATGCAGAGTTATAATTACTCCAATGTTTTCTTCGCACTAAAACTTTTGAAAACGCCACTACTGGTGGAAGTATTTGAAGTTTAACTATGAGCAAACTATATTTTTATTGATTGCTTCAAAGTGTGCTTTTATTTTCCTATTTGTTTTGCATAAATAAGTACTGTATAATTATTCTTTCCTGCTTAGCATAATTTGAAGGTTACAAATAAAACTGAAAAATGCATGCGGAATACTTTTTGTTATTGCGAGTCTTCCTTCAGACTGACCTATATAAAGATAGATCCTGCGCATGCTCCATCTTCTTAAAATTTAAAAACTTTTACACAAATGACTTTTCTTGACGAAATTTACAAAAAGAAAAATGTATGTCAATCACATCAGATTCTCTATTTCGGGCATATTCTTTTATTTATTTTATTTTATTTTTCTCCCAATTGAGTTTCTGACCATTTATAGTTATAACGCAATCAGCTAAGAAATTTCCTCTGACAAACTTCGATATATACTTTCTGTCTAGTAAAGTTATTAAAGCTGTCCTGTTTATCAGCATCAGGCAAAATGTTATCGTTAAATAACTCAAGGTTAAGTGACTTCCATTAAGTACTTATTTTTCATATACGTGAGTTGTATACTCACACCTTGTGAAAATGAGAATTGAAATTGCAATCGTTCACACTGACGAACTTTGTTTTGGATCTAGAGTACTTGAAGTTTTTTTTAAAAAAATTAAAAAGATAGTCTTAAAGGGAAGTGATTCTTTGAATTCTAAATTGTCGCAGTAAGATGTTTAGATCTGGGTTTGTGATTTAATGTTTTATCTTTTTCTAAATAAATTTTAACTTTCAGAGGGACGATTTACATACTTTAAAAATTTTCAAATAAATTACTTTTACCTCCTCAATCGGTTTCTTGAACCTCGTTTACCCTAAGTTGTGAATTTCCATTGTTCACAACGAAAATTCAGAAGGTTAGTGTTTGAGGACAATATGAATATTCAGATCACTAAATGGGACAATTTGGGAAATGGTAGAATCCAGCATATGGCCCCTAAGCTCACATCTTCAAAACTACAGTTAAGAAAAAGCCAAATTTATTTTTGAGCTTTCAAACCATCCCACTTTCAATGAGAACAAAAATTATAACAGATCCCTTTCATGAGTTTTCAAAAAGTTATTTTACGTTTAATAATTATTTAATACGATAATTGAGTAATCGAAATGAAACGTAATAGTAAATATCTTTAAGGTTTTAAGGACTTTATGGAGGTTTTCTCCCCAATATAAAAATAAATAATAATGATAAATTGCATTTATTAACTTAGAATTTATGGCTTAAAGTTTAAAATACACATCTTAACCCATTTATGCCTAGCGTCCCTTTTTTGGGACGGCATTTTCGCTATCATTCGAAAACGTTATTTATTTTTCCGAGCCTTTATTCGCGAGTATTGAACCTCAATTCCACAAAACATTTTAATATGGTCAAGTGGGATGTTGACATTTCAATTTTTATAGATAATGATTTAAATGAAATCATCCCTTGTTCAAAATGTTGACATCAGAAATTTATCAATTACTGCTGGTGTTAGCAAAAATCGAAGAAAGTCGCAAAAATATCCGGGCACGAATAGGTTAAGGCCATGCCTCCAAAGCCATGTCAGTGTCAGCATGTCGCCATTCTAAATTCCTTTAAAATGAAAAAAGAACACTTTTAAAGCTACTAATTAAATATTTTGCACTTCATTATTCTTTTTACTGTTAACAGACGACAAAAGTTCTTTAAAGGCGTTCCATCTCGCATAGAAAGAATAAAAGCACTCCTTTTTCTTTAAAATGCATTTTAAAAAGGTGACATACTGCAGTCGACTCTGCTCCCTAATGGATTTTAACTCTGTAACCTTTTTTTGAAAATTACTTATGAAACCCTAATGCATACAGATGGGTTTCTCATAATGTAAAATTGTTAGTAACAGATTGGAGTACTTTGACAAATTGCATTCATTTGACGCTTTGAAATATGGAAAGCTTAACTTATTGATCTTTGCTAAGCGTACTGAAAATAATAAATTGCCAAAAATATTCCTATCATATTTAATAATACTATGTGTGATCATGACGATCTAACTTTCCAAACTGCCACTGATTGTCACTCTGCGAACGGTTGAATGCTTTCGAAGTTGGATTTGGTTGGTTGGTTGAGCGTAGCACCTTGATGGTCAATCTTGCACTCAGTAATGACCGATTTGGCAACGTCCACTGGATCTCTACTAATTTTAGTGTGGAGATAGGCTTGTCGTTATGACCGAAAGAGGTAGAAGAGACTAAAGATTTCTGCACTAATTTGTTCTGCCTCAAAGAAGAATAAAATATTTGATTTCCCAATAACCATTACGGAGAAGCGGCTTTCATATAAACGTGAACGTTTTGAATGCACTGTAAAAATATATTGGAATCGGTGCACAACAGTATGGAGCAGGGACGGATTGATATAATTTTGTGGGTGGGCGAGGCTAGTTGAAATTTATGTCCATTTCATGGAAGTAAAATAGGATCTTTTACATTTTTTATTTAACTTCTTTCGTCTCAAGGGGAGAGGGGGGGGGACGATTGGTCCACTCCACCCCCTTCTTTAATCCGTCAGTGGTATGGAGTGCAAAAATTAAAAAAGCAAGATTTTTTTACAGTAACTATTTATGTGAAATTCGTTTTCATAAATTTAAGGAATAATTTTAAATATCTGCCAAAAATGTAATGAAATCATGTATTGAAAATAAAGATGTGTGTTGCTTTATAAGCCAAGTGTTAACGACGACCAAACGTTTTGTTTGAACTAATCAAATCGATTTATTGGACCCAAACGCGTTTGAAGTATTGATGATTCAAGGTCGACGTAAATGGGGCATCTTCAAAACTATCATAACTTTCAGAAGAAGATGGATATTTAGGAATTTTAATGCAGTTTAAAATGTTCATTGAAATAGAATTAGTTGTTTACTGTGCTGTATTTCACTTATTTTCGATTGTTAGAATAATGTATTAAAGACATTCGGTTTTCAGGAGTTTAATCATGGCATGACCTAAGACTATGTTGTTGACGAAGATGGGTTTCAGTACATTTTTTATGTCTTGGTTCAAAGATTGGAGTTCTACCGAGCTCCAGTGGCTTCATTTGAGTGAGTGTCAGAACCTTATATCAAAATTTAATTAAATTAACAAGTAACACATCTTATTTTGTTGCATCTACACGATTAAAAAAAAAAACTAAAGTAGCTCCGAAAGATTTAAAATCGGTACAAACGTGTCCCGATTTTAAATCCTTTTGAACTAATTTAGTTCCTTCAAATCAAATTTAGTTCTTTTTTTAAGCGTGTATAATATTAAGCTTTACAGATTTATGTAAACTAGACATTCTGGTAAGTGGGTGCATAATTTATGTTACAAAATTGTAAAAACATTTAAGTTTTACAGAAATTATCATTTTTTCCCCAGAGCCTGTATGGTAGTTGATTTAGTAGATGAATTACCGAGGCGAAATGTAGAGAATTGTTTTCATAATTTTTTCCTTTTCTGGAGGGAAAAAAGAAACAGTCCAATTCATATGAATGCTCTCATTCTCAAGCAGAGAAATTTATTCTTTTACTTTTGATAAATGTTATCAATTATTGTGCATGGTAAATTTCGTCTTGAAGAGTCATCTACAAATTATAACAAAACTGAAGCTTCAAAAGTTCAGTGACCATCCTATACATTTTCACTTCACATCTGAATACAGCTTGTGAAAAAATTGCCAAAAGTCAAATAAGATTATATTGATTAAGTTGAGTAACAACCTACCAGGTTTCATTTTATTTGCTGAAGCCGTTTTAATGTGATGTCCGAATTAAAATTTATGTAAACATCACAAAAACTCAAAATCTTGAACAAGCTCGACGCTTGTTTCTTATGTTATGTAACGATCAATTACGTCACCGAGTTTTACGTCATTCGCTTGAGCCTTTTTACGTGATGCTCGAACAAAAATTTCAACAATTTCTCAAAATGTAATAAAATTTTGAAAAAAATTCAACACCTACTATTTAAGATGAGTATCTTTCATCATGAGCCGTGGTAGTCCAGTGCTTAAGGCGAAGGATTAGCATTCAGAGAGTGGAGTGTTCGATTCCCGATTCGTCATTGAATACCACCGTATATAGGCCGTAAGCAGCATACGCATACGCGCACTCTGAATCCGTGGTTCCTGAAATCCACGGATTTCCAAGAGGTGCAAACATTAAGCAGTCCTCCATCTTTTGATGAGTATCATAATTGAGGCGGAAAATTACAGATAATTCGCAAGTCGCTTTAAAAGAAGTATTCTGTAACATGAGCTCTTTTCTAGAAAACAGACAAACAATCATGTTACCGAACTTCATTTTATTCACTTGAGCCTCTTTTACGTGATGCGTAAGGCGGAAGGGAAGTGTAAACAATTTTCACTAAATCTCAAAACCTGTTCAAAATTGTGAAAAAAAGGACGTCTATATTTTAAATTGAAACGCTCTTAACTGATATGCGAGTAAAAAGTTTCATTGACAAAATGACAGCCAGCAAGACAAACTTTTTTGGGGGGTCATTTAGGTCTCTTTAGGACTTGAAATGGACATAGAAATCGCATTATTTTGATTTTCAAGAAATATAGAGACAAAAGACTTTGATATTACTATAGCTAGCCTCACATAATGCTACTATTGGCTACTAAATTACTGTTCCTTACTTTCTCATTTATATTCATCATTAACATTCCTTAAAAAAGAAAAAAAACATGATGCATGATTAAGGATTCGTTAATTAAACAATTCTGTTTAAATATTCTGAAACGTAAAGAGTGCATAGCCACTCCTAAATAATGGAATGGTAACCAAAGCATCCAACTTATAAAGGAGTGAGTATTCGATCTTTTAAGAGTAAGGCGTTGTGAACTTACACCTTAATAAAGCGAGTAATGACTTTTTCACAAAATAATTCGCTTAGAGAAATAACTTTTTTAATTCTCGGCGAATGAATACATTCACTTCCAAGAAGTAACTATTTACTCTTTCCGTTTAAGACTGTGTTTTTCTTCAACTGTTCATTGATTAATACATATAATTTCTACCTTAATTAACTGAAACATTTAATTAGTCTTCACACCTACTTGATTATAGATTTATTACAATGTCTTCAAAATTAAATTGCTTATAGCTTTTCAAACTTTTATTTTAAATCCCAAATACCTTTTGCTTTTAATAAATTTCGCGAAAATTTTGTATACGGCATGCGATTAATCTAGTTCTTTAGTTAATATTTCTAATAATATTTTTACTCGATCGATCGATGAAAAATACGATCAATTGTGCCAGTTCGTCCGACAAAAGGAAAATAAAGCCTCTTAAGAATGAAAGCTTTCATGCAACGAAAGCAGGGGAGATTGTTCAGTATCAGAACCTCTCTCAAACTATTTTTTTTTTTTTTTCCAATAGGACCTTGTCCTTGGAAAGGGACACGGAGCCCACAAAAATCCAGGGGTCCAGAGTTAACATAAAAATAAGGCCGAATATCTTCTACTTTCTATGTTTATTTATTCATTTATTTGTTGTTAAAATTTTTAAAGAAGCTTCATAAATCGATAGTGCCCGGCAGTGGAGGTATCTGACAGATCTGGATTACCTTTAACGATTAACTTCTGAAGCCCGTGCTCAAAAATTCTCTAGTGTTGAAAGCCCTAATTTGTAATAATTTTTCTCCATTGATTTTCAGCCTCTGAAATAGCTGAGGCCTATCAGGCTAAAGCCTGCTTAGGGTAATGAATAACCCGACCCTATCCGATACTAAAGGAGGCCGGCCAATGACAGAGTGGTTAAGACACTGAATATTGGGAGATGGCTGAAGTGTGAAGCTTTAGGTCTCTAGTCTACCGAACAGCTGTCTGGAGTTTGGGGCTGTTTTCTCCAGATCTAATGTGAATTGAAAAGTCCTCCACCCAAGGCATACCTCCTTTGGCAGATAGATAACAGCGAATGAAAATCTATGGTAATAAAATTAGACATTGGCTGTACATTATTTGGAACTCAACAATTTTTCAATATATATCTGTTTCAAGCACCTAGGACCCAAAACGACCGTCAAGAAAAGTCTGTCTGTCTAGAGTGCTTTGCCTTAACAAAAACAGCAAACCGACACTGAAAACAAGTTCGTAACTAAGGATTTGGTGGTCCAGTGGCAACAAATGATAACAGAGACACTATCTTTACCGAATCTTTCATACTTAAAAAGTAATTGTCCCTTTTTTTTTTTTTTCACTTTTATGCTTCCCCCATCATCCTGAGCTTGAGGATGCAATGACACTGCTCCGTTTCCCGATGGTAGTTACGGCCCTAGAAGGAGCGCCAATGTATATCTATTATTTAATATTAATTAATATCGTCTATAGGTATTTTGTTTTTAATTATTGTGGTTGTATTAAAAAAATTCATAACAGATTTTTAATTAAACAAGGAAATGTTCTCTTAAAGAACTATTGTAACGATAATACCGTAGACTTTACGTTCGTAAATAAGAGATTTGGGGAAACAAGATAACAAAGAATAATGAGGCTCTTTACTGTTCTGTTTATTCTAATTTTAACAACTTTTAAGGTTTTTGCATAAATACTGCCGACGACGCATAAAAGCAGGGGGGGGGGTAAGAACAATTTCCGCACTAGTTTTTAGACTTTTTACGACTTGGGATGTCAAACCAATGAAAAGTAATACGCCATTTTGTGGTTTTGAACGGTCTCGATCGAAATAAGGGCCACATCTCCCTCGGAGACACTCCGGGTTCGGGATGTCCCATTACATCGCTTAACGCAGAAGACACGAAAACTGTGAATCCGCCTTCATTCTGAGGGCCACTTTTTTCTAATAAGGGTCTAACTTTAAACTCGGGACTGCGGTTATCCACTAATAATTACGGTGCCGGATAAAAGTCTTAAATAGAGACGTAGTTCGGTCTTTTAGTCTTTTAGACAAAAAAAAAAAAAAAGTCTTTTAGAGACTTGCTGCTTCAGAGACTCAAGATTTTCCTTTATGTTTTCCCTTGCTTAAAACACCCATAAAAGAAAAAAGTTCTGGCTAAACCACATTTCAACAAAAGGAATGGCTGAGACTAAATTAGCAACTACAGTAGCAACTCAAAAAAGAATCTTTAGGGGAAAAAAAGAAGTTCTCATCAGTTTATCGATAAAGATTACATTAATTGTGGTACTTAGTGCATCAAGGGTGTTAGAAACCCCTTACTGCACAGAAGTCTGATACTGGGATAGAAACCCAGTATCAGACTTCTGTTTTCAAAAACGTAAAAACATTTAATCATGGAATATTTTTGCTTATAAGGAAGAATTTTCCTGCATCATGAATACTTATAATAATTACTTAAGAATTCAAGTGACTGAGAAGGAAGTGTAATGGATGTTTTCGTTTCGACACGTTAAGTTATTATGCTGTTGATTCAGGCTCGATTCTTTTTGAGGGCATGCTACAAATATTGCCTTTAAGACTCTAGGACAGTGAATGGGACAAGTTGTACTAAATAGACTGTCCCACTGTCTATTGGGAGTTTTCTGGGTTTCCTCCCAATCGATAAGCATTCAGGGCTATTTCCACTTGAAGGAAACTAGCTAAAAGCATCACTTCCATACGAACACACTCTTTGTTTTCCTTCTGTGAGGTGATTTCCTTCTAAGGTGAGGGGACGGGAGAATTTTTTTCGTAACAGAAGCATAAGTAGAATTTCCGAAATTTCCGGAGAAATTGGAACAGTATAATCTACTCTCGTGGCAGATTTTGCAAAATACATAACAGAATACTAAATCAAAATACATATGCATGAATATGTCTAGGATTTTTATGTTTCTCCATATAGATTTAAGAAATCTCTACAATATACTCTGATAAAAATTATATAGAAATTGAAAGTCAGTGCAAGGAAATAGCAACATCAACGACGATTTTCCCAGCATGTTTTTAAAGGTTTTACTCATCAAAATGATCAAAGCCATTCCAATAAATAAACTTTATCTTTTTCAAAAAAGTTTGAAACTAAACCAGGGCAAATTTCTGCGGTAGTACGTAATTGTTAGCTACAAAATCTTATTCGAACATAGTTTTGAAAAATTCATCATTATTTTGTCTTTTTGGTCTCACAGACAACATTTGAAATGGAATTTGGAGAATGGTTAAATTCCGTTAATAGTTTACAATGAAACAGTACTCCAATGTTACAAACGGAAGTCTAGATTTGTAATTGTTTGCTCTTGACAGATAAGACACTTTGCGTTGGATAATTCCAACGGCACTAAAAGTGAAGTCCATTCTTTAAAAATCAAAAGTACATGCATATTTTACTTTTTTGGGCAAACGAAGTACATTTTATAGCTGAGAAAGATTTAGATATTTATTTCTCACCTTTTTTCAAATACTCCGCAATAGGCAGCGTGTTCGCTATAATGCGACAACACAAAAGAATAAAGGTTTTCAATGTATGCAGTATTCCGTTTTGATTTGACTTTTTTTTTTTTAAACACCAAAATACATCTTTCCATTTAATATCAGTTTGATACTACCTTTTCGATCAGACCCTTGAGCCGGGGGAACGGGGGAGGGGGGGCTGTGTCCCAAAAAATGCTTGCCCTTAAACTATTATTGAAATCCTTTAAAATAAAAATTATATTATTACATGCATGAATAGGTATTTAATGAAAATATTACATTCAGACATCATGTAATCGTAATCGATACACTTTATGTAATCGTAATCTAGTCGCAATCTAGAAATTTTGTTTTACGGATAATCTAATGTAATCGTAATCTTAAAGCTTAAATCTCTTTGTAATAGTAATCTAATCATAATCTAGAAATATAATTTTCTAGATAATCGTAGTGCAAACGTTAGGGATGAACACGAAACTGTGAGACAAGACCGTGAGGCGATACCCCGGTGTGCGAGATGATACCACCCGGTGAGAGACGAGGACGATACCCCCGGTGGTCTCGCGCTATAGAAGGCAAATATGGTTATACTCAGTGCCTCAGCTTAGGGATGGACGCGAGACGGAAAATTGGCGTCCCGCAAAATCCCTATATCGTAATGCTAAAAATGTCTGTTTCGTCTCGCAAAAAAGCTGTAAATCTCTGTCTCGTCTCGCAAAATGGCGTCTCGCGTCTCGCAAAACAATCTAAGAGCTTTGTCTCGTCTCGCAAAATCCCCATATCGTAATGTTAAAAATGTCTGTCTCGTCTCGCAAAAAAAGCTGTAAATCTCTGTCTCGCAAAAAATAGTCTCGCGTCCATCCGTACTTCAGGTATACTATAAGACATTGCTTACAAGTCGATACTCCAAGGAAACGGGAATTTTAGAATTAACTTTCAAATGGGCATTTTTAATTATCATCCTTATATTTAAAAAAATACATTTTGAAAATTAGTCTAATTTTTCTTCGAAGTATTTAATTGAATTATTGAAACTTTTTTCCATGAGTATTGTGTCCAGTGTAGGTAAAATACATTTATTAAGGAAGTTACCCCTGCAGTCGGAGCATTCAAAGACCAGTGTTTAACAACTGGTGTCAAGGGCTGATTAAAAGGGTTGGAGGGGGCGGCCACCCCCTCCCGAGAAAAAAATAAATTAACGGAAAAGATCCTATTTTACATCCATAAAATAGATGTATATGTCAATCTTCTATCTAACCGCCCCCACCGACAAACTTGCATTAATCCGCCACTGATTGGTGTCCTATGCTGAATTTTCTAGGTCCTTTTTGTAATAACATTACAAAACGCACTTATAATTTTAAAATGCAGACGTAAAAGTTGGATCTCGAAGCTGGGCCGAAGTGGACCGTTGAAACGGATCAGGCAATTCGATCAGACCGACCCCCAATCTTCCTTCATGTACGACAAGAAACCAACAAAATAATGAACTTTTAATACATCACTTCTCATTAATTTACAAGGAAGTTTTCCAGGGCTTAAAATTACGGAAAAAAGGGGAACGGGTGAATTTATAGAATTTTAAAGTAGCTTAGGGAATGGCTTCCATGTATACCATTTATTTTACATACCTGTGGAAAACTTCAAGCCCGTCGTTCTAACAGTGAAGAATTGTACACCGAAAAAACAACCAAACTTAATGTATTATAATTTATATAAGAATAATTATATATAACCAGAATAGGGGGTCAACCGCCCCCCATGAGGAATTTTTTGCCATACAAAATGTATATTCTTCACTCCCTTTTCGCACACACGTATACATATATGTGAGTTGCAGTAGTCGTAACACCCCCCCCCCCTCATGAAAAAATTCTGGCTACGCCACTGTATATAACATATAACTATTTATATATTAGAATAAAGGTAGTCTAGATGTGGGAACCATTATTCAAAGATATGTACCCCTGCACGACTTGCTTGTCGCTGTCGAATCTAGA
Organism: Cheiracanthium punctorium; assembly: GCA_038373885.1. Classification (NCBI taxonomy): domain Eukaryota; kingdom Metazoa; phylum Arthropoda; class Arachnida; order Araneae; family Cheiracanthiidae; genus Cheiracanthium; species Cheiracanthium punctorium. The sequence continues at coordinate 309,777 of JAWZYV010014827.1, read as the reverse complement.
TCTTCGCGAGGCTGTCCTTGGCTCGAATCTAGAGCTTTCCGAGAACAGCTAGGGATGGACTGCGAGACAGAAATTTGCGAGACGAGACAGAGATTTGCAGTTTTTTTGCGAGGCGAGACACGCATATTTCACCTTGTGCTATAGGGATTTTTGCGAGACGAGACAAAGTTTTTCAGCGATTTTGCGAGATGAGACAGCCGATTTTTCATCTCGCGTCCTTCCTTAGACAGCCCTTGCGACCGACCCACCAAACCACCGGCCCATCGGGCGTTCATCCGAATGCCAGTCCGGCGCTGTTCTCAAGTGCGTCTCGCAAACAACCCTAGTTCGTGTTAAAAATAATTTGGAAGAAGATTTCCTTTGCATGCAATTACATTTTGATACTTCGAATCCGGAAGTAAATAGGAAGCAAGGGCTCATCCAAGGGGAGGGCGCAATGGTCGAGAGAGAGATATATATTTACACACACCTCTGAGAGATATATATATTTACATTAGATAAAATGGCTTTCTCACATGACAATGGCATATTTCATGCAATTCTGATGGTATTCATATTCAATTTTTGCGCCCCCCCCCAATAAAAAATTTTCTAGATCCCTCAATTATATGAAGACAATATGGGAAACCGCGATAAACGTGAGACGACTGTACATTATTTACTTTATACAAGAAAGTGAAAATAAAGACATTTGGGCGTCAGACAAAATGCGAGACTGGTCTTGCGGTCTCGCGCGAGACGAGACCGCGAGACAATACCTACGGATCCGAGACGAGACCGCGAGGCGATACCCACGGATGCGAGACAAGACCGCAAGAGGATACCTTAGGATGCAAGACGAGACCGCGAGACGATACTTCGATATGAAAGAGCGAGACGAGACGAGACCTGATCTATTTCTCGTCTCACATGGTCTCTCGTCCATCCCTACTAGACGTAATCGAGCATCCCGTAATCGTAATCGCTTAAGGCGATTACAGGATTACATTCACTCGGTTTTAGTTTTTTCGTTTTGCTTGCAGGAAAAACGACTTTCTATGAAAATATCTCCGTCCTATTTTATTATAAAGTGATATGTTTTATTAGTCATCTTAGTAGTTAGTACTGCAATTTTCATTGTGATTAAACCATATATATATATATATGGGCGGAGGAAGTTTTTCTCATTAAAAAAAAAAAAAAGTAATATGTTTAAAAACAATTTGGATGTGTATATGCATGCATATATATATCTGGAGGAATTAAAAAAAAAACAAAAAAAAAACGGGGTTCCTATATTGTGATTATTCTGTCCTAAACATTATTTTTTATTTTTTTCTTATTTACTAGATTAATCTTCTGTCATACAATAACTTATTATAAATACTTTGTCAATAATAATAATCATTATATTTTTTAAACAATATGTTATATTTAATTTTGCTATACTATTTATTTTATTCAATCATTTTAATTTATTATTATTCAATATATATTTATTATATTAATATACCTGGATAATCTTAAAATTTAATAATATTACCTTTTAGTATTTGGCAACTCCTATGCTTTCTTCTTTCCACTTTTACACTTTTATTTAGTGGCAACCCCATTTTTCACTTTTTACAATTCTTTGCATTGGCAACACATATCAATTGTTCAAATGATATTTCCATGTGCTCAAGGTCTGGTATGTAATATTATAATTCCTATTTCTAATTTTCGTTATCTTTTTGATTTCTTCTTTCCTTTATATAGAAGGGTAGGGCCCAGATGTGTGGAGTTAATATCTCTTCTGATATGCCACACAACCGAAACCCTACTATTTGGTTTGCTGTAAATTATAATCCACTGTTTGTGGCCCCTGACGATGGTGACAGTGGTTATAATTTCCGTTCCATTATATTATCACAATAATTCTTGCACTTTATTTGGCTTAAAATCTGGTTTCTAATTCTTGCTAATAGCTGTTATATTTTTATGCGAGATATGTCTTATTTGTAGTATGTTTTGTGTTTTACTTGTTAGTTATATATATATATATATATATATATATATATATATATATATATATATATATATGTATATTATATGCATAACCGAGAAATAAAAACTTTAATTAGTTCTTCAGGCGTGGCCTTAGATATTTGATGGTACGACGTCAAATGAAGATAACAGATTAAACTGTGAGCGAAGTCTTAAATTTCTCGGGGCTCCTGATTTTGACAGTCTATTCAAAATTATGAAAAAATCTTGAACCCGTCTCGTCTCGTCCGAACTACGTCTCGTCCCATTACGTCTAGTTTAACATATTCATTCCCGTTGTTACAACGCCGTAAAGCCAAAAATTACCCTTTCTGTGGCCAACGTTGTTTCCTTTCATCGGTCCTCTCTAGACCCAGCAAGGCATTCCGAGATCTTTGGGATGGGAAGCAAAGCAAAAGATAGAATGGAGAAAATTTCCGCTGTTGTATTACAGCAGGACATTGCTTAAACAGGTTAAACCTGTATTCAAGGATGAATTGAACAACATGTCCCTCCTCCTCCCCTTTGCCGATAATATCAATCTAAAATGGACAAAAATCATGTTTAAATAGAAATTGGGAAGCATTAAAAAAAAAAAAAAAAATTAACACTTACCAAAAAACTGACCTCCTAGGAAGTCACCTATGTACGTTTTATAGTAAAACCGACCCTATCGTTCGATATTTAAAATAAATTTTGCAGTACATTAACTTTATTTGGACCAGAGGCGTAGCTAGGGTTACCAGCGCCCGGGGACAACTGAAGATTTTGCGCCCCCCCTCCACCTCCCCCTAAAAAGGGAAAGGGCAAACCCACAAAAGTTCTTCAGAAAACTGTAATATCTGAAAATTAAAAAAATTTTAAATAAAAAAAAGTGATTAAAAATACAATTATTTAAAATACGTTAAATCCCCCACCCCCTTCCTTTCTTGATTGCATTTTGGCTTGTTTGCCGATTACAGCTACTTTCTTTTAACATCAAAACCTTCTGTACCATTTGTCCACACAGTAAAAAAATTCAGAAACGTTACATACTTATAGCGGAAAGGTTTCCGAAAGTATAGCGTAACCTACCGCTGCTCTACTCGAACTCACGATTTCGGAAACATAACCCATATTTCGGGGTAAAATATTTACGGGGAAAGGAAATCTTTATTTGGGACTTCGAGCGCATGCGCCAAGTGCCAAGAGACAGAGGGATAAGAGTGGACGCGTCTTCCCTAATAGCGCAGATGGTCACAAAAGAGTTGCTGTGACGTTACAGAGGGTCACAATTGTCACAGGACTGCCGCATTGTAACTTGCAGGGCCCGAATATGACCAACAGGGGCAACGGGCATTGATGAATTTGGGGGTCCCCATCTATAAAATTTGTTTTCTTTTTCATAATATTTTGACATATAAAAGAATATTTGAGAACAACATTTGAAACTGGGGGCCCTGGGCAAAGTCCCGATTTGCGCATGCGATAATAAGGGTCTGGTAACGTGTGAGTGATGTAACTCCACTGTGTGCTGACTGTGAAGTTTATTTGTGACCAGTCACCAGGTGACGTCGCCGGCTGAATACTTAAATAAAACGGATGAATACTTAAATAAAACAGCACATTATCTCCTGAAAATAATTTATGTGGGGAAAAAAGATTTAAGATTTTTAATTTATATTTATTAATTATGGTATTTTCCCTCCATTTATAAAATACTTCAAAAAATTTTAAGTTTCCAAAACAAGCCATACCACAACAGCAGTCAGTTTACTTTTAAAGCAAATTCCGGCAAGACAATCACAGCGTCGAGGTAACGTGCTGTCCTATGAACCCGTAAGTCCAGGGTTCGATTCTGATCGCTGGTCCTCGCGCTCCTTCCGTTAGAGTTTGGTGCTGCCATCTTGTGTATATTACTCGAAACGCTTCATGTAGTGCATGTTACTCTTTCAGAAAGGTTACTCATTAATTCGGAAACCTTTGTGAAATACACAGAAAGGTTACTCAATATTTTACCAAAATATACAGAAACGTTACCCATCTTTTCCAGAAACCTTACCTAAAAAGCAGGAAAATATGTAAATATTTTTCCGACATGTGCAGAAACGTTTCTAAATACTTTACCCTCATGATTCGGAAACGTTTCTGCAATTTTAAACTACAAGAGCTGCCCCATTTTTTGGGGTAACGTTTCCGATATTTTTTTTTTTTACCGTGCATAGAACGCCATACCATTTACCCATAGAAGCCCATTATCAACGTTATTCGTTATGTGAAAAAAGTGATAGAAATAATCTGAGGACAAGTTTTAAGAATAAAACATTTTAATTCATTAACTGACAATTTTCTATTTTTTTTAAAAATTCCCTTTTAACTCTCTACATTCAGGCGGACTTAGTCCCCACCATTGGGGGGTGGGCATATGTCAGTGATACAAAAATGTTTTATCCTTCTTCAGCAGTCGAATTAACTATATTTAATATTTATGTCAGGTCAAAACTAATTTATACTTGCTTTACCATGTATCTCGTCTAGTGATTTGCACTTCGATAGATTATGCACACCAGCTAATAATGAATGTACGTATCATGGCATTTATTTTCTACAATTCGAATATTTTACTGACCCGATTACCAAACGGATCAAAATGAATTTTTTTCGGGCTTTTTTTTTTCTGGCATTTGAAATATAAGACATTTTGAATTCTTTTCCAGTTACTGATATCAACTTTTTTTTTTTTTTTTTTTCCGAGAAGATGCTCAAAACTTGTATTATTTCTTGCATTATTACTTGTAAAAATATAATTAAAAGAACAACCTTAAGCACTGAAAAATTTTAAACACGCATTTTTATTTCAAAAAATCATAATTAGCATTCAGCAATATAGAAAACTGCAAAAGTACAATATTTCTTACCTTAACTTGAAGATTCTCTTGGGAAGGAGAACCAGAAACGCAGACTTTAAAGCAGTTTCTATTTAAATATGCAGCTTTTTAAAAAGACGAGTACAGCAGATTATTACTATATAAGGAATGAAAGACTAAGTAGAATCATATGAGAAAAAAATATCTCACGTTGACATTCAGTTCTCTTCAAATGTCCCCGAATTACGAGAGAGCATCCAAACAGTGGCGGCTCGTGGGTTATTTAAATGGAGGTTCACAAAACAAATGTCGAAAATTAAATAGGCAGATACAACGCACCTTACAAATTAAAATATATTTGCGTTTCCAGCAGTTAAAGGAAAACAATGCACGCAACTGAAAGAAAACAAGTAATATTTTGTCTTACATTTCGTCACCAAGATAAGTGTTAGCAAAGGTACAAGTCTTGATTCATTTTATTTCAATTTTTTGTCAAAGGATAGTATAGAAAATTGTCCCTGCTTTAGCTCCGAAACACTTCTTTTGCTCCCATCTTAATTATTTACACTAGTTTCTAAAAAAAAATATTTTAGTGGAAAAAGGATAGAAATGAAGAAAATAACAAGAAAATGAAATAAAAATGGATTAACTAACCGAACGTAACAAACCAAGGGAAAATCCGGAAGAGATAACCGCAAAAAATGTCCCTTGTGCACACCGAAAATGTGCGAACGGAATGCTATCAGAAGAGCCGTACTGCTTCTCAATTCTCTCCGCTTCTGTTCTCAGAGAGCGGATCAGAAGGGAATTTTTCCGTTCGCACGAGCTATCGATTAAAGGCTGTACTGTAGAACCTACACTACAGTGCGTTAGCCATAATAAGAGTATTTTAATAATAGTGGGGGAAGAGAGTAAAACTGACGTTTTAAATTCACAAAAATCTAGAAGTGTACTTAATATTTAAAAAAAATAATAATTTGTCAATGTGTTTATTTTATATTAGCTGAAGTACCCGCCGTTGACGGGTTAGTATTAAAAAAAAAATGAATGCAAATTTCCAAAAAGCAATAACTTTCGTTAGCATTGTAGGAGTACACAGAATGGATGTAGAATGTTGCCAAAGTAAAGAAAGCGAAGTTATAATTTTTATGTATGTGGTAATCAAGAGGCGCAACCCTCCAGCAGATGGCATCACAACCTCACGTCTACAGAAACCGCAGGTTATCAGAGCCTAGGAGCTCAAGGTAGCAGATGCGAACGAGACCACGCTCGCGTAGGAGCGATGTCGGACGTAGCTCTCTGATCGCGCGTAGGCGATTCGACTCCAGAACGACCACGAGAAGGTGGCCAGTGGCTCGTGTGTGATAAGGAAACCTAACCCTGTGACCGACTCCGCTTATTCATGTTCTGCAAATTCTCTCCTTTCTTTTGTAAATAGTTCTTCTGTTATATTTAGCCGAGCAATAAACATGATTGAGAACCGTAGGAGTGCTTCCAGTCTTATTTCGCCGTCGCCTCCTACATGTATATTGTTTATTTGCCAGGAGAGGACAGCTCGCGTCACTGAATGTGTCGCTTAGAGCTACATATACGTTCTTCCCGGAATTTCCCGCCACAATTTGGAACCTCATCAGAAGGTGGGGGGCTTCTGAATATTGGCACCCCTCGGAAACTGCTAGCGACCGCTGAGAGGACTTTCGGAACCAAGGATTTAACGTGCACTTACACCGCATGTACGCTGTGGTCTTTAGTGGTATGCCGGTATCGAACCCTCAACCTTCCGGTTACGAGTGCAACGCCTTAACCACTGGGCTACCACGGCCCTATGTACATTGTTGAAATATTACAGGTTAGAGAGTAACTTAGTAATATTATTTCATTCGCTTTAGTCGTAATTATGTGATGAGCGGACGAATATTTCCGCATATTGAAATAATTTTCGCAAAATCTCAAAATCTAATCAACATTTTTGAAAAATTGGAACCCTAGAATTTAAGTTGAGTTGAAACCTATCATGTCACCAAATTTCGTTTCATTCCCTGCAGTCTTTATTTCGTGATGCTGGAACAAAAATTTCAGCATTTTAAAACGATTTTCACAAAATCTCAAAATGTAATCAAAATATTTTTTAAATTCAACACCTATAAATTAAGATTAGCAACTACCTATCATATCACCAAATTTCGTATTAGTCGTTATTATGCGATGCTTGAAGAAATATAACCGCATTTTGAGAGAATTTTCACAAAATCTCAAAATCTAATCAAAATGTTTAAAAAATTGGACACTTATACTTTATGTTGAGCAACATAATGTGACAAAATTTCATATCATTCGCTTTAGTCATTATTATGTAATGCGTGAACAAAAATTCACTCAGTTTGAAACGATTTTCGCAAAATCCCAAAATCTGATCTTTTTTTTTTTTTTTTTTTTTTTTTTAAGATGCTTATAGTTTAAGGTAAAATGACCACCTATCATTTCACCAAATACCATTTTTTCACCTTTGCTATTATGTGATGTGCGAACACAAATTTACGCAGTTTGAAACAATTTTCGCAAAATTTCAAAATCTAATCAAGATTTTTTAAAAATTCGACGACAATGTTTTAAGTTGAGTGACCACCAATCATGATACCAAATTTCATTTCAATCGCTTCGGTCGTTTTTACGTGATGCTGGAACACAAATTTACGCAGTTTGAAAGGATTTTCACAAAATCTCGAAATCTAATGAAGATTTTTTAAAAATTCGACGCTTATGTTTTAAGTTGAGTGACCATCTATCATGACACCAAATTTCATATCATTCGCTTCACTCGTTTTTATGTGATACTTAAACAAAAAAGCGTCACGGACAGAATGACAGACAGACAAACTTTTTTTAAAATTTTTGAATTCCAAGAAGTGTACAGAAAAGTCTAATTTTATTTATATAGATATTTTAGTTTGGGGCTTCACGTACTCATCTCCTCAAATTGATGAGCCGCCACTGCATCCAGAACGTAATTTATGACTCAAGTACCGGATGATAGTACATAATAGGTGGTCTACGCGTAGACATAACGAATACACTGAAACCTCTGGTCGATAGTCTTCCGGCAACAAGGTAACTGAGGAGTCAAAAAATTTACGACTGATTTCTTGCACTTTCTAGATAAACATACACGGGTTATTGAAAAATATTTTGCCTCATGTTCAATTTGAAGACTGAACTGTGGGCCACAGCTTTAATGATTCCAGCTTTGATTTTTGATAATGATTGTATAAAGAATAAATTTTTATTAAGGAATGTTAAAAATCAAGTTTAAATTTATCTAAAATACAAGATTGTTTAAATAATTTAAAAAGAATAATTTTACACTAGTATAGTGATCGGCGGATCTTTTATACGTTCTTATTAGAAATAATACTACATTTTATTATACTAATAAGAGTTATATTAAAAGTTGCGTTATTAATTACCAAACGGGTGGATCGCACACAGGAGCGCCCCGACACAGTAAGCAAGATAAGCAAGGGGCGCCACCTTCGGAGAGGCGCTATTTTGAACTCAAAACTGAGAAAAACTTGATCTGAATAGTTACACGACACAGAAGCCCTCAAGAGAGAAGAAAAAAGGAATGGGGAAGCTCAACTCGATTTCCAAAGAAAATCTTCTGAAATAGCTACAAACATTTCCTGTACAAGTCATTATGAAAAGTTTGATTATAACTTTATAAAAAAATTCATTTGTGATTGTTCTATTTTTTTTTCTTTTTCTGTCAACAAATAAAAATACAAACACAACTCCTTTTTTTTCTTCTAAAATTTTGTAACATCGATTTGGCGCCCCTTTGGTGCTGCGCCCGGGGACAGATGTCCCCCCTTCCCCCCCCCCTAGCTACGCCACTGATTTGGACGAATGGAAAAGTCAAGCATTCTAGATATTTTAAATTGATTCGTGTATCTTATCCTAAATGGTGTTTTCTTGTTACCGTGTATACTCGTGTAATAGTCGCCCTCGCATAATAATCGCACCCCCCGTTTTGAAGCAGAAAAATAGCTTTAGTGTTACAATATGATATAGTAGATTTACCCCGCATAATAGTCGCACCTGACTTTCACCATGAAAATTGGAAAAAAAAAGTGCGACTATTATGCGAGTAAACACGGTAATCACCTTCCCTGACAGATGAGCCATTTTCTCACTAATAATTAGCTTTGTCCTGTGCTTTGTACAATTAAAAAGCTATGAATGTTCATAAATAAAATAGTTTGTAATCGTAATTTAATCATAATCTCACCACGCGTAATCGTAATGAAAAGTCTTTGTTGGTTTGATTGCTGTAATAGAATCGTAATCGACAAAATTAATATTTGGGATTGACGTAATCTAATTGCAGTCGACAAATTTAACATTTGGATTACCGTAATCTAATGGCAGTCGCCATCTGAAATAGAAAAGTAATCGTAATCTAATCGATTATGCATCTGCGTAATCGCTTCGAAGTCTGCTTACGTCACGGAATTTTTATGGAATACAATTTAAACGGGAACCAGTGACGCACACAGGATTTTCTCTTGGAGGGGGTCCAACCCATAAAGCTGCCACACCAACCACCTGAGAAAATACGGATTTTTTATTTTTATCGCAACCACCTTTTACTGTGCTTTTATTTATCTACCTTAACTGCTGAAAATATGAATTTGATGTCTTCAACGTATTTAAAAGTCAAATATTTCATGACGATTTAACGAAGGAAAATTGACAACTCTTTTGCGAAGGGTCCGGATCCCTTGGACCCCTCCCACTGACGGGGACATATTTTAATATCGAGTCCAAACGACTAGTGAACTGAAGTAAGAGGAGGATCTACTTCAGTAGGGGGAGGGTTGCTATAGCCCTCCATGGTCACAGAAAATACACTACACAGAGTTTTGATGTTGAGTTAAAATAGGTGTGCATTGAAAATCAGTTTGAAATCTTAATTTTTTTTAAACTAAAATTTTGATCAATGTAATTGAATAAATGATAACCAGGGTCAAAATCTCTGTCGACTTGCATCGGACTTCCTGATAAGAGCAGGTAAGAGAAAAAAGTAATAAAATTTCATAAAGTAACTGAACAAGACAATAGAATGGAAGCCTGAGTAATGAACAAAGACCCACCAAGGATATCGTTTTCTAGGAGCCGAAATTTTGCTCAGGACATTGCTGCCAATTTTGTTCAGGACATTCAGTCTTGAGGAGATTGGGAGAGATGAAGAATTAACAAAGAACCAGTGGATATTTGATTTGTAAAAAAGGGCGAAAATTCTCAGTAAATGCCCCCCCATACATTAATGAGATGATGTGAGAATTGACAAAACTTGAGAATTTCATCTTAAAAAATATCGGAGATCTGAAAATAAATATATTCTGACTTAAACCCCTTTTCAATGGCTCTCGAAATGAAAAAAATCACGTCGAATGGTCGCATTTTAGGGGCGTACTCAAATTACGAAAGAAAACAATGACTGTTAAAATGCTTAGTACTTCTGCTGGTATTGTATAAGTCCCACGCCAACTTTGTTTAAACATATTTCTGAGCTTTTTTATGATGCAGTGCTGAAAATTTGTATATCACAACATTAATGTATGGAGCACATTTTACTATCTGGGATTTTTTTATTTTTTATTTTATTTTTTTTTAACGGAGGACTCGATAAAAAATTTTAATTTATTTAGATTTAGTCTTCTTAAAATTTTAATCGATACCATAAAATTATGCACCTTTTTAGTTAACTTTTTATTTTTGTATATGTGTGTGATCAGTGGCGTAGCCAGAAATTTTTCATGGGGGAGGGGGGGTTGCGACTACTGCAACTCAGATATATGTATATATGTGTGTGATAAGGGATTGAAGAGTATACATTTTGTGTGGCAAAAAATTTCTCATTTGGGGGTTGTGCACTCCTATCCCCCCCTTGGCTACGCCACTGTCTGAGATTGATATGTTTTTGGTACACCCTATATACGAAAAGTTGGACAAAACCAGGACACGATTTTTTTTTCCATTTACGTAACTACATTAATAAAGTGCTTCAATTTCTATTAGAAAGGTGACTTAGAACGTAGGTTTCAAAAATAATTATTTTTTTAATGTATAAAAACTATATTTTAGAGGGTAAACAAATTAATTGTTGGGAGTATGTAGGTCGCCCGTTTTGTCCAATAATGTCGCTTAACACAAAAGAAGGCATAATAAGTTTCAATTGTGATATATAACCCGGTTCAATAATTTTAAATAATACCTAAAAATCCTTGTTTGCAATATAGGGAAAATGAAAAACGCCTTCCTCGAATGGGGAAAAATACAGGAATTTTCTGTCTGAAAAATTACAGAAATAACCTTGTTTTGGGAAAGAACCAGATTGAGTGACTGAAAATAACGGAGAGATACCTATTCGTAAGGAAAACATGACAGGTTGTGTTGTGGGATTAAGGCCAATTATTTGCACGAGAGATCTAGGCCTACGGGCGGGGTGCCCTTCGTGAAGGTCTTTCGAAGGGATCCTAACCTGTATTTAAGCTAAGTTTCGGAGGAAACCACGGAAAACTCCAAATGGTTAGGTCGACGGATGCGACCTGGTTTCGAACCAGGCACCTTCCGTCTCCCAGTTCAGTCCGTTATGCATCACTATGCCACTGGTCGGGCTCAAAGCATGACAGGAGAGTCAGGGGCGTAGCCAGGGGGGGGATATCGGTATATATCCCCCCCCCTGAAATTTTTGGATTAGTGATGACATCCCGTCTATTTATACACATAAACGTTCATATCCCCCCCCCCCGAAAAATTTTCCAGGCTACGCGCCTGAGGAGAGTAACTGTTTTCTCCTTAAGCAGAAATGGAAAACGTTCATTCTCCAGCAGCATTGCTGCCAGTATTTTGTCAGTTTATTTTAGCAAATATTTATAGCAGTGAGGTAACGCAGCGAGGCTCTAGCCAATGTGCAAAAATCCTGTACGCTCGTACTAATTTTTCAGGAGCTTCGCCAGGAGTATTTTTCGGGGGGGGGCATAATATAATCTTGCATAGATATATAAAATTTATACTCGACATTAAAATTTGAAAAGTCCTACTCCCTATATGATGATATAAAGAGCAGAAAGGGAGCAGTATTATTATTATTTTTTAATCAAACAACAGTATCATTCGCGGAAACATTTCCATTTTCCATTTTTCAAACAGTTTTAGATGTGCGTTTAGAAAACTTGAAGGCGTAATAAATAACTCCAAGAAGACATCTATTCGATAAATTTCTGATTGAAAAGCAATGATAAATTAATTGCCTCTAAACTTCATACTTCAAGTAAGTTGTAAGGTATTTTACTATAATATGAAACTGGCGAATTCATTCAGATTTAGTAAAATCTTGGGAATGTGACCTTAAATCTGAACTGCTGAAAATAATTTAAAATTATTTTTTCTCTGAATTTGCAACATTGAGAAGATTATTTTAGTTGACTTCTTTCTCTCTGGCAGAAGTGTTTCTGATATAGGCATTCGCCCTGAAAATCTTTTCCTTTCTGTGTTTTATCCAAAAACCAAAATTGTTCCAACACAGTGAATTTTTCGTTTTAATATATGAATTTCATGTATTAAATTTGCTTTAAATCAAAAAAGGAATAAATTTAATTTTTATTCATTAAAGAAGGGAATTCAGCTTAATAAAAAATAAATTTTTAAAATGTTATTTCGCATATTGCTTTCCCTTCTCTTCCTGTTATCGACTACATTGCATGAGTTACAATATATTTTTTCTATTTTCAAAAAATTTAACGATAATTTCTCATCATTGTAAATTGGTACTTAAGCGTCTTTATTTCATTTATTTGTTTTAATAAAACCTTTATAGGCACATTTTAAATGTAAGACATGGAGGAAAAATATAGTAGAGATCTTACCTGCAAAATCTTTCTTCAATATATTGGGAGTGCTTTGCCCCCCCCTCTTTTGCAAAATTCTAGGCCTGACCGCTGATTACGAATTATTTTTAAAAACTGTTTTGCACTGTTTACAAAGAAGAGACCAAATTACTGTGTGGATAAAACTATTTTGAAAAAAATAAATCCTCCTCATATTTAAGAAAAAGGACAAGAGCAATATTGCAAATCGAAGATATCTGCGCCTCTCTTTTCATTTATTACTCTAAAGTATGTAGCTTAATTCATGTTAAAATGTTATTGAATACATGAAACAATATTAATACTATAGATAATTTGTAGCTGGAAAATTTTCAAGGGAAAATATTTCTGCCCAACAGTTTTTTCTTACGTGAACGCCATCTTTGGTCACAATATTTAAATAAGAGTAAATTATACTCTTATAATGAAGTGTCTTTTCCATAAATACATAAAAGGGAATCTTCAGTACTACTGATACTACAAGGAGAAAAAGAGTAGCACAGACAACCATAGTCCAAAAATAGTTCTTGTTTTCCTTTATTTTTCTAAGATACATACATAAAGTTATTTATTCTGCGAGGAGAAAATGCGGTTCTTAAAGAAACATTCCCTTACTTCTCTTTTCTTGAGTTAATTGCTACGTATCAGAGATTTAGCCAAAAACTTAGTGAGGTGAGCCAACTCAAAAGATTAAGTACTTGATCCGCCATGTAATCTTACACACACACACCAGTGGCGTAGCCAGAAATTTTCATGGGGGGGGGATGGTTACGACTACTGCAACTCACACATATGTATACATGTGTGTGTGATAAGGGAGTCAAGAATATACATTTTGTATTGCAAAAAATTCCTTGTGGGGGGTTGTGACCCCTTATCACCCCCTTGGATACGCCCCGGACACACACACACACACACACACAAATATATATATATATATATATATATATATTCTATACTTGAATGAAAAGTGTAAGTCTGCTAGAAGGCAAGGGGAGAAGAAGTAAAACTTATTTAGAGAGATTTTCTGCTTCTTTTCTGCCCTGCGGCGCCAATGCTCGCAATGCACGTTTAAACAATTAATTTTCCACACTCTAAAAGGGATTTAAGAAGCAAATTAAACACTTTGAAATTCCGCTTAAAATAGTTTTCCGATATCGCATAAATATGTGAGCTCATCTCAAACCAAACAACCTTAATAAATAAAATAAGTGATTTTTTTTTTTTTTTTTTCGCATGGATAATTGATAAAACACTCTAATTGTAAAATGACAGTTAAAATTGCAGTAAAAATATTGCACCAAACTATTAAGCTTTTAATAAGTCATTGCCAAGAGTTGTAAATGCTGAAAGACTACATTAATTTATTTATTGAAACTTTTCAAAATTTCCACACACGTTTTAAGTTCATTAGGGATGGACGCGAGACGAAAAATTGGCGTCTCGCGTCTCGCAAAACAGCCGAAAAGCTTGTCTCGTCTCGCAAAAATCCCTATATCATAATGTTAAAAATGTCTGTCTCGTCTCGCAAAAAAGCTGTAAATCTCTGTCTCGTCTCGCAAAATGTCGTCTCGCGTCCATCCCTAAAGTTCATAATAAAGGTTATGTTAAAAATTTCTTTCCCGTTATACATCTTTTTTTTTCTCTTTAAAATAATATTAAAGCATTTAAATAAATACACTAAACTCATTGAATCAGCCTACTAAATAAAACGAACATAGTATTTATTTAACATCATAATTTACATATTAATTAAACAGATTAAATAGTTTGTTTTCTTTCTTTTGACCATAGTTTAAACAGTGGAGGGCCATCAATTCACATACTTACTAGAACTTAAATATTTGCACTTATAAAATGAAAAAATAAACTTATATAATTGTCAACACAGAAATAGAAATTCAGTATGGATGCACACATCACAAAATAACATTACTATACAGTTTTTGTTTTTCGTTTAAAAAGTTATTTACCATTCTTTTTAAAGCAATATTCGAAGTAATTAGACTAGATTCAAATATTTCATACCATCCTAATCATTGCAAATCAAATAAATTACACCATATCAATTTTAAAGAAATTTTACTACATAATATAACTTAATTATCGATAAAATGTTCAAAGAATAATTTCTTCTTCAGAAATTAAGAAAGATGAGAATAAAAGTTAAATATTTATATAAAGCTTATAAAATCTTAACTTACGTAAATGAAAGCTAAAATCAATTAGTTCTAGCCTACCGTAACAACTTACAGGATAGGAAATGACGATAACAGACAATGAGGGATGCTATGACGATTAGAGTCTACGTAGAGGTCTTCACTGGGTTGATTTATCAAAAGCTGTGACAGTTCATTGCCCATTGACCTATAATAAATTCACAGATAAACAACAAGAATTGTGCATCTATAAGTCACTAGCCTCCGACTTTTGTTGTCAGAGCTTTTCCAAAGATCGCGGATTTGTAAGAAGTTCTCTCGTTAATCTCCAAGTCTGTTTAGCAGCGTTTTCCAACGAACTGGCAGACTTGCCTTTAAATAAGTCCAGCTGTGGAAGAAAATAATGTGGGCAACGTCGGCACTGGAGACAAGAAATTAATTGAAGAAGAATACCGTTAATTCTGTCTCCCAAACACGTTTCATCCCATTCTAATTCTCTAGGATGTTTTTCACACTCATAAAGAAGAAGAGTCTTCAAGTGGTAACCTGTTACAGGATTTCCAGGAAGCTCAAGATGCCTGTCTTTCAACGTCTTGAGTATGCTTAGACATTTTTTCCTGCAACCTCCTTGAAGAAGTCTATTTTCCGCTTCACAGAAATTAAGAACCCAAGCATCGCCTTCCATGGACGACTGCTTACCTTGAAGAGTCACACTTTCTTTGGACAGTAAGTCAAAACCTTCAGCTTTAACCTCTGCTACTAAATTTGGGTTTGGCCACGGTATGTGAGGTATTGGCCAGTGTGCTGCAGATCTCGGCCAGAGTCCACTGCAACGAAATGCCGGTGTGATCTGGACAACAAATCTTTCGCGAATTCGAAGCTTCACTTCAGTTGTATCAGCTACCATCTTCACAATGTCTCTATAACTGCATTTGTCACACGCTTGAGCAACAAGGGTCTGGAACCGCGAGCGAATTTTTCTGGCTGATAAATATCCGGATGCAGTGATGAATTCGACCCACAAAGACATAGATCTTTTGCGACCATCGCTCAATTTCAGCACAGCGCAGCCAGGTAAGGAACCGTCGTCAACAAAATTGAAAACCCCCATCTGATTGAGATAGAGCACGACTTCGAACTCTGAAGGGGATATAACTTCAAAGCCTTCGAAATGTCCATTGCAATCGTTGAGAGAGGATATAAATCTCGGCTCTTGAACTTCAACTTCTTTTAAAACATCCTGCACGACTTTGCATACTTCCCGGACCGTCTTCGCCACGGTGCCTTTACGAGTTTGCACCCGCTCGCCGTAAAACTTGTTCAGCTGATACAACAATTTCGATTGCGCGGTCATCATGTCAGGGGGAACCAGCATGATCGCCGGTCTGCCCTGTTGCGAGAGTGACTGCTTACCGATGGAATGACTTCGCTCGCTGCTCGCCTGACTACCCTGTTTTATAGGGGAGGAGCTTTCGACCGCCGGTCCGCTCATTGCGCCCGCCCTTTTAGCAGGTGGAGACACCTGTTTGCTCCACCCTCGCTAGATGAGAGGTGGAGTTCTGTGAGATCTGCAGCTGCTTGGAATGTTTCTCCGGCAGGATCCGACAAAAGGGGATGCTGGCTGGGAATCTTTGGTAAGTCTTTCAGACATTTAATCGATAAAACCTCCCACTTTTTTTATTTTTTGTTTTTCTTTCCGAATATCGGAGGAAGTTTGTGGCATTATAGCCGATTCTAAAATACGTGCAGTAAATATTTACTTCCAGAATCAAAAATATATTGTGAAAACAAACGTTCAGTTAGTAATCTAACTAGAATTAAGATGGGATATAAGGAACGCCGCATTTTGTTATAAGATAATAGAAAGATCCAAATCTTCCATTTTGCTTATGCTATCATTTTTAACATTTCATGCAATGTGGAGAGACTGATTTTATTTACATAAAAATGTTATTTCAATTCCGCATTTACTTACTAAACCTAAAGAATAGCCATAAAAGTTACGAAAATATTCCTGATAAATTTATTTATAAAATTTATCTATTCTAAAGTGAACTCAGCATGCAAAATAATTTTATTTGGAATGTTTTTCTTGGAGAATTAGTAGAGTTCAATGAGCACTAATTGTGGCTGTGGCCCACTATACCAAATCAGTTTGGAGGTAACCCTTGACATGCATCATGGAATATTTTTATCCGAATAATGTTCGAATGTTTTGTGAATACATACATACTACTGGCCAGAAAAAATCAAATGTTAAAATAAGCTTTAGTAATTAACGCGGACAGTATATTGTTAGTCTTTGTGCTTAAAAGAAAAGAAGAGTAGTTCATAAGAATATCTTATGAGCAATTTTATGCAGCAGTCAAACATTACTGGAGTAAATTTTACAGTCTGTTGTGCATATTTAGGGTCAAATTGTCTTTAACAGTAAAAACCCGCGTTAATCAGATCCTGAGACTGGAAATCTTATTCCACTTATGGGTGAATGAAGAGAAGTTTAAAAAAAGAAAAAAAATATCAGAGATAAAAGTGTGAAACTGTAATATAATAATTATAAAATTTATTATAGTCAAATTTTCATGAACGTCAATGCAATCTTCAGTAGACTTTCGTTATATATAAGCTCATGTCTTCAAACTTAAGATTCAGCCACTTGAACGCTCTAAAATTTAAAAGTTGTATGCTATTTCTATAGCAAAGTCACTCCTCTGATGTTGAATTAAAAATTTCAACTATTACCGTGTTTACTTGCGTAATAGTCACCCCCCTTTTTTTTTTGGCCAATTTTTCATTGTGAAAATCTAGGTGCGACTATTATGCGGGAAAAATTTACTACATAATATTGTATCTCTAAAGCTATTTTATCTGCTTCAAAACAAGGATGGGCGACTATTACTCGAGTAAACACGGTAATCAGCATGTGCGTTAGGCATTGGGAACGTAACCAGAGAGTAGCTAATGAAGATTCTAGGTGACCTATAAGAGTTGACTTTGAAGAATTTTATTTCTCATCTATTATTATGAAAAATTAAATTTTTCTAGAGGGGCTGTTAGCCTTTAACCTGTTACGTCAATATTTTCAGTTTTTATGAAAACAAGTTAAAGTACTAAAATTTTAAATAAAAATATTATCTTATGCAGTGATTATTACACGGTTTTTAGCAGTTTCCCATGTTCTCTCAGATTCTTAATTACATTTTGGATAAAATTTTAAATTGAATTACGTAATTAAATAAATAAACAATAACAATTGAAATTTGTCGTCGTCTTCTTAGTTTGTTGAACTATTGTGATGCATTCCTTAACAAGGTTGTGTGGTCTCAAAATCTGTTCATACTATTTTAATTTATAAGTATTTTATCCATAATTAAATTTTCTTTTAAAATTAGAGTTCGATTCAATTTATTTTATCTAACTGTGTAATATTAAAATTGAAGCCAATTTGTTTTCAGATTTATTTCAGGTATCTCTGATATCCGGTAGATTATTTTATACATTCTAAGTTATTTAAATAAAATATTTTCTTATTATGGACAAAAACTATTCTTCTGAAGGACTGGCAAACTCGTTTAGCCTTTTTTTTTTTTTTTTAATACCTTCACGAACTTTTTATGCTTACAGAAAAGTCAAATTAGGATGAAATGTTTACCAAAACACCGTATGTACTCATAGGCATGTGAATTAAGTTTAAAAACATTTTGAAGGCTTACTTTTTTGTTTAAATTTAAATGAGGTACGCGAAAAGGATGCGAATTAATTTTTATTTTTTAAATTCTGCAACCTAGAGTGAAGTTGGAAATTAATAATTTTAAAATTGTCTTTCTCTCAGCGTATACGTTTGATCAATCTGCATAAAACTTTAGTGTCGGTGTGGTGATTGAATTTTGCGGTAAAAATAAAACGCTATTTCAGATGTTTCAAACTTGAACTATAAGCATAAGAAAGAGTTGAAGCCGCATATCAGATACGAAGATGAAGTCACAGTAACAATAGGTAAGGAGTCACAATAAAAATAAGGAGTCACAATAAAAATGTTCACTTCAATAAGAATGTGCACAATCTAGTATTTTACACACGACAAAGTCCCTAAAAAAATAAATAAATAATAAGAAAAAAAAATTAAAAACCCTGTGCTGAGTTGATTTATATAAATTTTACTGGAGCACAGAACATCTACATTCAAAATGATGCAGATTTCTTTTCTGGTTACATTAGATTCTTAAGGTATAATATCAATTAAATGATTTAAATGATTTTATTACTTTAAGTGAATTATAGGAACCAGAGACTCAGGAACGCCCCTTCCTCCCCCCCCCTTTCGTGTTATTTGGATTTTTGCTAACAAAAATAAGAGCAGTGAAGTCTTTTTGTCAGAAATTTTGTCTTTTACAACTTTGGGACCTCCCCTATAATTGGCTACGTTCCTGTTTAAAATTTATAGCATAGTGTAAAATCATTAACGTAAATAATGTTTAAAAGATTTCTTATTCATAAGGAAACTCAAGCATCGAAAAGTGTGAAAA
The DNA here is from genome assembly GCA_038373885.1 of Cheiracanthium punctorium. Taxonomy (NCBI): domain Eukaryota; kingdom Metazoa; phylum Arthropoda; class Arachnida; order Araneae; family Cheiracanthiidae; genus Cheiracanthium; species Cheiracanthium punctorium. The sequence goes on along the minus strand of JAWZYV010014827.1, from coordinate 290,314 downwards.
AAAAAATGTTGAAAAGAAAAAATACATTTGTTATCTTTAGCACATCTTTAGCTCAGACTACTACAGATTAAAGCTCAAGATCTTCTTTAAAAACGATTTAAAAAGAATCAAGAAATAAATATGCAGTAGACTCCCTCTTAACCGGCCTAAATGGAATTGGGGATGAGCCGGTTAAACGAAATTCCGGTTAAAGCGGAGAATGAAAAATATATAATATAGCTAACTAATGGAACTGCACTATAATAAATGTACTTATTTGTGTTTAAATCACATACGGTCGGTTAAAGTGAAGATCTGGTTTAACGGAAGCCAGTTAAGAGGCAATCTACTGTATTAAAAAAAAATAATAATAATAAAGAATTTTTCTGAAGTACGAAATGAAGGAAACAAACCAATTTCTTTTTTCTAATTTAAAGGATTTCTATTGCACCAAGCATTATTTGTCGAATTAATTTCCTATCCGAATTAAATGAGTAGTAAACCTTGAAGTAGGCATCTGTTACAGCGTAGGCATCTGTTACAGCGTCTCACTTCCGTGATATTTCCGGCCTGGAGAATTCAAAATTTATGCTCCAGAAAGATTAAAGCGTTTCAGTTCTTATGCAGAGAATTTTTTTTATATGAAAATGTCCAAAACCTTAAAATGAGTGCATATATTGTACGTACACTTATTTTTATAAAATATTTTTCGAATAAAAAAAATAGGTACTTTTACGACCAGTTTCTTTAAAATAATACGACCTTTAAGGGGCTAATGAAAAATTTGGGGCGAATGATTCGATTTTGCAAAATTCATTCAGATACCTTACACCATAATTTCGAGAAGTAAAAGGCCTGATGTTTTCTGAACGAAAAATGAAGTTACTAAGTTTGCGGCTCTTTGATAGTGTACGCACTTCCACTTCAATGGATTTAATTTCGATCGTTACTCTCATGCTAGCAGCTAACACGGCAGCTAATGACAGGACTTTTCGCATCGTTTGCCGGGCTGCCTAGTGAGAGGTTTTCTGGTTTATTTTATTTAATAGTTACCCCCACCCCCGAAAAAAAGGACAAGTTTATGATGATACTTGTAGATATTTCGAATAACACTTGCTGTGCACAAACTTGGTTTCGTCTCGCGTTCACGCAAAATTTATCCTGGCCGATAAATTTATTGATCGTATGTGCTTCGTTCTCTATGTCCTAAGTATTTTTTATCCTTGTTCTTAGGATCGTAATACACGTAGAAATAGATGAAACTTTTTATTTTGTACCCGTATGGAAAACTTTTATGCAGTACCGCCGATAAGGAAGTAAACGCGATCGGTAGTACACGAAATATCAATGACACCAATTTTACGTGTATTATGAGGGTTGAGCCGATCCTATAATAAGCCACCTCATAAAATCAGACACCCACAAAATTATTTCAATATATATATATATCACTTCTTTTTCTTATTACTTGCCTACAACCCTTATTTATCTAATCATGAAACTTGGCAAATAGACAGCTATTTGGTGTCTTCAAAACATATATAGTATATATGTAAATTTCTTTAAAAAAATCCATGAGGCATATTATATTAAAATTAAAATCCATAGGAAACTGAAGCAATTTTGGCTTTATATGGTCTTTTTTTCCTTGGAGCAAGCACATGCAGTGTTTGAACTTCCAGCTCTCTCGTCCACATGAAAAACGCAGTTTGTATGAGTTGATTCTCTGTCGAACACTTCGCAATTCTGTGAATGTATTCTGTTGTTAATATCTGATGTCGAACAGAAACTTTCCATAGTTCCTATAAAGCTTGAATTTCGAAAAATTTTGATACAGGCTTAAATTCAAAAGTTTCCGAAAATTCAATTTTTTTATTCAAATTTCTGAAAACGACGAATTTCCAATTAATTCTTGAATTTACATTTTTCGTGCACCACTTTATTGAAGATTAAACGAAATGCGAGTGATCAACCTGTATCATAAAAGTTGAAAATTCTCTGCAGCTTTTACAAGTTTATTGCTGAATTTTACTCCTTATATGTAATGTTTGTCTACTGCTTGTAAAAATAAAAAAGTAATTCACGAAGATATAAACTTCTTTTTTTTTAATTGCTACCAATCTTTCCGTGCTCTTCTGTTCGAAAGTTTTATACCAACTTTAACAATCATACAGAAAAATCGAACAGCTTGTTTGGGGAGCCATCATAAGTCAGCTGATAGCAGTTAGTGGAAAAGTGAAAGAACTGTTTTCAGAAGCACAGGGTTTCTCAACAAAACAGAGCCGGTACTAGGGTTTAACGAAGGGTGCGACTGCACCGTTTAGGGATGGACGCGAGACGTGCGAGACGAGAATCGGGGCTGTCTCGTCTCGTCTCCCAGTGGTAAACCTCTGTCTCGTCTCGCGTCCCGTCTCGTCTCGCAAACACTGTGTCTCGTCTCGCGTCTCGCAAAGAAATTGCTGTCTCGTCTCGTGCGAAACGTCTCGCGAGTCTCGCAAAATTAAGGACTGCGATTTCGTTACCATTTTATACTAACTTATTATTGGGATTTTATTGAAAATTAATATTAATAATAACAATTACTTACATATAGCCACATTAGTAGATATATTAATAACTATATCAGCATATATCGGCATTTGAAGTAAAAGAAATTGAGATTTAATCCGTATATATAATGTCACACCGAAAATATAGTATTTAGTTTTATTTACTAGCTGCGTGCCCGTTCTTCGCACTGTAGTAAAAGAAAATTTTCCTAACATGAGTAATTTCAATTAATTCCAGTGATGTGGAATCTAAAATAAAAGCAAAATTATTTGACTTTTGATGTAAAGTTTGCGTCATGAGTATTAACCTGGCATCATTGCTAGGGATGGACGCGAGACGAAAAATTGGCGTCTCGCGTCTCGCAAAACAGCCAAAAAGCTTTGTCTCGTCTCGCAAAAAAGCTGTAAATTTCCGTCTCGTCACGCAAAAAGTCGTCTCGCGTCCATCCCTAATCATTGCAATATAATGACTCAAAAAACTACGTCAGTGTCATTCGCGATCAGAAAAGTGAAAAGCTTAGCAATTTGCAGAGAACTCCCGACTTTCAAAATGTGTTATTTCTACATCATACTGTAGTTCTACATTATACTGTTCAAGTTGTAGCATTAAATACCTCAGACACTACATGAAATGGACAACCGTTTGTTTTAAAATAGCTGCGCACCCGCTCTTCATACGAGAAGTAGCGAATATTTTACTAAAATCATATCTGCATGAGACAAAACAGATTTTTTTTTTTTTAAGTTCCAAGTAATCTCCTCTGTTGAAATTACTGCGGGATATATTAACACAAATTAGAATTACTTATCGTTCAGTTGGTTGTAAGATAACCCTTCAAAAATTATAAATAGAACACTTTTAGTCTTTATTAAAACTCTACTATTTACTTTAACGTCAATTTCAAGTCTCTAAAATATGTGTAATTTTTATATTAATGAAAACAAGATTATATTAACGATAATTATAATTATTTGCCTAATATTTCCAATAACATTACCGTGTGTGCATTTTTAGATTTCATTATAGTATCTCAGTTGGTTAATAGACGTCTTATTTTTTGTTTATATTTTAAATTACTGAACAGTTAATTTGTTGACGACTATCCGTTTGTACTTTACCACAATAATTTTTAGCGATAGTACTACAGTCGTTATGGTCGCCCTTTTTACACAAAAATTAAACCATAATCCCCCTAATGTATATCCAGTGTGGATTTTTTAAAAAAATGAAAAGACATCTAACAGGCGAAGATAATTTTAGAATAGGAACCCAACTGCAAGATAAAATGATGGGGAGGAAAAAAATTTATAAAAGTTTTGCAAGCCGAAGGAAGGGAAAACATGATAATATAAACGAAAAGAGAAATAGTTTTTTAAAAAATTGCTTGCATTTCTTTCCGTCCGATATTAATATATAAGAATAAAAAATGTCATTTTAATCTCTTTAAAATAGGCCAACATCGTAGGGATTTAACCGCCCCTAGAAAGTTGTTACCAGGGTGGGCCCCCCCCCCCCTACGCACGCCGCAACGTGCGGGAAAGTTTGAGGATAGTATCGGTACAAGGATATTTCAACCAAGGATATTCAACCATATTTCAACCTACTCAGACTAAGCATCAATGCGAATGCAAGTTGCTCTACTTCTAATCTCTCTCTGATATACCCGAAACCCGATTATCACAGTGGCAAGGGGGGCGATAGTCCGGTGCCCCTGAAGAAAAAGGGGGCCCATATATATCCCAATTATCTAAATTATAAATTCATATGTACTGAAATAGTAATTGTGGGGAAAAAACTGAATTTCCTCTATAATATAGGTATTACCTAATTGTCTATCACTAGATCAAGTTAGAGATATTTTTTTGGGGTGATAAATACGATTTGATTAAAGTACAAAAACTACAGTTAACTGAAATGCAATTTTCGAGTACAACAGCCGTCAAAACTGGGTTAAAATGCTTAAAAAAAGGGGGGGCTCAGTAAAGCGGCTTAATGCGTAAAAAAGGGGATAGTAAGGGAGGCCCCAAACTTAATGCCCCGGGCCCCGTCTAAAAGTGGTCAGATTTGAACATACCGTACCGCCTTTCCTATTTACTTATTATTTTTCTTTCAACTCTTCTCTGTTTTCTTTTTTTTTCCGCCTCTTTCTTTATCCTCTCCTTTGTGTGTTTTGTATATCTCTCGTCTGTTCTAATTTTAAATGTTACGTGTTTGTGCGTATTGTAGAGTGCTGATAGTATACCAGGACCGAAAACGAAGGAGACGCAAGTTAAACGGTAGAGGCTTCAGGCAAATTGTCGCTTTTCAGATCGTATTTATGCGAGACGGAAAAAAATGCGAGAATTCTCGCGAGAAATCTCGCCCGAGACAAGACTCTGTCTCGTCTCGCGTCTCGTCCCGCAAAATATTTTCTTTCTCGTCTCGCGTCTCGTCTCGCAAAAAAATGCCTGTCTCGTCTCGCGTCTCGTCTCGCGAGACAATGCGAGAACGCGAGACAGTGCGAGAATTCTCGCGTCTCGCGTCCATCCCTAGCACCGTTCGCCAGCTCTTGGAAGCGACAAAATACCTTCCTTTATAATATGTCTAAGCAGAGACGGCCCGAGGGGCATGCGGGGCCTCTTCTCTATCATGTCTTATGAGATAGCAATAAAATGGCCCAGGAGCGGGGCCTTAGGCGATCGCCTACATTCGCACCCCCCTTGGGCCGGCCCTGGTCTAAGCATATTTGATCGTCCATATATTGTTGAAATTTTCGTTTTAACCCCTTTGTTTTGTTTTGTTTTGCCAGGAAAGGACAGCTCGCGTCACTGAATGTGTTGCTTAGAGCTACATATACGTCCTTCCCGGAATTTCCCGCCACAATGTAGAACCTCATCAGAAGGTGGGGGACTTCTGAATATTGGCAGCCCTCGGAAACTGCTTGCGACCGCCGAGAGGAACCACGGATTTAACGTGCACGTAAAATTTTTCTAGCAGCATATGTGTGTGTGAGTGTGAGGGAGGAGACGCATTTTTGTATTTTGCACCACTTAGAAAAACAGCTAGGCCCAGCACTGCAGCAAAATAACTTCAGGCTGTTCTATTCCAACCACACACAATATTATCTTGAGCCCTGCCTACTAATTTATTTATTTTTTTTCAAGTGGCCGGGCACTTGCGCATCAAGATTTTTACCACTACTAAGGCCCAAATTACCGGCCATTTATTATACGGGCACCCAGTGGGTGACCAGCGTTACCCCCTATAAAGGGACAGATAAGTAAACACCCAAGTCCTAGTTAGGAATCGAACCCGAACACAAGGGCTTCGGCTTGTGTAGATATATACGAATATAGTGGAACCTGGTAAAAAAGAGATCACCTGTCTATATTGACTATTTGACCACTTTTGTACTATTTCGCTTCACAAGCACCACACTTTTCCGAGTTAGTAAAGTGACCACCTTTATATATGTACACACGTATATACATATACATATATGTATATGATATGTACGGACCCTTAGAATTGTGATACAAAATGATTCAGTTATGATTTGTGAAAAGATTTTCTTTTTTTTTTTTTTTTTTTTTTTTTTTTTTTTTTTTTTTTTTAAAGAAAGAACTGAAAAAAAGAAAGAAGAAGAAATGGCCATTGTAGATTTAAATCAACCAAAATACATAGATTTGTTACACAGATAAACGTTTTAAATAAAATAAGTGTTTGGTTAATTGTTGAGCAAGCTTTTATCGGGAGTTATTCAATTTTTTACTAGGCTAGGCTATAAGAGCTATTTATTAAAAGTTACGTTATCAGTGATTTATCAAAAAGAATGATGTTGCAGTTATTTAAGAAAGAAATACCAGGCAGTTTTATGGGAAGGGAGAGAAAGGGTAAGAAACTCTATAACATTATCGGACACAGATGTATTTAGAAGGTCTGGGTTTCCGCCTTTTTGACCTTCATATGATGTGAAAAGGCAAAACTTTTCATCCCTCATTCTCTGCTAGCATGCGAAAATGAAAATTAAAACCTAGAAGTGCTTCATTTCATTTAAAAAACAATTCGTTGTGGCCCCCCACGCACTGCGAAGGATTGCGGAGGCTTACGGTACGCCACTGCGCAGATCCCTCCGCGCGGAGGAGGAGGGGAGACTCACGGAGCTTCTGTGCGAGATATCGAAGACATTCTGAGTATAGGCAATTTTGAAGACAGATTAGGAAAGAAATCGTGAATTTGTGACAACCGGAGAAAAACACTCCATTTTTATTGAGCAATGAAGTTTCAGAATTTGCAAATTAAAATCATATTTAGTAAATTTGTAAGTAAATTAAAATATTGATTTTAATTGAAAATTTCACAGTAGACGGCCGATAAACGGCAGAATTTTATGTAAAAATTATAAAATAGACCCTATCAATTGAGTTTTCTGTCTGTAAATAAATTCAGTGTTTCTGTACACCGCAAAAATACATACCAAGATATAAAATTTTGTCTTTTTATTTTCGCATCAGAAATGATCCTGATATTTTTTGTTAAAGGTGCAATAATTATCAACTTTTTCTTATTTATTTTCTCGTTGTATTTTTTAAACTTCTTTTCGGAACGGAATAATAATCAGTAATAATAATGATAATGATAATGCCGAATGTCTTCAGTCGAATGAGGCCTTAAAAATATTTTTGTCGGGCACAAAGACGAATAATTCGAATAATTTTTTTTCCTTAAACTGAAGAAAAAATTAGTTTAAACTTTTAATTTTCAATTCAGTGATGGTTGTTTGATCGCCGTTAATTGTATCTAAATGGATAATGCTTTAACACTCAGCCATTGACTAATAGGGATGGGCTGCGAGACAGAAATTTTCTAGACGAGACAGAGATTTGCAGTTATTTTGCGAGACGAGACAGGCACATTTTATATTGTGATAAAGGGATTTTTGCGAGATGTGACATAGCTTTTCAGCAATTTTGCGAGACGAGACAGCCTATTTTTCATCTCGTGTCCATCCCTATTGACAAATGAATAAATAAGTAACATAAAAACCATAGATTGTTATACCAAACTAGGTCGATCCGTAAAAAATAGTTCACGTGTTATTGAAGGCGTGCTATTTTTCCTTAATTGAGTGTTGGAAATGGTTACCCATAAAACTGTATCAAAAGAAAATTGTGAGGAATTATTTCACTTTTAGAGTACATTTACGTTGAGACTCGTTCATTAAAAATGATACCTAAAGTCAATTTAATAACGTGACGTAAAAAAGACGCCGATCTCATTTGGTTTAAAATGCATAAGGCTTGGTCATATGACCAATGCCTGCTAAGACTGTCGGGGTCCTACACCGATTATTCCTTGGGGGCCCCACACCGTCGAATTTCATTTACGCAAACATACATGAACAATTATTTATTTCAGTTAAATGCAACTATGCAATTATTGATATTTATAAGAAAATGATCTCCCTTCAAAATATCGTATAGATTAACTTTAATAAAGGCTTTAAGCTAAATGGTTAAAAAAAAAATAGGCTAGTGCCTTAGTTTGTTTTACTCGTATCTGCCATCGTTTCAAACGTGTTGCAGTTGCGCTCGTCGTAATAATGGAGTTGTAGTATAAGCGCAAACTGACTGTCTTAGAAAATAACTTCGTATTTGATACTTTCCACACGATTTTTTTTTTAATGATTGCCACATGTTTCTTATTTATACTTTTTAATTGGTCAATATTAACTAAAATAATTCTGGTAAGTTCACTAAGATTGTACTTTAAATTCTCTATTTTATCAGTTGATAGACCCCCCCTCCCCGTACCCTTCTTGGTATGAGCGGTAATCAAGCCCTGCAACCTGCATATGACAGCAAGTATCATAAACCTGATCTTAAAATGATGTAACCATTCTTTAGTAGCAAATTGAACTTCAGTATCAGGAAAAAAAACCATGTTCTTTTGAGTTTACAAATATGTGCGACGCATGATGTGATATTGTTGTTGGATTTTAGATTAATGCATGCTCTGGACCATTTAGAAACTCTCATCAAGATGCTGCGACAATTTAGATGCGTTTAAATCTATTCATACTTATCGGAAACTGCCACTAACTGCTAAGCGAAGCAGGACTTTTGCCAGAAGCCCCCCAGATCTGTAGGATTCCGAATTTTTCTTTAATGAAATCGCTTTACTCTGCTAATAGTATTCATTCTTTTTAAATACTCATAGAGAATTAAATCGAATTTTAAATAACTTTAGAAATCATGAAATTTTTATACAGTTTTATAAAATACTGCTGTAATTTCTTAATCTTTATCATTTACGCCTAATATTCATACAAACTGAATAATCATTTGAGTAAGTTTTACTGTATTCTGCCATCACGATTTAAAAAAGAAGTGATGTCATCGCCTCGATACGACACAGTAGCGCGAGTCTCCGACAATTTCACAGTTCTTCTTACAACGTAGGTGATTCAACAGAGAAATTAAAGTGATATACAGGGTGTCCCAAAAAGGTGGTAACAGGCTTTAATTCTTTATCTATCAGAAATAAATGGGCAATGTAAATTGAAAAAAAAAATGTTCAAAGGTTGGAAATAAGACTCTGTTAAGAAAAAAATCCTCTCGTTACTTTTCAAAAAGTTACACTTTTCAAATTTGTACACGACTCCTGTACAGAGAAATTCCCAGTTAGTAAAATGTGCCCCATACACAAAAGATGCACAGTACAAAATTTCAGCCTTTCATCCTAAAATGTCTCAGAGATATCTGCAAAAAAAAAAGATCAGAAACCATGCATGAATTTGAACGTAAACGTTCATGGATCGAGTGGGAAAAAAATATTTTCTTACGTAATTTCGGTACGCTTTCCTGAAATACGATCATCTGTTCAATTGGTTCTATATTTTCCCTTCGACAGCCGTTGAAAAGTGGTTTAAGTTAGCATATATTTATCTTCATTCGTCTGACAGTTTTCAGGATATAATTCTCAAATTTGTACATAACTTCATCAGTGTATGGGGGTAGATTTTACACGTTGGAAGTTTTTTGTACGGGGGTCGTATACAAATTCAAAAGTGTAACTTTTTGTAAAAGAACGAGAGGAATTTTCTCTTAACGGACTCTTATTCCCAACCCTATTTTGAACCTTTTTTTTTTTTTTTTTCAATTTGCATTGCCCATTTATCTCTTATACAGAAAAAATTAATGCCCGTCACCACCTTTTTGGGACATCCTGTATAATTTATGAATCTGCTCGTGTAAAATCAAGGTGGAAAGCTTGTGTTAAGTTTTACATGTAATGTTTGTATAGAAGGTGATTGACTGAAAGGTTCGAGACAGTGAACTAATACACCTGAATTACCTGTTGTTGGGAGGTTAGGCCGGAGAAATCACGAAACACGATAGATTTTCTTACACGAGGTACTCCGTTAGTAGAAGTCGTTCAGTATTTCACGAAAAAATAGTTCTTAAATTAGATGTAACCTTTCCATGGAGAAAAGTTGAACAATAATTTGGTTCCATTGATCAGTTCATGAAAGTAATCATGGTTCAATATTTCTCCGTGGAAAGGTTGCAGCTAATTAAGCACCATTTTATAGTGAAGTGTTAACTACGTTTATCATTAACAGTGTAAATTAACAGTGTAAATTAACAGTGTACAGGCTTAATGAGTGCAAGAAAAAGGTTGGAGGATATAAGTTGTACATGATTTTAGAAAATTTTGTTAATTTATCTCTATCTCTGTACTTTCTAGAGGGGTCTCCGAAATATTTAAAATTACGGGGCAATATGATGTCATAATCAGGCCTGTTGCCAACTAGTGTATGTATTTTGCAATCATTTTCCATCTGCACACTCAAACACATACATGCGACACTACGCGAATCGAAATATTAAACTAAATACATTTTATTAAAGTTTTATCTTTATAATTTGCCTTGCAATCTCCGTCAGTTTCATTACCCCAACAAAAAAACAAAAGCTTTAGTTCCAACTAAAGCTTTTGTCGGATTTCCTTTTAACTTCCTTTTATCGGATTTTTTACCGACATATTTATTTTAAAATGCTTTAAATTCCTCTTTTCGTATAAGAACAGTAGTGCATTGCATCATTCGTGTTCACTGCATGCTTTCGAGACAAAATTTTTGAAAAAAAAAAATGTAATACACAATTTATGCATTTTTAGTTCAAAATGATGGATGAACTTGCAAAATTCTTGAAATCTTAGACACATTTTTTATGTATCAGGTTATTCGTGAAAAATTTGAGTAAAAATGTATCAAAATAGTTAGCATTGCACCCAATATAATAAATTTTAGACATATGATTTAAAAGGTAATATTCAAAATCAACTAAAATGTATGAGTGATTTTAAAGTTAAAACAAATTAGAAAGAATGAAAAAGAAAATTACCGTGCGATTTTCAACAAACTGTATGTTCTATCATTAGGTGTTTAACATTTTTTTTCTATTTTACATTGTGAGAAAAGTAAGACAGTTATTAAAAAAATGAGATAAAAAAACCACACATTTTTTCTTTTTCCATTGAAGTGATTGAAAATCGATGAGTTTATAGTAGTCAGTCTCTTTAAACGAACCTTTATAAAGCGAAAAATTGTATCACTCGGAACTGATTGCTTGGTCCCATGAATTTAGGACTTCTTAGTTTACTGTTTTTAATACCTTAACTTATTTGGAAAGTTTTGACTTTTATTTCAATTTTTGTGATCGTTACTATACAAAGAAAAGTTCAAGAGAAAAAAAAAAAATGTATTTTCTAACTGCTTTTAGAGTGTGCGCTTGAGAGGAGGTTAAATGTGAATATGTGGAGGTTGAGAACTGTACATGAATATGAAAAATTTTGCGTTAAAATACTTCTAGGAATAGGTTACATATCTTTCGAATGTGAATGATATTTAAAAGAAGTGCTTTTCAGCCACATTTCGTGAGATCAAATTTTCTTGTTATTTATACAGAGATTCTCACCTATACGTGCTTTCTTTTATGTGCGTTTTTGCCTCGGTTTCTGACAGGGACATAGGAAAACAATTATAACTCTCATTTATTTATGCACTGCACTAAAAAAAGCTATTTCAATTATGCGAGTCGCAAAAAAATTTCTCTTCAAAAAGGAGATTTCTCAACTAGACAGGTGTTGCTTATCGCAAAAATTTTAACCCTTCCATCAATCTTCGATTGTAAAAATATTTTGAGAGAAAGTAGTAATAGAAGTAAAATAAAATTAGAATTTGTATGCATTTTCTTGGTGTTCATCAAAAGTAATGTAATCATTGAAAATAAATTCATTGCATTTTGAAATTAATCTTTAATCTGCATTTTTCAGTGTAGTGTTAACACTATGATGTAAAGAATGCAATCCCGCACTGTTTTTAGTTTCGTGGGATTGCATCTATTGTTGCGTCCACTGTTTCCCCCCAAATAAAATATTTTCCGTGTATAGAATTAGTTGTGTCTTCCAATACCTAGGGAATACAATCCCGCACTTTTTATAGTTTCGCGTGATTTCGGGTTTGAGATTTGTTGATCCCTTGGGATCCCGTAATCCCGCGGGATTGACATTTCATTCAAATAAAAATTAATTTTAATAGAGAAAAGTAGGAAAAAGTAAGATTGTAAGCACTATCCAGTTTAATACTTTATCTTATTTGATAATTAATATAATACCTTACATAAATATGAAAATTATGGTCACGATCCCGCGGGATCAGGATTACACCCTTAGATGTAATACAATGTACTCGTATTTACCGTATTGTACCGAATATAACGTGGTAATTTTTGACTGATCGTTTCCCGTTAAAAACCTGACTCGCGCTAAATTTGAGGTCTAAATGTAGGATTTTTCTAATGATTTCGGTGATAAATTTCGGGGTAGCGTTATATTCCGTGTCACTTTATATTCGGGCTAATACGGTAACTTTTAAGCTTCCTTTTGTAGGTTTTCATTTATGCGCGTCTCTCACTTATGCTTGCTTTTCTCGCTGTCCCCAGAGCCCGCGGATAAGTGAGAGATCACTGTACTGATAAAAATATTTTAAAATCATACATCTTTATTCCCAAACCCAATCTATTCGAACAGTCATTAATTTAACAGGAAAAAAATGTCTCCAAAAATTAATTTTATGAATAACGATCATCCGTATCTTATTACGCTGAAGGAGGTTAAGGTGACATTTTGACTTCTTACGTCTTAAAATCATTAGCTCCTCATTACATCGAAAGATCAAATCCCACGTAACCTCTGCCACCACAATTTCCTGTCCCAAGTAGGTGATGACTGTAGCCAAATTGCACTTGTACAAGGAGAAGCATGACTAAGTGATTTTTCTGCTAGATTAACATGCATCCGAGAGCTATCGGATGTACCTCGAAACTAATTGCGATGGTAATGATTTTTGTATGGTTGACCTGACTTTAAATGCAACTTTTTCGCTGCAACAACTGAATTCTGTCGCCACTGGTGATGACAGACTTGATACGATGGGTAATTAAGCTTTTCCTCTTCTGCTGATGGGGGATAATTTAACCGATTAACCTAAATGCTGTTATCACTTTTAAGTGGTGGGTACTTGATGTTACATTTGAAGAATCGCTTATGATGGAAACAGCCCTGTAAAATTATCGCCAAATGATATTGTGCTACAGTTGAAGATGAAGGATAGTATAGACATGTGGTTTGAACTGGAAACGCATTCAATACTTTAGTATCCAATCATATTTTCATGTTTGCCATAGTGTGCAACTGATTTTGTTGAGTTTCAGGCATTATAAAGTTCTGATTAAGTTATTCAGTTGTGTAAGTGAACCTCTGTGAAAGCGAAAATTGAATCTCATGTACTTGAAAATTCAAAAATTTAAGTTCATTTATTTTTTTATATTAACAAGTAGTAGCCCAGAGTTCTATTCCAGGTTTTGTATCATAAGCACATTTAGAAGCTTGTTCAAAATGTAATCGGAATAAATTCTTGTAATTGAATGTGGCTATGGGTGATGCCATTAACATCATTGGGTGCCATGATTGGGTGATGCCATTAAAAGTTTTGCCAATGTACTGTTCAGTGTTTTCAATTTTATGGTTCGACTGTTATCCTCTTTGTAGTTCGACATGGGCAAGTTTATGTTTTAGCTTGAGTACGAAATGTTGGAACAACTAAAGTTTTCTCCATAAGATGGTGAAACTTCGCCATCTTATGGAGAAAACTTTTTAAGTACCATGTTCTGGCGAAATTTTGCGCCAAATTTATAACAGCGTATGCTCTAAAAAGCCAAAAGCTTTTCCAAACTAACTTCTAAATTATTGGTTGCCTTTTAAAATCAGTTTAAGTTATGTTTTTTCGGTGGCATATCAAGGGTATTGTAACCAGGGTCTGCGCTATAGATGCCACTTGAAAGGGAAGTTATATTACCGTCGAACGAAGGAAGCGCAGCTGAAAGTTTTGAACAACAAATTATTTGAATCCATCATTTCAAAAACCACAAATCATATTCTTTTCAAAACACAGTAAAATATTATTCTTCAACATGTTTTTAAAATAAAGATTAATAAAATAACAGTATTGCATGCTTTGCAGTGTGATCACTATTACAAACAAGTCTTAGAAAATCCAAGTATTTGTTGAGGTGCAGTTTTTTTTTTAAATTTATTATTCCAGAAATGCTCTGTTGTGATTCATGTTTTTTAAATGACTGATTAAAATTTGTGTACAAAACGGTAGTTTTAAACTGGTTTATAGATTTTAAAAAATCATTGTAGAGTAAAAACTCATTAATTAGACGGGTGAAGAACGACCCTCATGAGAGACATCAATATAAATGGTCGTCATACTGGAATTTATCATTCAGGTAATTCTTATAAAGGTGATTGTATACGAGATCTTTGTTAAAATAAATAAATATGTATTGGGTTTCAAGTGTGCCATAAGCACCATCCATAATGTTTGAAAAATCTAGTTTATCAGACAAGCAAAGCATTTGGAGAATTATATTACAGGGAGAACATTGCATAAGGTATCGTTATAAAAAAGCTGTGACGTGTGTTTGTGCATATGAATGAAGAGGGAGAAATTTTGAAATTTTGTTGTCTGGCAGGAACGTTATTTCATTAAAATACGCCAATGTTTTTTACTTAGTATGTGTATTAGCATGGGTGTAAAGACGTATTTCAATAAAAGACTCTCTGCGCGGTCTAATTCCATACACTTTAATAAAACAATCTTGATACACCAGGGTATTGATAAGTGTAGGCCTTGTTTCTGGTTTGAGAAATTATTGAATATATTGTTCCGTTATATATTTCCTTTAAAAAACATTTACTTAAATTCATTTTTTAATATTCTTCTTTTAAAAATTCTACTTATTTATTCATTTATTTTAATTTTTAGTTAAACAAAAAGCATATGAATCTCCCACATACCATCAGTCTTTTCTGTATGTGCAACATATACAATGACTCTAGATCTAGTTTCAGACACGTCACGTTTATGAGGCTGTTAATGTTTACTACATCAGTTTTTCCATTTCTAAAAGCGATTTTGAAACTGCCCGTGAAAAATCGATTTACGCAAACTCGAAATTCAAAGGAATCATCGAAATTTTCAGTGTTAACCAAATTTCGTGTTGTTTATTTTTATTCCCTTAGAATTTTTATTATGGTAATTAATTCTAAAGTGTCGAAGTTCAATAAATCACTTTATAAATTCATAATATTGTTTTAATTACTTCAAAATTATGTTTTGGAATTATGTTAAAGGTCATTGTCCTAAATTGTCATGTAACATTGGGGGGAGGGGGGAATGTTTCATACTGTAGAAAATATTTTCAAATAGGTGATATCTGAAATTTCTCGAATTTTTTTAAAGGATCATTACCCCTTACCCCTTGATCCTAGTAAGTTACGCCTATGTTAAAGGTATTCCAATAACTTTTATTGCGATTAGAGAAAATTTCATTCTCAAACATATACAAGTTATATCAGACTTTTTTTTTTTCAGCGTGCATAGTTTTATAGCCAGCTCTATAAAAATTCTATTGAATATCATGAAAAAGGTAGAAAGATAACGGGGGAGAATTGCAATTATTTATTTCTTTTATTCTGAAAGAGGCTGGAATAGGCATTTTATGTTAATGGCATGCAATGGGTGTTTTTTTTTTAAATTGTTAATTTTTTTTTAATTGTTAAGTGCACGGTAGTTAAATTTAGGGGCCTGTCCACCTCCTCGCTAATTATCCAAGATTACGGTCGTGGGTTCGATTCTCACTCAATCCCCTGACTGTCGGCGTTCGTCCAAATAATATGCGGTAAATTGGTACTTTGAAATAAAATGGACTTGTAATTTGGAACAACTGAGATAACGGCCAAAGAGCCATGGGTCTCGAGAAACTCTCTTTCTCAAGTTACATTAAGAAAAACAATAGTGCATGCTGTGAATGTGTGAATCTTAACGAAACTGTATAATCCATTTTTACGTTGCTTGGGCCATTTTCAAAACATTTAATAATCAAGTCCTCTGTTTTCAATATCATTAAAATTGTTTTGCTTTTGTCTTTGATACATTGATATATATTGCTGTTCAAAATTAAGGTTACAAACACAAAATGTGTGATTACTGAAAAAAAGTTCAGTTTATTCTAATAAATTTGGCACAGAAATATACAGTGGACTCCGCTTCATGTGATCGCGGTTAATGTTATCAATCGCTTATTGTTATCGAAATCACTTGGTCCCGATTTTCTCTATTCATTTGTATGTTAAAATTATCGCTTTATGTGATCATTACATCGGTTAATGTTATCAGTTTTCGAACCTCATTTTAACTGGCAAAGGAATATTCACAATGTATTCAGAAGGAACCCATTCTTTTCTTTCCCTTTGCTGTTGTTTGAATTTCCCAGAATTTTCCCTCTTCCACCTATGCTTCCACCTAGGGAAATGGGGAATGAACAAAGGAGTGAGGAATTACACTTTCCTGGAATTCCCCCCTCCACGCACATCCCGCTGGTGGTCAGTGGTTGTCAGATAACCGTTTTCTGGCTCGTTTTCACTTGCTGGGCATTGTAATCGAAAAGTTTATGGCTTTTCTTATGACCAGTCGGAATGAGCCGACAAACGGTAACCCATAAAACCACACCCCTCACATGATAGATAGACGGAACGGGAACTTTTTTCCTGAGAACGTTTCCTTCAATACATTCTTTACCCCTGGAGTTCCGCTCAATCTTCAGCGCATGTGGACTGGACATTATCGGAACTCAGAAGGAGCGTATTCACATTTTATGCCTTGCTCCCTTACATGCAGCTTGTCGATATGGAAGCCAGAAAGCGAAATGATTTAACGATAAAAC
Source organism: Cheiracanthium punctorium (assembly GCA_038373885.1). Classification (NCBI taxonomy): domain Eukaryota; kingdom Metazoa; phylum Arthropoda; class Arachnida; order Araneae; family Cheiracanthiidae; genus Cheiracanthium; species Cheiracanthium punctorium. The sequence goes on along the minus strand of JAWZYV010014827.1, from coordinate 273,449 downwards.
AAAAGATCGAAATTTTAAATCGTTATGACAGGTTACCAAAAATGAGTCAGCGCAATGCTGCAGCGCAGTTAAACATTTCTCAGCCTTTGTTGTGTAAAATTTTGAAAAATCGTGATGAACTTACTAGAAGAGATAAACAAAATGAAAATACGGAGTGCAAACGTAATAGAGCTGGTAAAGTTGAGCAAGTTGAAAAGGCTCTAAGACTTTGGTTTGAAAATGTTCGAGAACGTGATGCTCCAGTCAACGGACCCCTTATGCAACAAAAAGCAGAAAGTTTAGCTGCTCAAATGGGAAAAAAAGATTTTGTTGCAACAAATAGTTGGTTTCAGCGATGGAAGACACGCGAAAATATTGTTTACAAGAGAATTCACGACGAACAAAAAGATGCCGATAAGCCAGCAGCGGAAAATTGGCTACGAGACGAGTGGCCAAAACTAATTGCCTCATATTCACCAGAAAATGTGTACAATGCCGACGAAACAGCTTTGTATTTTAGAGCACTACCAGAACATACATACTTATTTAAGAATGAAAGCTTAAAAGGACATAAAATCTCAAAAGAACGTATTACTGTTTTATGTTGCGTCAGTATGTCTGGAGAAAAACAGAGACTTTTAGTCATCGGGAAAAGTAAGAATCCTCGTTGTTTTAAAGGTGTTAAAAAACTTCCTGTCGACTACTATGCCAACAAGAATTCCTGGATGACAACAGTCATTTTCAAAGACTGGATACGTAAGTGGGACGATAAGCTAAAACAAGATATTCTTCTCCTTGTGGACAATTGCACTGCACACGTTTTAAATGTCACTCTGAAGCATATTAATGTTGTTTTTTTACGCGCAAACACTACTTCCCTTTTGCAGCCTTGTGATCAAGGAATTATTCGTGCTTTGAAAGCATATTATCGCCACGAAATGCGGGCACGATTACTGGATGAAATAGAGTGCACACAAAATGTTAAAGCTAATGATTTGGTCAAGAAAACTAACGTTCTTGATGCGGTGCACCTGTTAACAGCTTCCTGGAATCGAGTCTCTGCTCAAACGATCAGAAACTGCTTCGCCTACGCAGGATCTTGCGAAAAAAAATGACCAGAAATCTGAAGAAAAGATTGAAATTACTTCGGATATTACCCCTGAAGAGTTCGAGGCATGGGTGGAAGTAGATCAAAGCTTCCCAGTAGCTTCCACATTAACAAAATCTGAAGTCTGTCAGATTGCCATAGGAAAACAGACGAATGGTGGAACTGATGAGTCCGATGAAGAATCTGTTGATATTGAGCCACCTCCTACAAGTGCTGTAATGAGACCTGCATTAAAAGTGTTGAAACGTGGAGTTCAACACCGCTCCGATGACTTTAAAAAACATTATGAATACGAACAATTTATTAATAACCTTCTAAGAAAAAATTGTAGACAAACAACCATTGATAAAATTTTTTAATTATCTATACAATTCTTGTGTTTTAAAGGATAATATACAGTACATAAATATAAGGTGAGTTTTTCCATTTTATTTTGAAATTTAGTATGTGTAAATTAAGTGGTGTGTGTGTGGGGGTAAATTTATCTAATTTTGCATATCGTTTATTGTTATCAATCGGTAATTGTTATCAAAATCACGGTGTCCCAAACTGATCACATTAAGCGAAGTCCACTGTACTATCATAGGAGAAAGCATATAGGAAAACAACACTAACAAAAAGAGGTAAGTTGTTAGTTAATATACAAGTTGTATCATAAACAACCAAATCATAATCCTTCATATCTGGGGAAAGGTCCAACTTATATGGAGTGTGTGGCCACCGTCTACTGCAATATAAGTCTCACAACGAGCGGTCCCACTGTTAATAAAGGTGGCGAAAAACGCTCGCGGTAATAAATGCCATTTTTCCAACAGCGAAGCTTTTAACTAGAGGTTTGCGCCGCCACGCCACGCCACCGCCGCTGAGGTCTAGGCAGGCGCGCCGGCGGCGAAGAACGGTGATTGTACACCTCGGCGTAGAATCAGCTTTGAAACTATTTGAAAATTGTACCTAAACTTTCAACTGCTAATTTTTTTCGCTTGTAAAGATGCAATTTAAATTTTTTGAGTCAATGATGTAATTTGATTGCTTTAAAAACTGTTTAAATACTGCATTATACCTCAAAAGTGCATTGTATGCTTGGAATGGTTCATGAGAAGGTTGTGGAGGGGAAAAAATATCTTAAAAGCAAATGCATCAATCGTACATTGATAACTAAATGTATCGTAAATGTGCCCACATAAACTTATCCGAGTTTGATAAACCTATTGTTTCAGTTTTGAAATAGAAATATTTTAAAAGTGTACCACAACGGCAAGCTCAAACTCAGGAGCCCCACCAGTGCCAAGCGCATAACGCTCTGAACTAGGAGACGGAAGGTGACTGGTCCAAAACCAGGTCGCGTCCGCCGACCTAAACGTTCGCAGTTTCCCGTGGCTTCCTCCGAAACTTACCACAGATACGTGTTAAGACCCCTTAGAAAGACTCCCACGGAAGGCACCCCACTAGAGATGAATACGGGCTTATTTTTTAAACCCCGATCCCGAGGACTTTTAATTAGATCTCGCCCGAGCGATATTATTTAAGTCGGAGCCCAAGCCCGAAATTTCGGCTAGTAAATAAATAAAAGTCAATTATTTCATTGAGAGAATATCATAAATTTTGCCGTTTCTGCAATTGCAGACAAATATAATCGAGCCCGAACACAATCGTGAATTTCAAAGCCGAACCCATCTCATCTCTGCACTCTACCACACACCCTGGAGCCCACGTGTTGCTAATTAGCCGTAATCCCACAGCATCATACTCAAGACTAGTTTTCGTAGTATTAAAATAATCTCATTTTAACGCCAATTTATACATAAGTGTGTGTGTGTGTGTGTGTGTGTATACTCATACACCCATTTTCATCGTGCTCTTTTTCAAAAATTTTCCCACGCCGCAGCGCACAACGAATTTCCGTGCGGCGCAGACCTCTACTTTTAACACCGGGCTGATCGTGGAAGGAGCGTGAATATCGTGCAATGGCTTTCCTAGACTAGCAGTTCCCAACCTTTTAACATCGTGCATTCTCTCCCCAACAACTCAACAAAAAATAACTTACGATGACGACCTCGCCTCACATTCCTCGGCAATATCGGTGAGTTTAAATAAATATTTTGAGGGAAAATGGATGTATTTTGGAATAAAAATAAGAATGTGTAAGATATTTTAAAACATGCAGCATATATCACTTGCTCTTTGCCTGTTTTTCTAACCCCCCCCCCTTGAAAACGTTTTGCCCCCCCCAAGGAGGGTGAGCACCACCGGTTGGGAACCACTGTCCTAGACCATCACAAACATGTTCTATAGCACATATGGGCAACCGCCGGCCTGCCGGCGCTTTCGATCCGGTCCGCGGAACATTTCAAAATCCTTTATGAAACCCATATAAATCCCAATTATACGACCCGCGACTTCGCTAACATCCTCAAGTTTGGCCCGCAACTTTTCAAAGGTTGCCCATACCTGTTCTATAGGATTGAGTTCCAGAGGCTTTGTAGGTCAGTTCATGCTGCGAATATTCTCTGATTCAAGAAGATCATCAACATTGTGAGATCTCTGTGTCCTCACCGTCCATAAAAATCCGACGTCCGTAAGATCCGTCCTTTCTCGCCCATAAAAAGGAAATCCAGACTTGCAGCACCCCGAAAAAAACCTCATATAACTTTCAGAGACCTCCTTCCCATAACGCTGTGCGGTGACACAGCCAAATAGTCGGAAAGAGGTACCATCAACTGGAAGTCCAGCCAAAGCCGCCAAGAGACGTGACAACAGCAAAGGCTCGCTAACTGCCATGAAGTGCACGACGACTTAGCCATACTACGTCTACAGAGCTTTCTAGCCCCTTCTTTACGACTGCCCATAGAAGGTTGCCGCCCTAGACAAGGATTCCTGTGAAACTGAATTGGTCAGTTTCCCTTGTGTTGGGGGATGATTCAGAGCTTCTCGTTCTCTAGACATGAAGACTCGCCGAGTGTGCTAAATCTTGACTCACCAGTAAAAAGAGCAGATCAACATTCTTTGTGTTCAAGAAAGGTTTCATGACAAATTTTCTCTCGTGTGCCTTGTGTCCATAGGGAGACATACCACTAGACGACTATCTTAAAGAGAGACGTCTGTATGCCCTTTCCCTGAAAATTCTTTTCCAGACGTTTCAGCTAGGTCACTAGAAAGCTCTGTAGCCGTAGTATCGCTAAGTCGTCGCGCACTTCATGGCAGTTAGCGAGCCTTTGCTGTTGTCACCGCTCTTGGCGGCTTTGGCTGGACTTCCAGCTGATGGTACCTCTTGTTTATGAATTGATTCCATAACCTGGCAACGACCTTCGGAAGGACTTGTAACCAAAATGCCACCTTCCCTTGTGACTACCCAACTTCAAGCATACCAACGCCATTGATCTCGCTGAATCATTTGAACGATTATGAGAGCTCATTCTCACTACAATCAGTCAAACTTGTGGGTTTTAAAGCAATATTTACAACAATGCAGAGAAGCTGCCCAGGTGGTGCAGTGGCTTGAGAATCATTCTATCTGGCCTTGGATTCGGGTTCGAATCCCGGCTTGGCATGGATGTTAACTTATCCGTCCCTTCATAAGGGGTAAAGCTGGCCGCCCACTGGGTGCTCCCATAGTAAAATGGTCAGTAATTTCGGGCCTTAGTAGGGGCGAAATGCTTGATGAGCAAGTGCCGCCCATTGAGGAAAAGAAAAAAATGCAGACAAAAATCCCAGATGCTTAGACAGTCATATTCAACGTTGTGCTACAAAAATAAATCTGGACACTATTTTTTTTTTATTTGAAGGCTATCATTGTGCTATCTGTAACTCAAAAAATATGTAAAATACAAATTTAATCAATTTTACTGGAAGCAGTTTTGAATTAAACGAGCTTGTAACCATAATTTTGTTGTTACTTGACAAATAGTATGTATAAAGGCTGAAATACTTACTTCAACTACAGTTTTTCTTTTATTTTCTCTTCTCAGTTTAATAACTGGTGACAGAATGGATATTTGACATCTTTTTTTTTTTTTTTTTTTTTTTCCCGAAAGCCACAAAATTATTTTTGCTATTGACGATATGAAAACTGTACGAGTTATATTAAATTTTGCTGCATGGAATAGTTCTTTAACCAATAATAATTGAAAGTTCCAGAAAATATATTTTTAAACACATGTTGAAAGTGAAATTGAAGCATTCTTAAGAATGATCCATTTCTAGTGAGAATATCTTCGTATGTTTCGTTTGTGCGTTTTTTTGCATTTTGTTCGTATAGCTTTCGTGGAAGAAATAAAACATTCTTGGATTGGGAATCCGATTTTATCTCTGACAGGAAATAGCGCACCTGATTGGATATGCACCATGACAAAGTTCAGCGAGTGTCGTAACTTCTAACATCGCTTTGCTTAATTTCAAGCGAAAGGCGTGAAGAAGAATGTCAGAGATGATGCAACTGTGATCTAAAAAAGAGCGGAAAAAAGGGCATTTTTCCAGCATTCTTTACTCCCTATCCTTACTCTCTTTGGAACGTTAACATTGCTGTTAACATTGGTATGTTTCCCTCGACAGATTCCTGGATGTGATGCGTAGAGAAATGTACGATTATTAATTTATCAGCAAATGTGCTGACTGATGACATGAGGGCGTTTTTAGTAGAGCTACAAAATGAAAGAAATAGTACATTTTGATTATGAAAAATGGACCAAAGATAATTCAGCTGTTATATATATAAAAGGACCTACTTGGTTATGGCCTAGCAAATATGTAAATGGCGATATTAATGCAACTCGTTCTAAAATAACTGAATACTATCAAGTCAAAGTAAAAGGTAATAAAATAATCCATCTTTCTAATATTTAGTAAATTTTTATACTTCATTCATATGAGCAATAAACATTTCCATGTTAATGATTCGCCTTTTGAACTCAGTTGGGTGGTTTCTATCATTTGCAGCCAAACTCTTGAATTTAAAGCCGAAAATTTTATTCAGTAAATGGTAGTGCTCAATGACATCGCCGGAGGTCTAAGATACTCTGGATCACAATAAGTAATTTTGAGGGGGAAATATTCACGGTTAACGATTGAAAACTATTAATTAATATTTAATCTCAATCAACGATTGACTATTGAAAATTTTTAGTCATTATCTTGATAAACGATATCGATAACGTTATCGTATCGTTTAGTCCATGATTATTGGCGTGAGTTTTCTTAAAGAAACAAAACTTCCGACAGTTGTAATAATGGTTACACGACAACAGTCGAATGCTATGCTAGTCATTTTATCTCTAAACTCAATGTTCATATTACAATCTCCATATTAAAAAAGGCATTTTTGTCAGTGACCATATTTTATGGTAGAACATCCCAATGTTCTCCAGTATAGTGTTTACAAACAATTCTCAAAAGATTATTTTTTTGACTTAAGGATTTTATAAAATGGGCAAATTACTTTTGTACTTTTTCCAATGAGACCACACGGTCTTCAATTTCTCCCATGTGCTGAAAGTCTTGATAATCATCGGTGTTTTCTGTTTTGTTGAAAACACTGGGGACAGGTTTTGACTCCCATGCCTAGAAATATGATCATTCGACCAACTCTGCTCCCTTCGGAAGGAGATAGTCGGACTGGCTCAGCTGGATGAAAAGCTAACATCTTCGAAGATCTGGATTGTTTCTTTGAACAATATGTCGCAATTAATCTGAACTTTTGTAGTGACAGAGGGTAAAAATGTTACTACTGGGCTGTACATTTCTTTTCTTCTTTGGGCATGTCAATTTCATTGCATGCATGTGTAATTTAAAAGTAGTTGCAAATTCTATGTGTTGAGACTGCCGAATTCTATTTAAATGTGATGCTTCCCCTTTCTTCCAAGTGCATTTTTATTTGAAGTATGCAATTCATTGTTGAATTTCTCAAAAAATATCCATCGATGTTGCTTAGAAACTTAGGGTTTTTTTTTTTTCTTCTTCTTCCTTCGAGACAGAAACGTTACGAACGTTATCAAGCAGTACCCAGAAGTGACTTATTTACCTTTTTATTGAGCTATTAGAGGCTAGATCAAGATTGTGAATTGCAGAATCCCATTCCAATTTTCCAGAAAGACAGGAAACGGGTTCAGGCTCGAAATCGCGTGGAACCAGATAATATCCCTGCCACCTCATCAGCTGTCTGCAGTCTCGGCGGTTTCAGATTACTCGCCCACCCCTCACAACCTCCGTTATCTCGTAATACCTACTCCAGCGTATTTTTACCCAATTTCGCGGGTAGGTTTAAAATGAGGCATGGCCTCTGCTGTGCATCTGTTTCGCGTAATGCTGGTTGTGTCAAAATACTCGCCATTAGTGAGAAAATTTCATTTTGCTTATTTAACCGAGAGTGTTTTTCCTTCCTCTGGGATGCGTTATCAGGGGTACAAAATAAAGTAGTCTTGGGTTACTTTTTCCCCCTTTAGATCTCGGAAGGCGTAGTCCGGAATGGATCTCGTTTACGTATCTTTCAGATAAAAATTAGTTCCCACTCGTGGAGCCAACGAACGTAACGAAATTGCTTGTTTTTTTTATCCCGTTTCTTACTTCGCTTTCTTTTTTTTTACATTGTGCGAGTAGTTGTATAAATCAGTATAAAACTTTATTTATACGATGTATAAATGAACCAAAAAATGTATATAAGAATACGTATGATGCATAAAGTTTCAATGATTTAGAATACGTGTATATTGTACTATTTTAAGTTGAATAAAATGATGAAAGGCTAAAAATTAAAAAGTGTTAATAAGCATTTTATTTCGATGATTATGATTTTTATTTAAAGCTTAACGTTTTATGATCCGTGTCAGTAAGCATAAAGAACAATTAAAATCGTACAGGCAAGCAACACTGAAAATTGAGTTAACGTGATTTGGAAAATTTACACTATTAGTTTTGGGACTACGGAAATCATTATAATCCAGAAACTACAATTTATTTAGTGATTTAATTAGCATTATTTTTACGTTAAGCGAAGTATCTGAAATCGTTCAATTTTCACATTATTGAAACTTTTTAGTGAGCAGTATACGAGGATATTTTAGTACAACCAGATTATGCTGTCCTAAATACCATATCAAGATTGCTGATCAAAGGTTGTTGATCAGAAATACTCATCAAATCTTTTTGTATATATATGAGGCTTTTTTATCATATGTATACAAAAAAGATTTGATGAGGTTTTAAATACTTTGTGTTATTAAAGCGCATTTCTATTGCAAAATTCTGCATTTGTATGTGATATTGCGTTTAAATGAAATAGTACTTTTTTTCTGTACAGTGGGAGGAGTTAATAATATAGGGAAATGTATATGAATAATGTAAGAGAAAAAATTATATCTGAGAAATATAACTGAATTTACCACATGCTGCATTAAAAACTAAAATTGGGAATACTTATCTATTATTAAATACAATTTTAAATATGCACCATTTGATCAAATATACTTTGACTGCTTAACTGTGCAACTAAAACTTGCATAGGGAAAATTATCTATTTCTCATACATTTTCTAACGAGTACGAGAAAGTTAAGAGGTTAAATAGATTCTTGAGGCCTTCCTGTAAATTTCCTCCTTAATTTATATTCTCACCAAATGGGCAAGAAACTTCTGAATTCACCAATCAGAAATTATTAAATATATACACAGTGTGTCAAATGTAAGTAATGATATCGTACTATCCCCATATATATACCAAATGTTCTGTAGTTTGCATACATTAAGCATTGCATCCAACCAAACAAACAGCTTTATTTAAACTTCGCAGTTACGGGAATCTGGAACTCCTGTTTGAACCTTCTTCATTCTGATGATCCCGAGACAATGGAATGGTTGACAATGTACAATCTTACGGCTCACTTACCTGAGAAACAGCTTTCAGCATCAAAACAGATCTGTGTGCTCGAACACCCACCCTATTCGCCTGATTTGGCACCTGTAGCTTTTTTTTCTATTTCCTAAATTAAATGACCGTCGAAAGGAGAGCGTTTCAGAGCTTGTTGGATATCATGAATGCCAATTCAGAGTATCCAACGTGCTTTGACCAGCATTCTGATGGTGCACTAGTCTGACTTCCACAGTTCTTTCCACAACTTGCATGACTGATGTAATAAACGTTGTGTGGTGAAGATGCGGAGGGATTGTTTTGAATTTCTGTAACTGAAAAATTTAAGTTCTTAGTTCGGATGTAATGCAAGTAGTCTCATTAATTATGCGGTACACTATGAGAGGACTTTCAGAACCATAAACTAGACTGACTTATCGTGCATGTACTACGCATTCAGTAGTAGAGTATCATTCTTGGAACCTTAGTCCGGTATCCTAACCATTGAGAAATCAAGGCTCTGAAATTATTTGTTGAATGAAAGATACTTTGCGAGAATATTTTGTTTTGACAACTATATTACTTCCATGTACTGTTAAAGTTCACCTTGTAAAGTGCTTGATACAATTAAGTGGAGAATAAAGTTTCCATAGAAAACTTTTAGTTTTCTCTAAAAAAGTTAGTTTCTGTAGAAAGAATGAAAGAAGGGAATTTTAAGCAAGCTTGTAGCTTTTTTGAAACTGTTTTTTTTTTTAACCTAAGTCCCGTTCATACTACGATTTTCGTGACTCAGTTATAATACTTCTTTTGCTTTTTTGAGTCGGTGAGAAAATTTTCGGTGCTGTCGCTACAAAACCATGTCTTTTCGCCTTTAAAACTAATTAAAATTTTTTTTCATTTCTTGATTTTAGTGGCTCCATCGGTCTCTCAAACAATCAGAATGCGCTGTCGTATCGCAAGTTCCCATCTACAAGATGGCGGACTGCAAGTCTGGAGGTTTTCTGACGAAGATGAAATCTATATAAATAAAATTAGACTTTTGTCTGTACAGTACTTGGAATTAAAACTTTTTGAGTTTTCCATCCGTCTCAAGCACTTGGGAACCCAGTACGATCGTCATAAAAGGTATGTCTGTCTGTCGTTCTACTCTGACCGTGACGCTTTTTTAGTGCGCCCATCAGCAAGTTAATTTAAACTACACCTGCCAAAATTGTTTGAAACATTTCATAAATTCTGAGATTTTGTGTAAATCGAGTACATATTGGTTCTCGCATCCCTCAAAAGCTGTTTAAGACATTAGTATAAAATTTGGTTACATGATCGGCAACGACTAAAACATCAAATGTCGAATTTTTTCAAATGCATTTAAAAATTGTGCAAAAATTGCATTCCCTCCCTTTTTGTAAGTGTGTGTGTGGGGGGGGAGGATCCCTTTAAGGCGTATGTAAGTATTATAATAGTTAGCTATTCAACTAAAACAATTTCTACGATTTTTTACAAAATATTTTACTTTTACAGATTTTATGAAAATTGTGCAAAATTTTCTTGAGGCATACTATTAGAATAGGTGCAATTAATAAAAAAAAATTAAGTTAAATGCGAGGAACGACTTTTTGGCTTTAAAAGTTAATTCCACTAAAATAAAACGTTAATTTTGAAAATGAAATGTTTTCCCTATTGGCAATGTCACGCAGCACATTGTTACTCTCTAACCTGTAATATTTTAACAATACGCAGGAATTATAACTTTGCTTTATATGCTTCTGTGAACATGCCAATTCCATACTCTGTACTCATACAATGAAAACGAAAATTCACATTTTGAATATATGCATTACGTGCTAACCGGCCAACGACGGATATTTCAACATTAATGGAATAAGATAAATTCTATTTAGATGAATGTACAATATCACATTATGAAAACAAATGATTTACCTTCGCTTAGTAATGTATAACTTGCACAAGATTTTTTTTCGAAGCATTTATATCTGATGATTGTTTGTTCATTGTTTCATGAAATGCACTTTTTGTACAAAGAATAGAACTATACGCAATATTTAGTACAAATTAGTCATTAATATTTTTGAATTTATACTCAAGTTTTTTAAACAAGTATATTTGAATATTTTAAATATTATATTATAATTTATATGTAGAAGATGATACGTTTGCAGAAAGAGCAGTCGGTATATGTTATATTAAAATTCTTATGTTTCTTAATAAATTAATTCAAAAATACATAGAGAAAATAATGTTATTTAATAGAGAAATGATTTAAGCTGATATAGATTATTAGAAACTGGAAGTTTTTTTTCTGTGTATTCATCTGTAAAAATGTATTAAAATTTTCAAGAGTTCAATTTTGGATATTATCGCGGGCGCATAGGCTTTTCAGCCGTATAAGAGAATGGGAGGAAAAGGTATTCATGCGAATTTTGAGGAAAACAAAGTTGTAAACTAATAAAGTGAAGAACTTTTCTATATCACTGCAATTAAGATTAATATCAACACGCTTAATTCTATGGATCGTTTTTCTCCTTGTCTACTTCGCTCGCTGTAACGCTTAGCGTTATACAATCTGGTTTTGCGAGAATCTGGTTTTTGCTCTGGTATCTTCCTGAAGAGTCCATCTCTTCCTGCCTTTTTGTATTGTTTCGCTCCGCGGTAGATTTATAAACGATCTGAATGGAGAAGCGAACTTTCCACAAAAAAAAGAAAGAAAAGAGAAAAGAAAATGAATTTCATCGTTTGGTTTAAGCGTGACATTTCACATCATATCCTAAAAAAACTCATTTTTTAAATGCAATCAACCGAGTGTTAGTCCAAATAGCACAGAAATACTACTGAATTCATCTTTATAGAGTCATTAATACGATGGGATGTTAGTTATGAAGGTTCATTGCAAACAGACAGCGGTGATGTGGCACGAAATATTTGACTTTTTAAAATCGTAACAGAATATTTTTCGTGAAAATATTATCATTTTTAGAATATTGTATCTACACATCCAGATTTGTAGTACTATTCTTACTCTTTTCGTTATTATTATTATTATTTTAAGTGACTAATGTTGTCAGTTAACGACTCTACCAATTCATGAAAAGAAGGCAGTTTATTTACTGCTTTATAACTCACAACTACTCGAAATTAAATTAATAAATCGTAATTGCTAATACTAATTAATGATAAATCAAACTACAACTGTAACACAATAATAATGGTAATATTTTATGGATGTATCATAAATTATAAATTTTACAGCGGCAGCCGTAATGAAAAACTGCTGGTAAAAAGAATTTGAAAGCTTCTATTTTTACTACTATGTTTTATTACGTTTATAATCAATATGGAATTATCGTCTATGAAGAATTAGTCTATAAAGGCCATAGGTTCTTAAACTATATTAGACTACTTTACGTAGATAATTTTCTTGTTTTAGAAACCCAATACTTCATCAATATTTCTACCATTCATTGAAAATATCTCCAAACAAACGCAAAAAATGCCCCTTATGAATGTAACATTGGGAATATTTTTAACAAAAGAGAATACTGAGAATTTGTTGGCTAATAATATTTGATACAATATTTGGCCAATGTATAGACAATGAGCTAAAACTGAGTAGTTGCTTTGAGGAGGTGGTAGATGATAAAAATGTTTAAAAGTTTATAAAATTTTTTGTTTAAAAAAACAAAACAAAATAAATAAAATCACAGTGAAACAAGACGAAACAAAGCTTTGTTGCCCTATTCCTCGTGTCGCAACCATTCCTAATTTTAATGGCATTGTTTTACAATTTAGGGACGATTGCTATAAATACATAGTACAAGTCATTTTCCAAAATTTAGAGAATTCTGAAAATTGTATCCATTTTATACATTAAGTGATATTTTTTATTGCTTTCTTGAGTCACCTTTTTTATACATTAATTTTTAAAAGCTTTTCTTAAGCACTTCTCAAAAAATCGCGTCGTACGGATTATTATGGACATAAAAATATATTCTTCCTCTAATTAGCAATAATTTGTATAACATGAAGTGGAGTAAAATTTTGTGCCTTGATGTCAAAAGTGCCTTGATGCTTTGATGCCACATTTTTTTTTTTTTTTTTTTTTTTTTTTGTTATATAGATGCATAGCGATGTTAATTTAGTTCGAGCTTTTAACACAGTTTCATCAAGCCCACATACTTAAAAGTTTTTTCCTTTTTTTAATTCACATGAAATTCACTCTACAGGGTCTAAGTTACATCCACTCACAATGTTTGGCATGTCGAAGTGGTTTTCGTTTATTTTTACTTACTCAGAAGCCCGGGCATTTCTTTTTGGAAGACCCAGCATTTGTAACGCATGACTTTATCGATTTCGCCGCTTGTTTATACTGCGGCTTAGCTTTAGAGGCAGGGAAGCTTGATGTTTGCCCCTGCTCGCCCTGATAATGCTCTTGGAGAAGTTTACTCTACTGGAGTGAGAAGACGAGATAAACTAAGGGGTTACCTATCACCCAGTTGCAACACGACAAAAAATCCAGAAGGGAAGGCAAAATGAAAATACGAGTAGCTTTGTTCCAGCTATTGCAATAATATCTAGTGGTATATAGTCTTCAGTGTGTTTTCACTGTTAGATGATTATATGAAAATGTATAAAAAGGACCCTAAATGTATAAAAGCATTAGTATATTTTAGCTGTATCTTTACTGTAAACTTTAAAATATTAAATCTACAAAAAAGTATAATAATTTTTTTATTTACTTTCCCCCCACTTTAAAAAAATATTTTTAAATACTGTGGAATCTGGTAAAGTGACCACTTTACTGTACAATCACCGCAATTTTCAGCCTTTGTGAAGTGACCACTTTTATAAGGAGACCAATTTTGTTCTTTCCGAGGGCAATCACATAAGACAGGTTTTACAGTATAAATGCTTTTAATTTTGAAATTAACAATTACTATATGCTTTGATTTCAATAATCGTTTATGTTTATTTTTAGTTTTAATTCTTGAAAATTATCATTATATATTATTAAATTGCAAAAGAATCGAATGAAATGGTAGAGAAAAATTGTAAAAATATTTCACATGTTGCAGTTATATTTTTCTTCTGTTGTGTGAATTATTTTTAAGCACTGCGCCTTGCGTGTTACTTTGTTTAATCCTTGAAAATTTGTGTAAGTCGTTTTAGCGACGCCTTTGCTTTTTAGAAATCTTTAATTTACTCGTGCACTTCAGTAGTAATAGATAGTGACTATGAATATTACCTGAGTTTCGCACGTAGTTTCATTAATTATATTTTTATACGGAGAGCGTATAGAATTTAAAGACGAGTATTTTTAATACCTCCCTGTGGTGCTTTGTAGGGAACACTACTGTATATTTTAAATAGATACAAAATTTTTGGGGGAAAGGAAAAAAGGAAAAGATAGAAAAATTTGTTGGATATTTCCCCCGAAATTTCGTTATGTACAGCTCCTGGGAAAGAAGGCTCACTTGCATCTTATTCAGCCATCCTTCGTCGTACTGCAAAGTTACAATATACCAGCCGTTCACGAATAAAGTACACTTTAAGGGCTTATACGAGGTGTATTCGGAAAGTAAGTTCTGTTTTGAAAAACAAATTAGTAAAAAAATTTTTTTCAAGCCAATTTTATTTTTACATGAAAGAGCATACCTTAAACTATTTTTCTACATAGTTTCCGCCAATGATCAAACACTTATCTTAGCGAGTTACCAGCTTTTCTATACCTTCTTCATAGAAACTTCCCGCCAATGACGATAACCACGACTCCACAGCATTTTTCATTTCATCGTCGGATTCAAAGAACTCGCTCTCTAGCTCGCGCTTCATGTCCAGGAGCTTGTGGTAGTCGGACAGCACCAAGTCTAGGCTCTACGGCGGGTGATCGAACTGCTCCTAACAAAACTGTCGAATCATCTTTTGAGTGTCATCAGCAGTATGAGGCTGAGCGTTGTGATGGAGCAACACACTTCCTTGAATTGCACTACATAGTTTTCTTCGCCGTAGTCGTGGTTATCGTCATTGGCAGGCAGTTTCTATGAAGAAGGTATAGAAAAGTTGGTAACCCACAACGATAAGTGTTTGAACATTGACGGAAACTCTGTAGAAAAATAGTTTAAAGCATGCTTAGAGATGAACTGCGAGACAGAAATTTGCGAGACAAGACAGAGATTTGCAGTTATTTTGCAAGACAAGGCAGGCAAAATTTACATTGTGATATAGGGACTTTTGCGAGACGAGAAAGCTTTTCAGCGATTTTGCGAGACGAGAGAGCCCACTTTTCATATCGCGTCCATCCCTAGGCATGCTCTTTCATGTAAAAATAAAATTGGCTTGAAAAAAAAAATTTACTAATTTTTTTTTTCAAAACGTAACTTACTTTCCGAATACGCCTCGTATATTGCTGTACATAAAATTTGGATAAGGGAACATCTTCATATTTAAATACTCACCAATTTTATTTTTTACAATGGCAACACCTAGACTTCATTTCATATTTTGAAATTTTAGCTCATTTTAATCCTGGATACCAACTTTCAATACATTTGAACTAAAAATGAATGAGTGCCCAAACTTTCCCTCCCCTTATATTAAATTTTTTTTCATACTTTATCTCCTTTAATTTTGATATTAAGAAGCTGATTTTTATTCGTATTATTAGAACTAAACGGCTCAAGAATAATTTACTATTATTATAACTCATTAATAAAATATTACTATGAATAGTGAATTATTAAATTCATATTCGAAAAATTATGAACTAAGCCAAATTTCGACCGAAATAGATGCAGAAAGTAATTTTACATGGCTGTGCAAAATTTCAAATTTTTATGTGCAGTAGCTGATTTTATATTAGTGAAAATGTCTTATTTTGATGAGTTGTGGAAGGGAACCGTTATTCAATTTATAAAGGATAAGTTTCTGAAAGTTATCTTTAAAATGCGTGTTTATGTATATAATGTAAATTAAGTTTATTTTGCACAAAACTAGTAAAGACTTGAGATGTTGAAAACAACAAATTTTGAAGCAAATAAATTACAGATTTAAGTTTGATGGTGCTTTAGTCATGTTAATTTCGCTTCGCAGATATATAACCTTTATCATAAAATAAAATTCAAGACTCCACTCTGTATGTTTATTACAGGAAAATTATCTATACTTATTTTCCTAATTTACATGAATTCATTGTACAACATCGGCTATTGCTAAGTAATTTTTATGCTCGTATCGGTCAGGTGAGCAGAGGATAGCCTCACGCTCTTAGAAGTGTTTCTGTAAATATTTTTACCTTTATAAGAGAACCTTCCGAATATTCAGTAAGTATTTCAAAATAAATTAGAATGCGTTCATAATGTGCGAAAGTTTTAAAAGAAATGCAAGCCCATTTAGATAAATAACCACTGTCTTATAATTACTTAAAGATCAATAATACCATAATTAAAAAGCTAAATTAAGATGAAAAATCTCTGTATATTAGTAAAAATGTAAAATAGTTGATTGTTCAATAGAACCGTAAAACAACAATTTTGCATTTTGTAATATTATGCTGAAAATTTTACTACAAATATTAAAATACAAATATTGTAATACAGCAAACTTAAAAGCCAGTTGAATAAACACCGTCCGGTAAATTATAAATAGAAAAGCTCTTTATAGTAAATATATTTTAAGTAAGTTATGCTATAACTTCAGATGCAAATATTAATTTAAAATTACAGTTAAATTGAAACTGTAATTTTAAATTAATATTTTCAATTTGTAATGTAGTTAACAGCTAACGCAAATTATCAGAACAGTAATTTTAAATATTAAGTTTCTCAAAAAAAAAAAAAAAAATCTTTTAAGTTATCAATAAAAGTTGGTTTCTTGCACATTAGTCTATGATGCATTGCCTTAATTGTTTTGAAAATTCAAATATTAAATTCCCGATTCGAAATTAGGCAAAATGATAAATGATATTATTTTTTATAATCTCATTATAAAAATTGAGATTAAAAACATTATTTTCCTTATAAATAACATTTCTCTTAATTCTTGGGAGCGAAACTGATGTAAGGAGAAAAATTTAAAACTTCCATATACCGTTCTCAATCTGGAAATAACCCCTTTAAGTCCAAAGGAATTCGCAATATCCCCAAAAATTATCGTAGAAAATTGGTAAAAATTTGTATTTAGGGTAATTTGAAAGTTTTCTTTCATTTAATAAAGTCAAAGAAGGGTATTACCTTTGTAAAAATCAAAGCTGATGCAGAATTAAATATGAAGATGGCTCCTTATGCAAATTGCATGAATAGGAAATTAAAGAATACGATAAAGTAAATAAAAAACTTTGTAAAAAACACACATAAGATGTTATAGGTAAGAGGATACGTACGTTTCAGCCAAAAATTGTTTTGGCCTTCTTCAGTCCAAGCCCTTCGTTGCAAGCAACACAGGGAACTGAAAAGAAGGCCAAAACAATTTTTGGCTGAAACGTACGTATCCTCTTACCTATAACATCTTATGTGTGTTTTTTACAAAGTTTTTTATTTACTTTATTGTTTAACACCAGTAATTTGAGTGTTTTTTCGTAAAGTATACGATATTTGCAAACGAATGATACATATAAATTTGCTGTACGACGAACGAAGGCCGAGTGAAGAGCAAGTGAGCCTTTTTTTCCGGAGGAGCTACCTAGCCACCTGCATCCGTGAATTGTGACATTAGGCTGCGTGAAAATAATATGCGTTTAATTAATGCAAAAATGGTACGGCTTTAATATTAATATTTTAGATGAAGATTCATTATAATTTAACTGATCATTGGAGAACTTAACTGGATTACTTTGTTATGAGTTATATTGATAAGATACTCGACATAAAATTTTAGGCTTTATCTTAATTTACAGAGAAACTTATCGAATTACTTGCTACGCCAAAACTTGGAATGGCTTACTTTCTAGCTTCACAGTTTCAGATTCGTGAATAGACGTGATCACGTAACTCAGGAATATAATATTCCTCTTTATGCACATATCACATGTAGGTTTTTTTTTTTTTTTTTAATTCAATTCTGATTCGAAATCTGTAGAAGAATTTAGTATTACCTCTAGAGTGCTATTAACTTTGCCCGTAAGAAGAAAAAAAAATTTGTTGTTGTTTGTTTGTTTATGACTCGGGACTCTTGCTTCAAAATTTAGATATTATGTTAAATATTTTTTTTAGGATATTGACATTGAATTTTCAGTCGAATTTTTTTTATACAAATAGAACTTGCACTGTAAATATACATTTACTCCTTGGTTTATTGAGGTTTTACTGTCGTAATTAGAAATATCGTCTGCAGAACAAAAGAAAGTATTTGCATAGAGAAAGTGATTTTGAAATTTATGAACTTAAAGTTTGTGAAAAAGAAATGTTATTTTAATTTTAGGCAATAAAACTTAATAACTAAAAATTAAAATCTTCCATTAAAAGAAACATTCTGGTGTTTGGGTATAATATGAAAGGCATTCAGATTTTTACGTGTTTTGTGTTATTATTTTGAATTATTTTTAAAAATGGAAAAGTTCGCCTGTTTTACTTATTTATTATCCAAAAAAAAAAAGAGAAAAAGTTAAAAAAAAAAACAAGTACAAAACTGTTGAAGACTGTGCTTTTATTTATCCTTGCATTAGCGTCTAAAAGGCACTGTCAGTTTGGATCGTAGAAACCCGAAAAAAGCGAGGATGCGTGGCATGCACTGCGGCGACAGTAGAGACCTGTTCCCGCTGTGAGGAGGAGGTAACGTGTGATAACCGAGTCTAGCGATTGAAATTGGTTTTTCGGTTTGACAGGATAAAAAAAAAAAGAATCCGCTGTCTAGGCAATGCAGTGCCGCAACTCAACCTGGGGATTATCCATTAATGAAGGGAGTAACCCATCCGTTAAGTTTCGAGTGGGAATCTTTGTGGCTACTTAAATAGGCAAAAAAAAAAAAAAAAAAAAAAAAATGTGTAAATAAAAGTTTATTCGAACTCCATGCCGATAATAGTAAGTTAGGGAGGATGCTATGTTGGCAGTGTTCATATAGTTCTTGATGCATTTAAAATAAAAATGAAGCCTTTTAATTGTCTCCATTTCTGCCAGTGTTTCCAGCGTACTTGTTTAGATGAGTTGATTCTTAAGTTAACGCAGCTTGAACTGTTTTTATATTAATTATTTAATTCCTAAGCATTTAATATTAATAGCACTATTCGATGTATTTTATAAAGGAGTCAAATATTTTATTGTTGATATGAGAAGCGATATGAGGAGGGGAAGGCGGAATAGCCCATCCTATTTATGTTAGATGAAATTTTTCAGATTGTAATTCCAAATATTTCTTCAACAAATGAATTTCACTCGTAGTAGCTCCATTCATAAATATGAAGCTCATCAGGGGCGTAATCAGGGAAGTGGATATCGGGATATATCCTGCCTACGTCCCTGATGCTCATTGCAACAAATTTTAAGCAGTGCTTAGTACGATAAGACTTTGATGATGAAGATAAAACTGAAAAGGGATAAAAAACTTTGCGTAACTGTATTGAAGCAAAAGTATAACTAGTTATAAGAACTGTATTTGCGTTGCCCTCTCCAGACAGTTGTTAAGGGTGCTCTTTAAAGAAATAGTACATTTAATAAACTTAAAAGACACGAATGCTTAAAAGACACGAAAAAGTTTAGAATGTTTCTTATATGAACTTTCACAAACGGTCAATCTCAACAGTTATGAAGGATTTAGTAAAAACTCTGAAACATGTAATATTCTACACTGGCCTGTTGCTTGCTTTATGAGATGATTTTCGCGCTTAAGATTTTTTTCGAATGTTTAACATAATGGGTTTAAAGCTATTTAAAAGTCCTATGACGAGTGTGGTTTTTAAAAGAAACAGCCTTTCACTTACAGTTTGTAAAATTGGTTTCGTTATTCTACGATCTTGAAAGACAACTCATTTTCGGTAACTTGTATAAGAGGATTATTGGCATCTCTCGAAACATTTTAAGTGAATTCTAAAACCTTATTAAAGACTATTCTGACAACAGTATTCTAGGACTTCAGAAGTTAGTTAGTCCTTTCATTCAAAAAGTTTTCTCTCTCTTAATACCTGAAAAACCAAAACGTTTGATTTTTCGTCTTTTTCTTTTTTTTTTTCTTTTTTCTTTTTTCGGGCTTTCCAAACAGAAAGAGGAACCAGTAAAAGATTCTAGTAAACATAAATTTCAGACAGAAACATGATAATTCTAAGTTTAAAAGAAATGATATAATAATTCTGCCATATGATGTTGCCAAGGGCGGATTAAAGGGGGGGTGCCCTTTAATGCCCGTAAAATGGGCGTATATGTCAATCTTCTAACTAACCGCCCCCACCGACAAACTAACCCCCCCCCCGAGAAACTTGCATTAATCCGCCACTGGATGTTGCGCGATGGATGAATAAACCACAGAATGGATATCTTGTAAAATTAATTACTTTGTATGAAACACGAAGAACAGTAATAAAGACTGAATATAAATTTCAAGATATAAATACAAAAAAATGTCCTCTTTTCTATCATAGCTACGTATTTTGCAAGCTCACACGTAAGGACAAGAGTAATAACTATTAAGTTGGTCTTGAAACACAATATTTTGTAGCACGTGAAAAGAGAACCTCTACAGTTTTTATTATTGTTCTGTGCGTTTTATACAAAGCTATTAATGTTACTTTTTCTAACACTAGTTCAACCCTTTCACGCCGACTGTCACGCGTATGTGCGGACAATAAACGCACTCTTTTCCCGGCAGAAACTCTGGCGAGCCAGAGCGTTTTCTTATTGAACCCCGGCCAGGCCAGGCGAGGCACCTAATAATGGATATACTACTTTACAATTAAAGATATTCGATATTTATCAGAGTAATATGTATCAAAGTAATTTGAGTATTTATTTCCCAGCAATCTTAAGCCTTTGCACAGTAGCGTACCAGAGGACCCCACAAGCCCTGCTGTGCGAGGTCCTCCCCAAACAATCAGAGGCCCCAACAGCTTTATAGATAAATACAGCTTTTAGGCACGTAAGCTTAATTTTCAAATATTGCATACTCTGATATTCAATTCAAATCTAAATTCCGCAGTAAGGGGCCCTTTTCCAATCTCCAGCCGAGGGCCCCCAAAGGAGCCAGTCCGGGCCGGACCCAGGCCATCACACATATCAGTATCATTGAATGCTTTAAAAACTATATTTTCAAGTTTTCAAATGTATAATGTTAAAAGCCATGAAATGGTAAGTGAGGACTGAAAATAAAATGTGTAAGAAACGTATTTAAACAAGAATAACTTAAGTAAATGAAGTATTTAAATAAAAAATATATAAAAAGCATATGCCGTTTATATACTCTCGGCATAATTAAATAATGTGTTCATATTTCTGTATAATTTCATGGATTAAGGCTTCTTAGCAAAAAAAAAACCATCGGCCTTAGACACTCGCGAAATAGATACTGTCTGCTTCACCAGTAATCGCGCATCTGCGCCTCCCGTTGCGAACGGGTTTAAAAAAAAAAGAATAACTTTACTAAAATTTAAGGTATTTTCAGTAATCGAAAGTTATAGTAAAAGAAAACAAATTTAGGTGCGGACGTGACAAGCAGAATTCTGTGTTACTGATATAGAAGACCATTCCCATCTTTCATTTCACCAGGATCTATATTTGTGGTATCCTGTAGGATTAAAACACGTCTAAACACAGACTCATGTTGAGTTCAGACGAGCCTTAGTTCATTTTGGAAGAGTGTTGATGCTCCTCTAGTTCAGGCTCTAGTTCAGAATCTAGTTCAGGCAACTCAGACGTGCATTATTTCTAACCACTGAGCTGATTTTTCTGTAAAAGCCGAATCGAATTCTTTACTAAAATGTTTCAGGATTAAAAAAATTCCATTTTTATGCCCCCCCCCTTTCTAATATTTGCTACAATTAAGGAATTGAGAAATCTTTTATCTGGGGGAATATTTTTTCAAACAAACTTGTGTGTAATGCAAATCACAAACTCAATATGACGGATTTGTCCAACAATTCAGTTTAATTATTACTACCACCCCAAATGTTAAGTGGATGACAAACCAGCGAATAACGATATTAACTCATCCCTCATTTTATCTTAAATTCTGCATTCTGCATATTATGACAAAAACAGCTTTAGGTAATGTGTAAATGTAATTTTTTTTTTCTCCCTTAACGGGCATTTTGGAGGCTATTCTGCAAGCTTTAACATTTTCTGAGTTGTTTTTTTTTTCTTTCTTTTGCAGAAGAAAACACAAACCACCTTCAACAAATAGCATTCAAGGGGAGTACTCTGCAGCAGCATCTCTCCTGTTGTTATCTTCCATGGAATCTGTCTCCTCAACGTCGTCTGAGTGACTGAGAAAGACAGCAGAATAAAAACTAAGTCTCGCAGGTCAGATCTACTCAAGGTACTTCCAGTGACCCTTGAACTTGGAAGGTGATAACAGAAAAACAATGGCGTCATCGAAAAGAGCTATTTGAACGAGGAGAGAGGGGAAATGGAGAGGATCTATTTTTTCAAGCTGTAATTCATGCGATGCGAATTGTCTTTGCCGGCCTTATCGACCTGCTAAATCGCTCAGGTTCGCTACAAAATGTCCTTTCACCGAAAAAAGAAAAAAGTAAGAAGCAACTGAATAAATAAATAAATAAGGGAATGTAGTGAAAATGTCGCCAAACCAATAATTCGAATGTTATTCTAAGCAATGTTGTTTTCGTATCAAGCAAAGGTAGGCGAGATGTTTTGAAAATGCATACCATCGTAGAATCTCGTTACATCAATAACTATAATTCTCTCTATTACGATATTTTTCATAGTCCCGGCTTAATTTCCTTTAGATTAATGTAAAGAAGTTCTCTGCATAACGGTATTCTTTACAACGATAATTCTCTCTATAACGATGTTAATATTATCCCTCCCATCACAAAAATTTTCTCTATTAAGATTTATTTTAAGCCCAACTGATGCGTACGAACTAAACGCTACACAAAGAAAGTCTAGATAAAATGTGGTTGGACCAATGGACGCTGTCCTCATGTTACACCCTCTGTCAAAAATTTTCACCGAAGTTTCGGTTTTGCATTGCTCTTGTGTCACTACGGTAATGATTATGGTGATGAATAAATAGAGAAAGTGCATTTCTCGTAATACATTTTACAGAACACTTTTTGGGGTTTTATTTATTGAGACATTAAAAGTTTATTACTTAAATATGCGATAAACACTTGTGGCTTCTCAACAATTCTGGACAAGGGAATTTCACTAAAACTTGGGTCTGTTGTAAAAATTACTTAGGCATGTCTTGACAGTTTACCTTTTCAGCATTTTTTTTTAAAGAAAATTTAGTACAAATGATGAATTGGATGTACTTCAATGTTCAACTAAAAGCACATTTTGAAAAAATAAATCTCTTTAAACTGCACATTTAAGTAAAATTTTTTAAAAGGTTTAAAAACTGATTTTTTTAAATCCCTAAGATTTTTTTTTCTAATTCTCTATATTTTACACAACACCAAGGGCGGATTAAAGGGGGTGGCGGAGGGGGCGACCGCCCCCCCCCGAGACAAAAGAAACTAATGTAAAAGATCCTATTTTACTTCCGTAAAATGGACGTATATGTCAATCTTCTAACTAACCGCCCCTACCGACAAACGAACTGCCCCCCCCCCCGACAAACTTGCATTAATCCGCCACTGCACAAAACTGTGCATGGATTTTTAGGTACATCTAATATTACGTTTAATATAGTGTAAAACAATAAAATGTAACATATCTTTATACGATTTCGGTTTAAAAAAAAAATAACGGCTAATTCCATGCACAGATTTATCAGATAAATAAACAAAAAAAAAAATTTAATCTTTATCTCAAATACAAAAAAAAAAAAAAAAAAAAAAAAAAAAAGCCTTAGCATTTTAAAAACATGATATTGTAGAAAATATGAACATGGAGAAAGTCATCTAAAGAGTTTGTTTGCTAATGAAATTGCGCTGAGTGTATGAACAAAAGTTGCAATATCTCGTGATATTATTGGCATATTATTAAAAATCATGCATCGAAATTTTCATAATTTTACAGGCTTTCTTTTAATATAGCCCTTAGGCTTTCATTTAATATAACCCCTTAATATATATATATATATATTAAGGGGACAGTTATTGTTTGTGTAAGCGCGAGGGGTTGTAGAACGAAAGGTGAGCTCCCCTAATGACGCCACAGACTATAGGAAATGAAGAATAACATTTTTTTCTTTCCAGTATTGATTTCCTCTATAACGATAATTCTCTTTACAACGATATATTATTTTGACTCTCAAAGTATCGTTGTAGAGGGATTTCACTATACTGATACTCATCCATTTCATGTTGTTTCTCTCTCGACACTTTATACCATGTTTACTAGCTAGTGCTGGAAAGTAACGACAAAATGAGTATCCGTATGTATTTGTTACTTAGATGTTCGCTATTCGTTACTCGTTACTTTCGTTACTACTAATAGAATCGGTAATGGGGTGTTATATGTGCCCCATAACAACACATCCGGGACAGTGTTGTTATGGGTATATGCCGCCCATACATAAACCCATAACAAAACCTAACCAAAAAGAATTTTTTTTAGCGATGTTGTACAAAGTTGTATTTAGAGCTTATTTTCTCTGATTTACAGATTGTTTTTATACACATTTATGGTTTTATACAATGCTAAATTATCCGAATTACTGAGTACACATAGAAATCTTCCAAAGACATATGCCATTCTTTTTTTTTTCTCAGCCCCCCCTTTTTTAAATTCTGAACGCTGGTTTAACCTGTTCACTCTTATCATAAAAAGTGTAAAGGAAAGCTTGTGACTCGTGTTTTTTTCTGGGAGCGGGTTCTCGAATACTGAGATCCAGGGATTGGGCCATATATATTAAATTCACAGGGCAGGGGATCTCAGTATGATATCAACTACTTTGCGTCTCTACAAGCATAATATCTTTATTATTTGTGAGTTCTTATTTCATATCAAAAACTTCTTTTGCTGGACGATTTTTCGAAGTAAATTAAAAATTACCATATTTTAAATTAAAATTGTTTAATTCAGTGAGAATTATCTATTTTTAAGATATTTCCAGTTCTATTTCTGCACTTTTGGGATGAAAGGGGTTAGCCCCTTCTGTGGGTGCATATATGAGAGCATTCTTTAAACAAAAATTATCACTCCTTTCATACAGAAAGAATCGTTGCACCGGACTATGCGTATTCCATGAGTTCATGGAATAAAATGTACCATAAAATAGGGCAGATGGCCCCCTAAACGCCGACATTTTAGAAACATACTGAACTTTATTGAATTATTTTAATACCAGTGGCTTACGCAGGAGTGGGCATAGAAATCCCGGGTCGCTCCCAATTTTTTATATATTTTTTAAACAATTACTTAAAAAATGTGTTTAGGTTTCCATGCTAAATATTTTTTTTTGTTCCAAATAATATTTTAAATAATAAAAATATGTGAATTCGTTTACTTTATTAAAAAATATTTTTTTAAAGGTGTATTTAAATAATTTGTTATTTATTACTCATATTTCGATTCTAGCTAAAAAAAAAAAAGAAAAAGTTAAGTTCGCAATCCTGCTTCGGAACCACCCTGAAAGAAAGAATTCTGATTGCACCACTATTTAGTACTAAAATGTTAGAAAGCCCGAAATTAGCACCCCTTACTAACATGCTTCTCTTATATGTATTGCTCCTCTACAATTATAAGAACACCCCCTTCCCCCCCTGCAAAAAAAAGTTCAACTGCGCATAAGAACGCACTATACACCGGATCCTATCCCCCCATTGTACGACCCATATCAATAGAGCAGCAGATAGTATATCCATCTCCATAACTGTAACGAAACAGACGGATTCTTCCAAACCTCATCAAAACGATACCATTCGGCTCGGCACAAACGAATTGCAACCAGAACATACTACTACTCAAATACCTCTACTACTCAATACCTGATTTTTCCCTTCAAACAGCGAGAATCCATAATACTTCCGGTATCTAGTAACGGAACGGAACATACTATTACTCAAATACCGAAATTCATTTTCTCCCTCCGGCAGTCTTGTATTCGAAGTTCGAACCTGGTCGATCCGAAATGCACACTCAAAAGTCATTTTCCTCCTTGAAACCGCGATCCGATATCCAGTAACAAACAGAAGATATTAGTACTCGATTACTGGAACCCGTTTCCCCCCTAGTTCGCCTCGCCTGGAAGTCTGTATTCGAAGTTCGAAGCTGCTCGATCCGAAACGAGTAACGATATCAACCGAAAAGTAACAATTCGTTACTTCGAGTCTGAGTGATTATCCGTATCTTAGTACCGAATACATGCGGTTTGCTTCAGCTCTATTACTAGCGTCATAGTCGCTCTTTTTTTTGCCAATTTTTCATAGTGAAAGTCTAGGTGCAACTATTATGCGGAGAAATCTACTACACAGTATTGTACACTATAACTAATGCTAAAACATTACTCGTATAAACAAAATACATTATAATGAAACTTGTAAGTTCCCAAATGCAAAGAGGCATTTCCTTCCCAAGTTCCCAAAGAGGCATTTTTCTTTTGATGGTAATATATCTAGAGACATAAAATTCACAAATAATCTTTACAAAATATCTCACACCAAAATATCACAAATAATCTCACACATTAAATTTTGAAAAAAAAAAATAACATAATGTACAGTTTATAGTAAATCCCTTTAACTGAAGATGTCATAAGAAGGATAGTAATTTTCATGTCATTTAATCATTTTCAGTAGATTTCAGTAGGCATGATTTTTTTTTTTAATTTTTGAAAAAATATCCACAGTTTTGGGGGACAAAATTGGAAATCGTCTATTAGGTACTTTAAGGAAAACATACAATTTACATAAAGCAATACTTTTTATGCAAAGTTATGTTGGGACAAGAACGCCAGAAATCTCGCATTGTCTCGCATTGCGAGGCGAGACGCGAGACGAGAATGGAAATATTTTGAAAGGCGAGATGCGAGACGAGAGAGAGTCTTGTTTCGCGCCAGATTTCTTACGAGAATTTCTCGTCTCGCATAAATTTACGATACGAATTACTTTTCAATCAGAATCAGTGCTGTATCTGAGGAGGTAGTATGCTATCCTGAGAAGGGACGGTACACTTTGCCTGGAGCCCCTACCGTTTAACTTGCGTATACTATCAGCATTCTACAATACACAGAAACACGTAACATTTAAAATTAGGACAGCGCGAGGTATATACAAAATACGCAAAGGAGGGGATAGAGAAAGAAACTGGGAAAAAAAAGAAAACAGAGAAGAGTAGGAGAGTAGAAGACAGAAAAATAATAAGTAAACAGAGGAAAAGCGGTACAATATGTCCAAAGCCTGACCATATTTAGATAGGGCCCAGGGGCACTAACTTTGGGGGCCCTTTTAAATATCACAAGCTTTTTAACCCATTTTTGAACCCTGTTGAGTTTCGCAATACAAAGGTTTTTTTAAGATTTCCTAAATTGCATTTTAAAATTACTTACATATATTTGAACAAGATTATACTTAAAAAAATTATTTTTATTTTAATATTTGTAACCCGTTTGTATAATTAGCTCATATGGACGCTAAGTCAGGGATGGCTATTATATGACACATGTGTCCAGGTATAGCTATTATATGACACCCCTGTTCGTACTTTTGAAATTTCATTTTTAAAAAAAACGATAAAAAATATAACATAATACTTCAATCATCCTTTATAAAAGAAATATTATTTTTTTTAATCATTTATGCTTAGTGCTTTTCTGTTTAAGACGTTTTCCTCTTAAAATGTTTGATCAAATCTGGGAAAAGTTCTTATAACACACACATACTCACAAGCGTGTGTGTGTGTTGTTAGTTGTATAAGTGGGTTCCACTGTATATAGCTATTTGTCTAGCTAGATAATAATTTTATGGGAAAAAAACCCTCCACGTATAAATTTGCATATAATAATTACAGAAGAGAAGAATTTTTTTAAAGAAACCTTTCATTTATTAAACTGCGCAGAGTAATCGTTGCTTGTAATTAAAAACCAATGGAATTCAATCATCTTGTTAGAGAACATTTTTTAGATTAATTCTTTTAATTAGCCTCCCCCCCCCTACTGATGATTGATGTCAACATAGATATTCGGTATCACAGTTCTGATAATTGTTGTTTCTTGTAAATATTTACATAGCTTAAAAATGAGGTTTGAATTGCAAGTGGGTTTTAAGGTCTAATTCATATTTACACATAATCCAGAATTTAAAGTATAGTATCATTATTTTTTCATGGAAAAAATTTCAAACTTATTTAGAATGTTTGGCTATATTTTTTTAAATAGTTGATGCAACTTTGCTTACTTTGATATTTTATGCTCTAATTGTGTACTTAATAATTGTGGTTTTTTGTTTACTTATAATATTGGCTACATTTCATCAAAATGGATGAATATATATGTAATTAAATCTTATGGATATTTCATATTTTCTCTTAAATAAATTAATATTTATAAATAAAATGTTTCAGCAGTTATTAAAAATGCTTCTTTCACCATAAGCCAAGCTATGCGATTGTAAATGAATGATCTACTAGAGCGATTTCGCTAATACAACATTGGTTCTCAGCCGAGAATTCAAAGATCCATGCAGAGAAACAACCTGGACACAAGTCTTCTCTGTTGTCTCTTCTTTTAGATGGTGTGAATGAACATTTTAAATCCGGGTTCCCGATTAAATATGAAACCCATATCTCATACACTAAAATGAGAGGGGGGATAAGCAGGCTTCACTATAATTGTCCCGTCCCCAATTGAAACTTTTATGAGCTCACTATTCCGCACGTTGTGGTTGCGTAATTTAATTAAAATTTTATTTGCGCAACATTTCCTGAGCTCTGAAACATATCTAACAAAATTCATAGCTTTATAAAGCAAATAAAACTCCCATCAACCATTCATATTACATTTACGCAAGTTTTGAGTATCTGCAATGAACAAACGAACTGAGACTTCGGAAGAGATAACCGCAAAGGAATGGTAAGTGCGCTCACTGAAAATGTGAGAACGGAATGATATTAGCAGCGCCTTACCCTTCCTCCAACTCCGTCCGCTTTTGTTCTCAGAGAGCGGTTCAGAAGGGCATTCGATGTTTCGATGTGAGGTTTCGATGTTTGTTATTTATTGCAGAAGCTGCGGTCAAATAATATACATCAAGAAAAATAACAGTATTTAACTAATGAGGAGAACTAAATAACAGTAAAAAAAAATGTCGTATTACGGCCGATTATCTACGCGAGGGTCTAGGCCGAGAGGGGTTTGCGAACCGTGGGGGACCTTCTAAGGGGTCCTAACCCGTATTTACACGACGTTTCCGGAAAAAAAAAAAAAAAAAAAAAAAAAAAAAAAACTAACGGAAGACTAATCGAGGGTCATTCCACGTCAAATCGAACACAAAACTGGAGAAAGTTCACCATACCAACTTAGATTTTCCTCAAATTTTATATAGAGGATTTATAGGCTAAGATATCAACAAATCTCAATTTTGAAGGTTCTACGATAATTAATTACCGAGAAATTAACTATGCAAATTTTTAAGTTTTCTGTAAGATGCGCCAACTTTTTTCTCAATTCCTTAAATAACTCCTTACTTGTAATTGTTACTGAAGTGAAAATTTGTTTCTAGAAGTAACTTTTTACGCTGATTCCAAAAATGTTATCGAAATTTGCGTATCTTCTATAGTTTATGCATGAGCATTGCATTTGCTAAAAAACATTATGAATTTTTTTCGGCATGTCTGATCACAGACACATGTTTTAAATTTTTATATGTTGTTAAGATGGAATAATCCTACATCCCAAAATAATTTCATCTTGGCTTTCTGCTCAGGAGCAGAGAAAAAAAAATTGTATGTATGTACCTATATATGAGGATTTTCATATGCAACTTTTATACTGAAGATGAGAAAATTCAGAAGCGTTAGTCAATTTTATTATGTCTTTTAAATTGATATAAGAAATTTAACTACTACTCCAGGCATTTGCAAAAACTAGAAAATACATAAAAGTGTTTGTATCGGAAAACGTCAAACAGCAAAAAAATGCATGTCGCACACAGTGTTAAATTAAAAAAATTCTATAATAAGTTTCTTTAATAAGAATAAGTTAAAATTTTTAATTACTTTTAATTTAACACTGTTGTTTTTGGAAATCATCCATCAGCCAATAAATCTTTGTAATTCTGTATGACATTCAAGTCAATAGAAAGAACAAAGTTTATTGAAAGAATTGAATTCCTGTAAGTTACAGTACTTATTTACCTTTAACAGAATGTGAACAAAATTGTGCTTTGGCTAGTTTTGTGGATACAGCAATTTGAAATAGGTTTTACTGTGTACTGTATTAAATTTTTATTGTTACAACAACTAGCATAGCAATGTCATCCACATTGTCAAATTGCACAATTGGTGATATATTGCAGAATAAATACCATGTAACCAGTTATTCACGGCAAACTTTTGCGTCTACCCTCCTAGGAGGATTATATTCGAAATGTTCTGAAATCGATTTTTGGGCATTCTTGAGTGTTGTGTATTTTACAGCAAGAATTTTATCGATATCTCTTTTCGTCTTTGAGATCCCGCAGAATATGTGAAAAGAACATTTTGGGCCTTTATCCTCCATAAATTTCGAATTTTGGAAAATGCTATCTAATCTAGCACCTATGCTATAAAATCCCACTCGTGCTAAATTTCGTGTTATTAGCTTCAGTAGTTTTGGCTAGGCAAAATATTGACATACGGAAAACGGATAGAACTTTCCGGTAGACCTAATATATATATATATATATATATATATATATATACATATATGTTTTATTAAACATTGTTCTTTCTTTTGAGTTCAATATCATACAGAATTCCAAAGATTTATTGGCTGATGGATGATTTACAAAAACAACAGGGTTAAATTAAAAGTAATTCAAAATTTTAACTTTAGAATTTTTTTAATTTAACACTGTGTGTGTGACATGCATTTTTTTGTTGTTTGTTTGTTTTACGTTTTCCGATACAAACTTTTTTATGTATTTTCTAGTTTTTGCAAATGCCTGGAGTAGTAGTTAAATTTCTAATATCAATTTAAAAGACATAATAAAATTGACTAACGCTTCTGAATTTTCTCATCTTCAGTATAAAAGTTGCATATGAAAATCCTCATATATAGGTACATACATACAATTTTTTTTCTCTGCTCCTGATCAGAAAGCCAAGATGAAATTATTTTGGGATGTAGGATTATTCCATCTTAACAACATATAAAAATTTAAAACATGTGTCTGTGATCAGACATGCCGAAAAAAATTCATGATGTTTTTTAGAATATGCAGTGCTCATGCATAAACTATAGAAGATACGCAAATTTCGATAACATTTTTGGAATCAGCGTACAAATTTACTCCCAGAAACAAATTTTCACTTCCGTAACTTTTACAGGTAAGGAGTTATTTGGGGAGTTGAGAAAAAAGTTGGCGCATCTTGCAGAAAAAAAATTTAAAAATTTGCATAATTAATTTCTCGGTAATTAATTATCGTAGAACCTTCAAAATTGAGATTTGGTAATGTGTTAGCCTATAAATCATCTATATTAAATTTGAGAAAAATCCGAGTTGGTGTGGTGAACTGCACTGTTTGATCTGACGTGGAATGACCCTGGAAGGAAAACTAACTTCGGAAAAAAAACCGTACAGAAGATTCCGAACGGTTAGGTTCGGAATCTTCCGTACCTAACCGGTCCGGGTTCAAACCGACGGACAAGACCTGGGTTTGAACCCGGCACTTTCCGTCTCCCAGTCCGGCCAGTAGGAGATATAACACCAATAAATATGAAAATTGTTTTCAAAATTTGACCCTCAATAACCTCCGAAGGTGTCAATTTAATGATTTCATGAGTGTCAAGAATTTTTATCTGTATGACCGTTTGGAAAATATTCCATTAAATGAATATTTTGCAAACGACCAGACTTCAAAAAGCTCGAGACCCACCGGTGGCATAGTGCATTGAGCACTGAACTGGGAGACGGAAGATGCCTGGTTCGAAACCAGGTCGCGTCCGCCGACCTAACCGTTCGGAGTTGCCAGTGGTTTTCTCCGAAACTTAGCGAAAATACGGGTTAGGACCCCTTAGAAAGACTGCCTCGGACCCCTCGGAAAGACTCCCTTACCCACAGGCCTAGATCTCTCGTGTAGATAATTGGCCTTAATCCCACAACAACTACATCAAAGAACTTGAATCATTCTTTGTGACTATATGTGAATCAGTTATCCGACTCCGGAGAATTGCATTTTTGTTATGCATGTGCACTATCTAAGATTTTACTAAATATTTTTGTCTAAAATATTGTTTCCTTTAGTCTCCAGCCCGATTTAAAAATAGTTTGTGTGAACACATTTATATGCGAAATAATATTTTGGCTTACACGTAGAGATTGCAATCTGATACCAATTTCAATTCGGTCGGATCCGGCCCAATCCCCATGAATCCGGTCGGATTGGCTACATCAGAATGATTTCTATTTCGTTCCAAAATAAACTGTATAAAGATGTTTAAGTGAATGTATCATAAAGTTCATAAAATAGGCCATTTATTTCTTAGGAAATCCACCTTATTATCAACTCTATTACAATTTAGCAAAAATTGTGAATAAAGCGAACAATGAAATTCTAGTATCTAGAAAAACTAGTTGAATTTTAAACTTTATATTATATAAGACTAGATCTAGGTTATTATATAATAATATTATTATTATCAGATATAATATATAGCAAACACTTATTTGTAATCAAAACAAAACAATGGGTATCAATGAAACAGTATTTGCGTTATTATATACTATATGATAATATACTTATAATTATATATAATTATAAATATTATATTTAGAATGATATTTATAAATGTAATATTTAATATAACAATTTAATTTCAGTCTTAATAGAGTTTACGATATCAATGAAAATTATTTTGTAACCTTTGTATGTAATTTTCATATATTACCCGAATCTAGCTTAATCAACTGAGTTCACAATAATTATGTAACTTCGTCAAGCTGAGCAGTCTTATAATATTGATGACAGTTATCATAGATCTGTTTAATGAATGGCACAATTATCACAATGTCGAGTATTTTTCAATCAACTTTCTTTAAATAATAATTTTGGGTATATAGGTTATAACAAATCAAGTTTGGTTTTCAAAAAAGGATCTTAGGAAATAAATAGTGTAAATTGTGTCATCTGCTAATCGATTTCTTAAAGAGTTACAAATACAGCCAGCGGCTGAAAAGGTCCTTTCAGCTTCTACACATGTCGGTTTTATTGCTAACAAATACATAGTCATCATATAAGACAAGTATTGCCCTCGAACGCCTTTATTTTCATATGTAGTCTTTTCCTTTTTTAGTATTTTCCGGATCCGATAAACGTCTAATGATACCGAATCCGCCGTACTACTGGATCTGGTTTTCTGGATTGCAATCCCTACTTACATGGCTATTGCTCGGTTCCATTTATCGAATAAGTTCGGAGTATTGCGTCGTCAATTGCGTTGCGTATTGGAGCAAGAGAGTATTCGAGCAAGAGAGAAATTTCCTACGCTGGTTTCGTATAGTAAAAATTATTTATCATAGAATATGGATTAGGCTATGTATAAATATGACTTTCTATATTTCTATCAAGTTATGCGTTTTTCAAAAACTCAATTATTATTCGCAAATCTAAAATAGGAAATTTCTCTCTTGCTCGAAATACTTTTTTTGGAGGGTGTAGATAAAGGTTGTGACTTTAATTTTATTATTCCGTCGAAATTTTTACTTAAAAATATCTTTGTGGGAGCCCTTTTCTTGTGGAAGCCCCAGGGCTGTTGCCCCGCTCAATATGGCCCTGACTTGTAGATGTTACAATCGAACCCTAAATGTAGATATCGTTTGGAATAATAACAATTCCTTTTTAAGTTCCTTTTGGCGGAATTACACTTAACTTTCTTTTTTAGAATCTTTCCCTCGGTTGAATACGACAAAGCTAGTTCTGAATGCAAAAAGAAAACAGTAAAAAACTACAAAAATAAGATGCTTTGGAAAACACCCAAAAATTCTAATTTTTCATAAAAGTTGGCTAAGATGTTTTGAAAAATGTGTTTAAAAATTATTAGTTAGGTTTAAAATTGCGGATACAAAATTGCTTGTAATATCATTTAAAATAATATATACAAAGTGTCACAGAAACAATGACTCTGGCTTTTATTCCTTAAACATTGATCATAGCCATGTACAATAAATTAAAAAGTTATGTGAAAAAACGTACAGAATTTTATGATATCGATCAAAATTTACTGAAGATTAAATCTAAATAAATATAGCATTTAAATTTTTATACGATCCCGGTACAAAACATCCCCAATTAGTAAAATGTGCCCCATACATTGATTAGGTGATATGCAAAATTTCAGCCTTTTGTCTTAAAAAGAATCAAAGAATGCTTAAATATAGTCGGTAAGGAGCAAGTAAGAATACCAATAGTAGTAAAAGTATATGTTTATGCAATCATTGTTTTCTTTCGTGATTTGAATACTGCCCTTGAAACGCGACCTTCCGATGTGATTTTTTTTTCTTTCTTTTGAAAAGTGGTTTAAACCAGCATATATTTATTTCTATATCTCAGACATTTTATAGGGAAAATGCTCAAATTTTGTCCATTTTATGAACTGGATTTCTTCTTCTTCTTTTTTTTTTTTTTTTTTTTTTTTGTACGCGGAGCTAAAAAATTTCAATTTTGTATCTATTTAGATTTTCGGAAAATGTTAATCGACACTATAAAATTATGTACTCTTTTCTACGTAACTTTGTAATTTATTGTATATAGTTAGGGTCAATATTTAAAGAATAAAAGGCTGTCAGTGTTTTTGGTACATCCTGTACTTATAAGAAGTTATTTTAACTCTCAATATTAAACTCTTTAAATAATTATTACAATAATGATTAAATCGATAATTTGACTAGCCAAACATGAATGGGACCTGTACATAAAATTTCTCCGATAGCAGAATAAGTAAACTATGCCATTAAACAGCCATTACATCTAAGTGTGATATCCTGTTAAAGTGAAGTTGGAAGCGGCAATTTTGGAGTCTGTTTTGATAGCAGTACACTTCAGGCAGTTAATCTGGTAGATGGATGACACAGCTTGGACTTTTTCCCCCCTTTTAATCTCAGCGGCAAGTGGCACCTCCACACAACTTTAAAGTTTCAGCAGCTGAGACAATGCACCATTTGAATTTTCCATTTTAAATTAAACGAAGTGCTGAGATAAGAAAATAATTTAGTATAAAAAAAATGAAATTGAAAAAAGAAAAAAAATTGACGAACATAAAGCGTAGCTCTAGTCAGGTCTCTTGCGTTTAGCTATCTGTCATGCTTATCAGGAAATCAGCAGACAACATTCGCCGTCGTAAAAACTAGAAGAGAATAGTTGACTGCTGTGACGGCTTTTGTCTTTCTCTCATTTCTTTTCTTTTCTTCGCTCTTTCATTTTCTCACCGTTTCTCTTTCTCAGATGTATCGAAATTCTTATTCAAATTTCAAATGTTGCTGTGGTGGCAAGTGAAATGAAAGAATTACATATGTTGTGGTATATTCTAATCTTGCTTGACTTACTGCACTAAGCAACATTAGTTTGCGTTTATAAAATGTACTGATTTCAACCGACAACGCTTATTTTTCTTTAAAAAAATGTGTCTGGAAGTGTTAATGAAATTCTCCGGATTGGAACGAAGGAAGAAATTGAAGAAATAGTCAGAAGTCGTCCATGCACATGCCTCTTTTTGTGATCAAATCTTGAGAATGGATGATCACTAGACATGCATAGAGTACCCCCAAAAATATTTTGTTGGTATCACTCCAACGTAGGACGTTGGTCTGTAGTTTGCTTTATTTTCCAATTTTGAATACTCTATGT
The DNA here is from genome assembly GCA_038373885.1 of Cheiracanthium punctorium. NCBI lineage: Eukaryota > Metazoa > Arthropoda > Arachnida > Araneae > Cheiracanthiidae > Cheiracanthium > Cheiracanthium punctorium. The sequence continues at coordinate 237,435 of JAWZYV010014827.1, read as the reverse complement.
AATGCAGGGAAAAAGTATATGTTTTAAAATGCTTTCATCAAATTTACACCTTAAAAATAATTATTTTTTGGACAAAAATGGCACGTTTTGACGAAAAACTCAAAAATAACAAATTTTCAAAATGCTCCGGGTGCATCCTAAATTAAAAAAGTTTAAATTTTCAGAGCAAGTTAAAAACGAGTTTAAAAGTATAAATTTGCATTAAATTGTAAATACATTTAGTTGAGAAAAATATTTCATAATTACATGCCATTTTTCAAAATTTTAACACTTTTTTATTTCATTTAACATGTATAAATCTTTTTCCAAACCAGTATTATTACTTCTTCAAGACAATATAGCACAAACAAAACTGAAGGATTCAAGTAATACTTTCAAAGACACATTTCTTGGGAAATCTAACCCTTTAATCCAAAAATCTAAGAACTGAAAATTTGCCGATGATTTAAATTTGTCTTTTTTCGTCGGCTCAACATGATTACAAATGGGTGGGAAAATGCCATTTTAAAATAATTCTAATTTCTTAGAAGAACCATATGAGCTGACTAAATGAAGAATTATTTATCAGTGATATTTAAAGAAGCGATTATTATGCATTTAACAAATCTTTCTTAAAACCATTTTACTTTCATAAATCGTTTAAGTAGACATAAATCGCTTAAGAAGACACATTATCTTTACACCTTCAATAAATCAGTTTTTAAAAAATATTTTAAATAATTCAAATTGTTTGGAATATATTAAAACAAATCCGAATAAAATAAGTCTACTTGCAACGATAAAAATCATATATTATGTTGATCACACATGTAAGCAGTGCTGAAATAACTCGACTAACAAAACATTGTTTATTTTACCAGAATTGTTTGGTCAGATTAACAAAATTTTTTGGTGAAATAATCAAATAATTTTGTTAATTTAACAAAATTTTTGTTAATTCCACAAAACATTATTTTTAGGTGTGGCACAACACCTTTCGATATAACTTCAATTTAGGGAGGCCCATGATATATCAGGCAGCAGGTCAGGACTCTTTTTATGTCGGCTATACAATTCGTCTGTAAATTATTCTTCCAACGAATATTTTACCGTCCTTATTTTGGTAAAATAATCTTTCCTCTGATTAATTGAGAAAGATTAATCACGATTACCGAGTGACTATTAAAACTAATTGAATCTTGAATCATGGTTACTGATAAATTTTTCAATCATCAATCACTAATCGCCACTAAATATTTAGTCGTTAATTTTCAATCGACAATCATGTCTAATTTTCTTTTAACATTTTATGTAAATCATCAACGGCATATTAATTAGAAAGACACTTTTTAAATATTATTTTCTTTCAGTTTCTGATTTTCATATTTCTGAATGAGATTTTTAGAAAGAGTAGAGCACTGATACTCTGTATAAAATTTCTTCTGGAGACTACTCATTATCTGAATTTCAAAAATATTAATGTAATCATTGCATTTTAATAGATAACATACAAAATAATTTCTAAATTTATTGAAATTTTTAAAAATTTCTGAAACATTAAATAGCTTGAAATTTTTATGTTTAAAGCATAAAAGGTCTGTTTCGTTTCAAATTGATATGAAAATTCAAAGTCTACTGTACATCTTTCATCTCGATCCCCAGGAGACAATTTTGTCTTTCGAAAAAGTATAAAATTTGGTCTAAAACACTTAAAAACAATTTTTTTGAGCTATCAATTCCTTATAAACACTGTAAAAATAAAACTGCGGAAAAAACACTCGAAATACTGGTGTTAAACGTTAAAATAAATAAAAACGTAAACGTGTGAAAAAACACACATAAGTATCATATATATATATATATCATAATAAGTATCATTTTATGAGTGTTTTTCTCGAAGTTTTTATTTATTTTACTGTAAAAATAACTCTAAAAGGTGTGGTTTAAACAAAAGAAAATTTTAAACGTGTTCTACGTTTTTTCTTTCTTTCATTCATCCCAATGAACAACACTTTTGAAGAAAAAAGCCTGTATTGTCAAATCAAAATATGATATTTTATTTACACTGGAATACTTTTTCGGGAGAATGGAAAGGAAAAGGCATTCAAATTGTGTTTCAATATGTTCAGTTGTGTTTGGATCTATCGTTTCATTAACGATTCAATTAGAGTTTCCAACACATGACTGGTATAGTGAAATATAGTCAATACTTCTTGTAGTAATTTATTATTTAATTATTTATTGTAATAAGTGATATTGTACTAATAATTTTGGTCTTAATTTTAGTATATAATTGTGTAGATAATTCTATGAAATATTGTTATATAATGTTTGATCTCTATAAACCATAATACTCCTCGAAGGTATGAAGAATAGCAGATAAAAATAGTTTTTCCTTTTCTCCTTTCTGAAACGGCAATATAGATCAAGAAAATGAGACAAAATATGCATCAAAATGTTGCTTGATGGAAACGGGCAAATTAGCTACTTCTGTAAATAAAACTTTGTCCAGAAGCACTTTTTTTTCTCTTCATTTGAAAAAAAAAAGTGTTGAGAGGAGGGGGGGGGATGTTTAATTAAGGAAAAATTATACCTAAATTTCTCTCATAAAATTCAAACAAATAAATTTTCAACTATTTTCTAATTACAAACAAGCTGTACCAAAACACAGAATTCGTATTTGTTGCATTTTAAAGCAAGAATTTTACAGATAATATTCTTCATGAAATATGGACATCATCCGCCTGTTTTTTTCACGTCCACCCTCCTTGGAATACTACATTGAAAATGTCATGAAGATTTTTTTTAAAAATACAGTAAACTCCCAACTATCTGGCCTAATGGGGTGGAAGAGTAGGCCGGATAAGAAGAAAGCCAGATAAGCCGGAGTTCTATAAATGTTTACTCACTTTCTGCCCCCCCCCCCATATTGAAAGCACATATGTTACGTATTTTAAGGTAAACTAGCGGCTGAAAATTTATGTTATTTTTAAAAGAAAGACAGACCGCACCAGACTTTAATGAAGTAGATTTTATATATACAATACATACAGTTTCAAAATAAGCAAAACATTAACATATACGTAATTAGTAAAAAAATCATTAAATTGTATTTTACTGTTTATTAATTCATTTGCAAAAATATGAAAAGCTATGGCCTAAGATAAAAGATTAAAAAATTACAGTTTTTAGTTTTAGAAAATGTCCTTGATACCGTTCTGTCTTTTTCTTCCCTTCCAGTTTCTCAGACCCACCCGCGCCCAGGTCTACTCGGATTTTGCATGCATAAAAATAAATATTTCATGCGAGATATTTTCATTTTAGTGACTACCTGTAATTCATGTGCAAAATTTGAGTACAAAGCACGTAGCACACGGCTGCTAACAACATTTATCATTTCTTCAACTAGACCGGATAGTCGGGAGTTTAGTGTATTTGTATGTATTGAGTTTTACAGCAAGACATCGTTTAACGCAAGCATATTGTTTCCTTTGGGATCGCGCAGGATATGTCAAAAGAACATTTTGCCCCCCCCCTACATCCCATAGGTTAAGAATTTTGAAAATGCATGAAAATGAGGTCTAGCATCTATGTTTGAAAATTCGTGTGCATGACGAATTTCGTATTATGAGCTTTAGTATAGTTTTGTCTAGGAGAAATATTGACATTTCAGGGGGAAAAAACATCTTCCGTTCCCTCTAATAGTTTTAAAGCAGTAACAGTTGTAAAATTAACAGTGAACCAAAATTTTCAATAAAAGAATATTATTTGGCACAGAGAGATAATTTTATAGATAAGGAAATTGTAATTACAGTTATTTTAAATTTATGGTCATAATTACTTCATTATTTTTTAAAAAGCGGGGGGAGGGTAATTAATATAAGAGTCGTCTTACGAAGAAAAACACAGGTCTTATATTACTGTAAAAATATTAAGGACGTAGTTTAAAATATTTAATTTATTTGATATGTTTTAACTTAGAAATAAAGTATAAAATGATAATTACGCTAATAATTATTTTTAAAGTTATCAAATACTGAAATAGTATTGTCTACACTTGTCAAGAGACCCGGGAAATACATTTTAATACATTAAGAAAATATACTAGAAAAGTAATCGGTCATAAAGTATTTTATACTCTTTTACCAAAAAGAACGTATTTTATTTAAAGTTGCGGTGTCTAAGGGACCCACTCTTTCGATGTCTAAGACTTAAGGTGTTCTCGGGAATTCATTTTTAAGACCCCGTGTTTCATTATTTTTTAATGGTATTAAAAAGGGCGCATTAAATTTAACAAACGAACGCAATAGTAAATTATATGAGTTCTTGGTATATACAAATTTAAGAAACCAATTCAAGTTGTGCCACATGAAAGCTTGTAATAAAAATAAATAAGACATACTTTTAAACAAACTGATTCAGACCACTGGCAAATTCTTTTTACATATCAATTAGTAACTTCTCATAATTAAAAAAATTGTGTTGTATTAATTTAATTATGAGCCCCTCATTAAATTATAAGCAAGGAAACCTTAAAAAAATAAGGTTTTTACATTCTTAAAAAGTTTAAAGTTACTCTAATTATTTAAAATAATTATTTTTGTCTTGTGAAAATTGTTAAAAATTCACAATTGTTAAAAATGTTGAACATTCAATTGTTAAAAATGTTGAAAAATGTATAATTATCCCCTCCTTACTATAAACGCATTTACTTATTTCTTTAAATTCACGCTCGTAAATACTAAGCATTTGGTTGTTCTTAAAACAATTGCTTTTTAAACAATTTTTGACAGTTTTAAACTGTTTTAAACAGTTTTAAACAGACACTTTTTAAACAGTTTTTGACAATTTAATGTTTCTAATGTTTGTTTGTGTGTTACTCTAAGCTTACAAAATGGGCACTTGTCTGGGGGGGGGGGGGGCTCGTCGGAGGATTTCTTTGAGGGGTTCTAAAGCGTAGTTACCTTACATATGGAGAAAACTTACCAAAACTCAAGACGGTTAAATAGTTATTATTTCTAAATTTCACAGAATGTTTTCAAACTAACATTTTCATTATTGAAATCAATTTTATTAGATTCATCATTCAATCAAGTAAAATAGCTTCTTTATAAGCTGAATATTAAACTCAACTATTATGAATGCTTAGAATTTGCTTGAATTATAAGCCTCAGCTATTTAGCAAAATAGCTGATTGCAGAGATGAGAATTAATTGCCATAAAATAAAAATCCATTCATAGCATATTTCCAAAGAATTTCTGCCTTACGTCCATAAAAATACATTTTTCAGTATGGGCAAATTTAGATTTGTTTAGTAGATAAATCAAAACTTCAATTATTTTAATACTAGCTGAGGTATCTATTGTTGACGGGTTAGTATGAATACAGATTTCCAAAAAGTCTGGATTTTCGTCAGCATTAGCAGTACAAGGAATGGAATTAGCATATTGGCAAAATTATTGAAATCAAGTTATAAATTATGTGTATGGTTAAAATATTACAGGTTAGAGAGTAACTGAGTAGAGTGAAATTTTCAATCAAAAAAAAAATTTAATTTCAGAACTAACGTTTTATTTTAGTGAAATGAGTTTTTAAAGTCAAGAGGTCATTCCTCACCTGTAACTAAATTTTGTTTGATCCGATGTATATATTTTAATATCATGCATCAAGAAAGCATTGCACAATTTTAACAAAATCTGAAAGAGTCAAATAAACATTTTTAAAAAATCGATGAAACTTGTTTAAGTTGAATAGTTGCCAACTAATATATTATATCTAGACGCCTTAAAGTGATATCTCTCTTTAAAATATATATATATATAAATAATAATATAAAAAAGGTGGAAAATGCAATTTTTTCGAAATCTAAAATGTTTTTAAATTTTTCAAAAAATCCCGAAGCTTGTTTCAGTGGTTGCTGATCATGTTACTAAATTTCATTCTATTCTATGAAGCCGTTTTTGTGGGATGCGATAAAACAACTTTTACACGATTTTCACAAAATCTCAAAATCTATGAAATATTTAAAATAATTTTGGCATCTATTGCTTAACTTTCCGTTTAGCATAATTCCAAATTTCATTCCATTCCACTGCCCTTTTTCAGGAATGGAACAAACATTTACTCAGTTTGCACAAAATCTCAAAATCTATCAAAAAATTTGAAGTACTTCGACGCCTAGTTTATCTGACCACCTATGATAATCCTAAATTTTATTTCATTTACTTCAGTCGTTTATACGTAATGAACAAACAAATATTTATACATTTTGAATAAATTTTCCCAAAATCTTATCCAATTTTTCAAAAAATTTGGCACCTATAGTTTAAGTTCAGTGACTACCTATCATGTCATCAAATTTCATTTGATTCGCTCCAGTCATTTCTTCGTGATGTGTTAACAAAAAAAGTGCCATGGACAGAATGATAGAGCGACAGACAAACTTTTCTTTGACCGTCGTAATATGGGTTCTCAGGTGCTTAAAACGGATACAAATAGCAAAATTTTTCTATTCCAAACTGTGCACAGAGAAAAGCCTTTATTTATTGGCCAAAACAACTGCGTTTGAAAATAGCTTTTTAGGCTTCACAGTGTTGTATAGCAATGTAATTCTAATGTAGATAACGTAGATAAGATGTACGCAAATGAGACATCTCATTTTAGAATGGAAATACACATTTTTTGTAGATGAAATTAAAGAATGACAGCAAACTAGCCTAAAGTTGCTATTTTATCATCTTGCGAAAATTTCACTCTTCAAAAATAGCATCATTGACTTAATTTTTACCAAATTGATTCCTAATATTTTAAATTAATACATTTGAGCAGTTTTTCCTTTTGTGCAAACTATTTTCAAAGCTAAATAGTATGTCAGATCAGAATCCTGAGGCATAAGTAAAAAATAACATTTTATTAATATAAATATTTAAAAATATATTTAAAATAATAACTTTTAAAAAGTTTTGAGTATATTTCTCTTTTGTGAGTGGTATGAAGTCCCTGTTACCCTAGTATGCAAAATACGCGTACTCAACTTGTAATGAAGTCTGGGAATCCTGGGTCAAATAATCAGCATTGGTCACTGAAGTAAAATTCTGCTTTAAACCGTAAAATTAATGTTTTCCTGGTGCATTATAACACACCCAGAGGCGTAACAAGCCCCCCCCCCCTTCCCCTCTCGAAATGATTGTCATATGCAGTCTAATTTAAGTCCAATTCTTATCCCTATTTTAATATTCAAATTTATTTATATATATATTTTACTCGATTATGCGTTTATATCTTATTTCTAGGATAATTCTCTGATTTCAAATGTCTATAGACAACTAGTAGATGAATGTATTTCTAAGACATTTCAATTATTCCTGCTTCATTGAAGGTCTCTGTCCTCATTATTCCTGCTTCATTGAAGGTCTCTGTCCTCATTGCCATAGCCACAGCAAAGAACTTCCTTTATGATCCAATAGATCAGCGGTTCCTAACCTTTTAGCATTGTGCCCTCCTCCTCAACAAAGGATAATTAATGTACCCCCCCCCCCATACATTCCTCAACATACATGCAATTTGTTGCATGTATGTTGCTTTGATATACATAATATATTTTACTGGTGCTAAAATTAGTGATTTTTTTTGGCCTTTTTTATTGGTACGAGTTTTACCCTTCCACGACTTCCTCTTACTCTTTTTCACTAAATATTTTTAATTATAATCCTTCAGTTTTTCTTCAGTCATGATCATCCGTTAAATACTGTTTTTAACCTTTTTGACTACATTTCGTTAAATTTTTGGTTATTTTTTGAGTTTATCGGCAGTTTTTATCGTTGATCCTAAAATGGAATCAAAATATAAACTTTATTACTGTCTTCGATAAGAAAACGCGATTTTGCACCCATTTTATATTTGTAATGTTTTTTTTTAATTATGCAGTTCGGATTGTTACCCTAATTTTTAAAAAGAAATATGTAAATTTGTTAGTGTTAGGGAACAAATCTGAAAACGCAAATATTTTTTTTCTTGGCGCCGTCAAAAAATAGTATTTTGGCACACAAAAAAAACAAAACAAGGTAGGATGTATATCAAATGTGCACCCAATTTTTTATTCTTTAGCAAAGAAGTCGCCTTTCCTATAAAAGAATATTATCAACCAAGTTTGAATAAACATTTTAAACGAAAATAGATGCTTTGGAGAAAAAATAAGATTAAAGATGATGACTTTTTAAGACATACATAATATAATCACTTGCTCTTTTCCTGTTTTTCTCGCCCCCCCCCCCCCCAGAAGGGCCTGTCCCACCGGTTCGGAACCGCTGCAGTAGATAAACCGTCCGCAGCTGCTTTACGAAGTACAAAATAAAACCTAAAAGAGTAAGAGTAATCCTTATTGCCATCTAGCGGTTAAACACAGAATTAATAGCATTTCAAGCAACATTTTGCATCCTTCTGAATGTAAAAATGAATCATTTCTTAAAGCGTTCAGGAAAACCTAATGACGGTGAAAATGGATTTATCGATAATAGAAATAATACAAATAAATGAAAAATGCGGGTAATGCTGAAAAATTAATTTTAAGATTCAAAATTTTATCTTTTCAACTCTTAGTGTGTTTGGTGCATGTCTACACAAGGGGCCTCTGCCTACTGCCTATAGGGGGTGCCTTGCATTGGCGTAACCGGGAAGGCTTTTTGGATATTTCTGTCCAAAGGTGAAGTCCCTGTTACCTTGCATCAATTATATCCCTGTTACACTAGGTGCTAGCCTTCTATATTTGCAAGCTAATTGTTGTAGTAGAGTGGGCTAAAGTCTTGGGTTTAGCACTGGCTTCTATTCATTTGGTACTTTTTTAGACTTTTTAAGGTGTTCTAACGTGTATTTAAGTTACATCTGGATTAAACCTACCAAAACTCCAGACCGTTAGATCCGTAGCTGCGCGATAAGTCCGAACGCGGGACCTTCACACGTCAGCCGTCTTCCATGTTCAATACCTTAACCACGCGGCCATGGTGTCAACCCTCAGGATATTATGCAAAACATACTCAGTGGCGTACCGTAAGCCCTAGCAAAACTCATTTTTTTTAGTAAAAGATAAGCTGAAGCATCGATCTATTTAGAAGGGATACATAAATTAAATTTCCTTGGGAGGGACCGACTTTTCTAAAAAGTTAGTCTGATAATAAAAAAAGAGGAGCCGGTCCTCATCTGACTACTTCCTTATAAAGTAAAAGGTGCATTAAAATATTTCAAAATTCAGAATAAAATATGCATTCCCAGGGCCGGCCTTCTGTTTGAAGTGGCCCAGTTGCAAACATTTTTGGGGGGCCCCAAACATTATAGATGCTAAAAATTCATTCATCAATAGACCCATTTATAAAGCAAATATTATGAATGAACTGAAATACCACTAATAACACTTTAATGATCGTGGTAATTAGGGTTGAAGGCCGGCTCTAAGGTAGCTGGCGCTCTATGGACAAGCTAATTTTTGGCGCCCTTTTTAAATAAATCTAACTCGTTTATGACGACTCCTTATTTAAGAAGAACCCAGATTGAATGAGGAAATCGGAAATACTTGGCTGGTACAATGTTAAGTTTATGGGAGTATAACTCGCTTTTAACGAGTAAAACCTGGTTATATCGAGGAATATTTTTGTGATTTATAAAATTTTACTGACTTCCATCTCACCAGCTCAGATAATCCTTAGAAAAAATCTTTTAACATTCCAAAGTCAATAAAGACGACGATGATAACGAAGAACAGGAAGAAACTACAAAGGGAGCTTACCTGACCATGGACAAGTGGGACAGTCTGACGTTGGATAAACCTTCAAAAGAAAAAAAAAATCTGTTCTCTCTCCTAAGATTATGTTTTCATGGCGCCCCTAAACATAAAGCGCCCCGGACAGCTGCCCGAGTTGCCGGTACCTTGACCCGGCACTGGTTGGAGGTCTAAACCGCATTGAATATGTATGCTAAACCTGTGGGGCCGTTTATCACCCATTTCAGTTAACCTGCATTACTAATACTGAAAAATGTGAGAAAATATGAATCTATTCACTCTGGACATCCACCAACCACCGAGAGTTACATTAATTGTTTCAGAGTAGTTTAGTTAGTAATGAGGACAGTAAAATAAATATTTTGTTGACCAACTACCTATTTTAAATTTGAAAAAGAAGCCCACAATGGAAGTGGGGGGGGGGATGACTTAAAGCTTAGGTCAAATTAAATAAAATCAATAATTTTATACTTAAGTTAAATTAACCAAAATGTATGTTTGAATATTTTTCTTCACATTAAGTCCATTAATTTAATATGAGGACATTTCATTTGTCAGTGCTGCCAATTTAAGGGATTTGTCGCTAAATTTAGCAACTTTTCGCTGTATTTAGTGAATAATAAATTTTTTGGAAAGTGACATTTTTAAAGATCTTGCTCTCTAATTTAGAGATTCAGATGATTTGGAGTATTGTTTCAAACTTTCTAAGATTTTAAAATCTAATCAGTACTACTTTAGAAAAGAAATGATGCGATGAAATGTTTAAGAATGGATCGTGGATGACATATCAGAGACGTAGCCAGAGAATAGGTGAGGAGGCCTCGGCCCATTCCGAAATTCATACTTTTCTTAATTGGATGTCAATAATCAAGCTTTTTCGTAGAAATTCAATCTTAATTAGAAATGTCTCCTTTTGTACCCGCCCCGATTTATCTTTTTCTTTCTGGTTATGTGCTCGGGATGTACATTTCAAGCATCCAATTTTATGTGTACTTTTATCCGCTTTTATACTGTAAATATTCAAATATAGTATGAGTGCTATTTTAAGTATGAGGGTTCTATTATAAAATAGAGCAACATCCATTCAAAATCTATTATTAATTTCAGTTGGTATTTTTTTGGAATTAACCCCTTATTGGTAGGATATTTTTTCGAAATTATTATTATTATTATTATTATTTTTTCATAGTTACCAACCCTTACCGAAAACATCTAACCGCTTTTTGGAAACAGTAAATTTTTAATATCTTTTCAAAATGTTAACCAACCCACACGTACATTTGGAAACTAAATATGGTATTCAAGTTGTCCACGATCTTTTTCTATATTCTAACATAAAATCACTGTACATATAAAGTGGTTAATTATATTCCCTAAATGTTATCAACTGTACATCGCATGGCACGCGCCGTCGAAGAAGAAGGGGTTGAGATCGATTAATGTGTTTGAAATATTTTATATTCCTAATTTTCAATAAACACAGTTTTAAAAGTACTGACTTTTTCTACTTCAGAATAGCTGTTTCATCTGACTGCAGAACTTCGCTTACTCTAGATACTCATTTATTGCTTAGGGATTAAATCGCGTAAATATAAGTTACGGGAACAATCAAAATGCATTTAAAACTTTTATAAATGTGAAACTTAACACAATTTAAAACTTTTTGACGAGAATTATCTAATTATTTGCAATCTCGGCTATTATAAACAAAATAACGACTTACCTTTTTTCAAATGTAGAAAACGCGATGATAAAATTGGTAAAGCTTAATACGTAATTTAGGCCCGTGAAAGTGAGCCCGTGAAAAAAAATCTTTCAAATTTTATATAACATATACACAAAAGTTAATAGACTCGTACAAAGTCTAATACAAGCAGACACTTCCAATGGCTCAACTTCGGTTAGTAACTTTGAGAGAAGGAGTAACTGCAAAATAGGATTTGACCAACACATTTGCACAATTGTAAACAGGAAAAAAAATGTTCCCATGCTTGCAAAGGTAACCAAATGCAGGTCATTTTTTATTCTTTGTGTACTCTTATCTTCAAATTAATACCAGATGCGTGAGACGTACTTCGTATCAACAAAGTTAGTTTAGAGGGGGCCCTCCACAGGTATTAATCAATCAGTCCTTGGTTTTGACAAAGGCCTCTTTCGCTGTTCTTTGTGTTTCGGTTCTTTTCAAAGTATTCGATAATGAGTGGTCGTTATGACCAATGGTCCAGATCTGGTAATTGTATTTTTCTCTAGCTGATGTTTTCGCTCTTTCCACGGTGAAAGGTGCGAAGGTAAGTGACATTTGATCAGAGCTGGGGTGTACTATCAAAGAATACTGTTCGTAGAAAGACAATTTTAAAAATGATGTTTAGCTCTGAAAGATGCAGAGTAGTCACACAACACTATCAGTCTACTTTAATTTAAAGAAATCTTTTATATTTTTCTCGATAAGAGAGAGAGACATAATAAAAAATATAGAACGGATTTGGAGGCCCCTCTGAAACCGGGGCCCAGCTGCCTTGCATCCGCAGCACCCCACCTGTGGCCGGCCCTGTACATTCCTAATGCATCCCGAGCAACACAAACATAAGCGTCCAGTTAACTGGAACCTTAAGGCTCGAACCCTTCCAACTCCCTAAAAGAAATCCTTGATTGAGTTTTAACCCTTAACGCGCAGTGTTCCCGCTCTGGGAACACCAAACTCTGACGTTTTGACTGTTGCCAGTCACGAAGAATAGATTTGATTTCTATAAAAATAGTTGCGGGTGACATAGCTCCACGAGAATCCTTTATTTTTTATCACGTCATTTCCCCGTAAAAAAAAATTGTCACGATTATTTTTAACAGCACTGACATCAGCTGAAAAATGGAAGAATGCGAGAACAGCTGAATAGATTGCCCAATGCTGAAAAAAGGGCAGCCGTTGCCATCGCTCGACTGCCTACTGCCTATAGGGCAGTCTAGGGTGCCGCACAGACAGCTGCGTCTAAAAAGGGTCTCTAGATCTGTGGCACGCGATGAACGTTTCGATCGTCCGCCATCTTGCTGGTAGTTAAGTCGAGCGATGGCAACGGCTGCCCTTTTTCCAGCATTGGGAAAGGGTTAAGCGTTTCATATTGTTTTCCCAGCTCCACAACATGTACTCTAAACCGAAAAATGCTACCAGTCACTCCAAGAAATGGCAGCCAAAGCATCCAACCTCTAGAGGTGTCAGTACATGTTCAATGCCTGAGAAGATGTGACTTTGTAAACCAAGTTATTTTAGGAAGATTCAATATTAATTTTATTAAGGCGTAAGTTCCCAACTGCTTATTCTATAAAAGAGCGATTACTTATTCTGTAGCGATTGGATGATTTGCTGCTATTCCACTCCTAAAGAAGTGACTTAACTTATTTTGTTTCAGTGTATACAGAGTGACCATAATGTGATTAAACAAAATTCACAGACATCTATAATGTTAATCTGTTCAGCCCATTCTCTCATCCTCACTCTAAACTAAAACCATACTTTCTTTGCAAAAGGTAATTGTCCTTTTTTCTTTTATTTCTATTATTTTAACTCATATATTTATGTACGCAAAGTATGTTGGGTACATTTTATCAGTCTTCCAAGTCGAAATGAACGAATTTAAATTAATAAAAAAGCTGTCTAGCAGAAACGAGCATTTGTTTTTTTCAGCTAAAACAATTAGTTTTACACCTTTTTATACACTTTTCAAATATTTTTATTTATATATTCATTTAATTTCAAAAGGTCAGAATCAGTCTTGTTTTGCGACAAACTAAGGAGTGGGTTTCATTGAATTGAATTTTTTTTTTTTTTAAAGAAAGAAAAGAAATAATGAATATTGTTCTTAAGATTTTGCTTTGTTATACATTTTGTTTAGGTCAAATAAGTTTTTTTTAATCATTTTTGAGCCCTCTTCCCATACATTACATTCAGTTTTAGCCTCATATAACTGTACACCTACGCTATGAACATTTTCTGCTGTATATAATCTCAAAATACGCAAAAAATGATATTTTAGCAGAATGGAGTAAAGTCATCCTTTATCAGCACCATACAAATTCTGAAATTTTGAACCAGTGTAATATTCTTGGTCTTAGATTTTTTAAAGAAAATATTTTAAACCTTTTTTTTATTTCAGTGTTGACACCCCATTCTTCTTTTTAGGAATTTTTTTATTTAAAAAATATAATTTTCAATAAATATCAATTTTAGTGTAATAAATAATTTAGAAAATTGTTACATTGAAATGTATCGCACTGTAATAATATTGAAATAAAGCAAACAAATTATTCTCATTACCGAACAAATATATTAGACATAAATAATTTGATAATTCAAATATTTTATTTACCTACGTGAATATCAAATTAACCATGTCTGTCTGTGATCACAAGCTTTTTTTTTTTTTTTTTTTTTTTTTTTTCAATCTCGTATCGTATGAACCCCTACACTGTTCAAACCACTCTTAGTTTTTCATCATTCATAAATCTTTGCAACGAAGCTACTAATTCGATTGCAGCAGAAATCTGTGTCTATTGAAAAAAATAAATAAAACTTTATTTGTTTTAAAGGAGAATTAGGCTCTTCCCCAAGTCCTACCCAGCTAATGGGAGAAGATAAAATTAATGATGATTTACGAAGAGCGCAAGGGTGCACTGCTTTCCGACTCTCCGCCACAGATGTTGGATGCTGAAGTGCGAGAAACAAGTCACTCGTTTGAAGGTTCCGCTTTTTGCGGATAATTATAATTGCCTTTAAACCATAAAAGAGGGAATTTCCGCTCTTCACTTGTTAGGAACAGACACTGCATAATTTTTGCTACACGTTTGATTTACTTTGTAACGCGATTTTCTTTTGGGTGTGTGATTTACCACGGAACTTAAAGCAGACGCGCTTTACTTTAAGCCACCCACGCGTAAAGATTTATGGTCATTTTCGTATGGGACGGTAATTGTTTATACTAATTGGAAGAAAACGACTTGAGAAATCAGAGATTATTATTATTTTATTTTTCAAATTACTTTTCTGTCTAATGAGCGTATTTATTTAACCGACTTCTAAAGAACTGAAAGCTGTAAAACATTTTAATTTCCAAAACTCTTGCATCAAAACATAAAACTTTTGCAAAACTTGACATTTTGGAGAGACTATCCTTCGAAGAATATAGCTGCTAGTCTCCTCATGTTCAATTGTCTATACAAAAACCGTACTTCAAGATTTAAATTCCGGTTAGGTGGTATAATTACTAAATAAGCATCCTATCACGCTTTGGGTTAGGGTTCGATTCCCGGCTTGGATGTTAATTTGTCTGTCCCTTCATGGCGATTAGGGTCCCCATATTTGAGTATCCAATTCCTTCAACCCGTTGTAGTGGCAAATGCATAATCGACAAGTGCTTGCCCGTTATTTAAACTTTAAATGGAGAAAGCACGCCCTTTTGCTTTCTGAATTTTCTTCTTAACTTTCTGAACTTGAATTCTGAACTTTCAAACAGATGTGCGTATTATCATAGGTGTACCTTACTACGGACAAGAGGGGGGATCGCCCTCCCCAAGAAATTCAAGGAAATTCAAATATTACCTATTATGTTAGGTGGTCAAGAACTCGTCTCACTTGATCAAATAACGATACAGTTACACTAAATCTTATAAATCCTTTGACATTTGCTTTGTTACATATCTGTATGATTACTTTTAGCCTAAAAAATAAGAGTAATCGTGAATGACCACGTCCAAAAATGTGAATAAATGGGAAATAATGGCATTCTTTTATACTATGCAAGCTATTCGATAAAGCAAGTTGCGGACGCAATTACAACAGATGTTAGGAAAAACGTATGACAAAAAAATGTCTACGCTTAGTACATTTAATCTTGACCACTTAAAATAAATTAATTTATATTGAACTTATATTTTTATAAAGTAATTAAAAAACTTTGTAAAAGTCCCTGTGTTCTTTACGTCGAAGAGCTTGGACTGAAGAAGTTCAAAACAATTTTTGAACGAAACGCGTATCCTTTTTCCTTTTACTTCTTATGTGTGTTTTTTACAAAGTTTTTTAATTACTTTATCGTTTAACACCAGTATTTTGAGTGTTTTTTCAGTTATATATTTATAGTTTCGTAAATAACATTGTTGCCACTTAAGTTGTTAAAATAATTCTCATTTCAAGGCTTCATGCAGACGATTATCTGAATAATTTTTGTAGCTTTTCCAAACGAATTGTTTTGAGCAATTTTCTAAAGTTGAAAAACAAGGAACGTGTTGATTTTCCGGTTTTTAAAGCAGCGTATTTTTCCTCCTCTATGTTCTTTTTAACTGTGGTATTTGTGCAAATTTGCAAGTTGACTAGCAAGCAATGGTGTGAATTTTATTACATAGTTTGGCAAGGTTTTTCCTAAATCGCAAAAATTTCGGATGAATAGGAGTAGAGGTAATATAGGGGTTTTGGCTCACCAAGGATTGTAAGGATTGAGAGGATGGCCCACCGAGAATTGTAAGGATTGTGGGATGGTCAGTAAGGATGGGGGCGAATTACCCAAACATGATAACGCAGACTGCGGCAATACAGAATCGAGGGAGTGAATCACTTGAGAAAGATAAAGCGCATGGGTTCGCGAAATGCAGAGATAAGGATTGGATGTGTGTTTTTCATACTTTGAAATATTTGCGAGAAAGTTTAAAGTGGGATAAACAACATCATACAGTAAGAATTCTGCCCAGACGCGGTGCAGGGAATTTCCCCCTCTCTTCAGTGATGCTTAACGGTTAAGCCGTTGGCGAAAGAGTATGGTTTAGGATTTTGTTTTTCTCTGTAAATATATTTTTTTTCAGATTAGTGGGACTTAGAATTATTTCAAAAATTGTAGGTTTCTTTGATAGTTTATAATTATTTCTAATTAGAGAACTTATTATTATTTTCATAGTGTGTTCAAGGAATAATAGGTTTCACTTTTTTTCTTATGGTTTAGGATTTTTTTCTCTCTGTAAATACTTTTTCAGAATAGTGGGACTTAGCACTATTTCAAAAATTGTAGGTTTCCTTGAGGGTTAGTTATTGCATTTTTAGTAATCCTACAAAACTTTTTTATTGTATATCACAAGTAATGTAACTTGATTTATACAGATTCAATACGATATAGATATTTTTAATTTTATGGGCAACACTAATTTCAGTTTTACTATGAAAGCATCGTTTTATACATGAATCAACCTTTTGAGTGGTATTTTATTTATGCACTTAACATATTTTATAGAAAGGTGAGTATAGTTTTAACTAACACATATCTTTAAATTTGCATGTGGATAGTACTATTGTTAGAAACTTGAACTATTGAAGATAAAAATTGAAGATCCGTTTTAGCATACTAAGACAAATTGCATGTACAGTTTTACATAAATATCTTTCAACTACTTAGATAAAATTATAGTTTTAATCGCGAAAGCTATTAAATTGCAAAGAGTTACCATAAATACTAATTACTTGAATTAAAAAATACAAGGTTCTTACTTACTTCAAGTCATGTCTTGCACTGGCAGCTTTATCTTAAAGATAACTAGGCTAGCAAGTCCGGAAAATAGAGAAATGATTTAAAATACATTAGCCCTACTTTCCGTTCCAGCTAGCTATTCCATGTAATCATCTGGATTAATTCTAAATTCTTTATACACACATTGGTTAAAAATAGGGATATTATTTTGAGACTAAATACCAATAAAATAATAAATTTTGTAAGATATTAAACGCTTAAAACTATTTTTTTTTCTTATTACAATTTATCAGATTCACAGTAAATGAATACCATTTTATGTATGATGAAAATATTCAATACTTTAGTTAGCAAGCGAAAATTTAATCCTAATTACAATGTATGCATTTACAAAAATACAGATTACATACAGACTTTATTTTCTATTAGGAGAAATCCCTTTCACCATATATCCCTCAAACCCCAGTTTTTGTATACAAAATGTACGAATACTTAAAGTATATTGCTATTAATAGAGCTCAGTTACACTAGTGGGGAAAATACACTCTTTGGATTACCAACTTAAATTTTTGCAAAACACCAAAATACAATACAGGAAAACATGCAAAAATCTTTTAACATAGAATTAAAAAAATCGCACTTAAAATTAGAGCACCTCAAAATGCGGACCAATGTAAAATATAATTACCAAACTATTAATAACCACATAATTATTTTAAATTAAAGCAATTTGAAAAAATGTAAATAAGAGCTAATCAAGCAATGATTCATGTTTAGAAATTTATTAATAATTGTGATAATCAGGAAAAACATAGAATTATGGTATCATCCTATATGTGACTAAAATAATACATAGAAAATGTTAAACTTGGCGACTTACACTGGTGATGACTGGACTTGCATACGCGAGAGGTAATAATAATAATAATAATACAATAACACTGAAATAATGCACAAACGTTATATAATTCACTGCAGGAAAAAAAACTCGGTGCTTACTGAATATCCCAAGCCTACGGCGAACCACTGATAAGATAAGGAATGGACGATAAGGAAGTGTGTTCAGATCGAGAAAACCGGTTAAATAACACTGGGCTAGTTTGCCGATACGGTAATACCATGGAGTTTGTAAGGGGGATATGCACGCTGTAGTACAGAATTGGGAACATGTGCTTAGTTCTACGTTCAAAAATATGAAATGGCTTTAGATTAAGACAACCAATGTTTCAGAAAACATAGTGGAAACCTATCCTTAAAATATACATGTATCTGATCGGCATTATATCCTAAACTAGAATTAAAATATCAAAGTTAGGCAACAACGATTAATGTATTTTACATAGTTTAGGAAAATAATGAATCATTAAATTAATTTCTGTAAAACAATTAGCAAAGATCAGTATACTAAAGAACGATAAGCATAAAAGCAAATTATTTTTGTTAAGTTTTGATGAACAGTGCAGTAATAAATTATACGCATTGTACTATACTAAGATTAATGAGTATTCATTTATAAAACAGGTATTTACTACTGAAAAACATGATCTAATTTTGGCAAATGCATTGGAGTATTGCTTAGGACATCTATTGACCAAACGCTATACTTGTACTAAATATATTATGATTATTCTAATATTAAAAATAGGGTTAAGATTCTTCACTTGCGATGAAAGGCACTTAATTTTTTTTTATATACTCAATTTTTACAAAGACGTAGACATCATTTTAATAAACTCATAAACTAAAACTTTTATTTAATAAAGTCATAAACTGAAATTATTAATTAAAACCTGCTAATAAACTTATTAAAATTTTTACTCTAAAAGATAGCTAATCACAACATACATCAGAAAAATATAAGCAATTAAATACCTCAAAAATACCGGACAACACTCTAGTTGCATGCGGTCAAAACTGCATCTTAGGTCCGCTGTACAATGGGCAAGGGTCCGTTGAAGGAGAGTTTAATTATAAACTCTAAAAATTTGACGGCAACTGAAGAACTGGTTTTCTCTTATCAGTCATCACAGATCAGATAAGAGATAAGGAAGTGACACGCGCAGAAGACACGTGATAGTGACGTGTGCAAATCTGTGTTGATTCAATAACCGGTAGGTTTGCTGGCAGGATGTACTATTTGCAATTAGTGGCAACTCCCTCTAACAGGCTAAGACATGCTAGATGACGCAATATCTACAGGGTTGAGAAAGTTTTAAGGTAGAGGGCGCTTGGGTGAAATCACATGATTGTTTAGAACCAGTAGGTAGACATTTTAGTTAGATAAAGTGGCCAGGTGTGTGTTGCGAGACCCACTTTACGCTGTGTGTGCCTATACTTCAGACGTATGTTTTAAGTTTTAATATATTTTTCACCGAGTTTCAAAAATGTCTTTGCTTGAATCGATCGAAAATAACTTTAACATCGAATACACTCCCGAGTTTTATACTCAAAGTGATGCTGATGTGTTGCTGCAAGAAATAATACAATTGCCTTTAGATGTAAAGCCTCTGCAAAGTATTGAAAAGAAAATTTCCCCCGAGTTTTATACTAAAAGTGATGTTGATGTGCTACAGCAAGAATTGTTTCAATTACCCCTGCAAAGTAGTGAAAAGAAAATTTCTTCGACCCGTAAAGTAATTACTTTTGCTGATGAAGGAATCAATTACAGTTTTCCTGGAGCAACAGTCTCTGTTTACTTTTGGATACCCATTTTGCAAAAAATGCGTGAAGATCTACAGAAAGTGACAAATTATGAATTTAATATGGTACAAGTGAACTTAGGCTCTGAAGAACAACCTAAAATTGAATACGGTAACCACGAAGATTTTAATCTGGACCTATCATCAGGTGTATGCATTCTAACTTTTGGATCTAAACGAACTTTGGATTTTAAACCAGCGAACTGTGAAACCACTACCATTAAACTAAAACATGGTTCAATGTGTAAGATATATCCCCCAACCAACAAACTTTTAACGCATGGTATTCCTCCTGAACCTTATGTAACAGACCCGCACATTAACCTAACATTTGCCAAAATGTACATTTATGAGCCTTCCCCGAAAAGGGCAAAGTTGGACGATTGGATGGATAATCTTTACCACAGCTCATATGCTTCTGTAAATAGTACATGGCACTTGGAAAGACTTATCTACGTTTCACTTCACGATGAAAAAAACTGACTTGAAGATTCATATTAGACAATTTATTTAGAACGCCCAATTAGACTATATACCAACCGGTCAGGGAGTCGTGATGAAGGTTACGTGCTCCTAGCGTACGTGCTCATAGCGTACACCCCATCAAGCGTGCTTCTAGCGTACATGTGGTGCTCGTAGCGTACATCTTCCCCGCCACCTGTTTTCACCACAGTAATAATTGAAAAGAAGAAATAAAAAGGCAAATCCAGCTAAATATAGATCTACTTTAGTAGCGGCCATTTTAGTCCACAAAATCATAGATTTCATTACTACTATTTATTTTGAACAAATAAGGTGAAGTTTAAATCAAGTCAAGAAAAAGTCATTGTAGGTTTTTTTTTTTTTTTTTTTTTTTTTTAGGAACTGTTTTACGGCCGATTCCCAATTATAATGAAGTGTTTAAAATAAAAAATTGTATCAAGCGGTGTATATTTCAGAATGCCTTTTAGCATGTTCGAATGCTGGATAGAGCTTCAAATATTAAAAACAGTGCTGGCTATAAAACATTAAAGTAAAACAAAAGGTATCTCAGACGCAAAAAGAGGCATTTTTCTGTTTAGTAATATTTTTAGTATAGTAATATTTTTTTATAGACATAAATGTCGAATACGTGACTGCAGCTTTTCTAGAGCAAAAATATTTTTAGAATTTTTGTCTGCTTCAAAATGGGGGTGAAACTATTATGCGAGGGCGACTATTACGCAAGTAAACACGTTATGTTTAATTATAAAAAAAATAAATAAATAATAACGAAATAATTTTGTTTTCTTTCTTTCATTTATTCTGAAATATCGTTAAAAGATCTGCTAAAAAAATGCGGATCCGGATCCGGATATTTTTTTTCATCCACGGATATCCGGAACACCTCTAAAAATAATCATATATCGATGTCTTTCAGTGTCCAGAATACCCCTCCTCCACCCCACCCCCAAAACCTACTGACTTGCTACGTTACTGCGCTCGATCGGATTGAGGGAGACCAAGCGTTGAGTTATGGATTATTATTACTGGTTTTCTTTTTATAAGTGCAAGAGTTTATTCTGATTCATGGTAATTTTTCTTGTTAGCTCTTTGTTTTTAAATAATAAATTTTAAAATAAGGAAGATTTATAAGTATATATATATATATATATATATATATATATATAATATTTTTATTTCTGAAAATAATCAATTTAAACATTGGTACTCTTATTTTAAAGATGCCTTTTTAAAAATTAAGTTATGGTATTAATAAGTCAGAAACAACTTTTTAAAAATATTTTTTAAATTAAATGTTAGTGTAATTGTAATGTTTTTAGACAACTTTTTAAATGCTGAAAAGAAAAACAGCAAGACTTTTTGAAGGAAACTGGCTGAAAATGATTTAAAATTCATTTCTTAAAATGTAAAATATTGGGTATATATAAGTGATTAAAATTAATAGTTAATTAGCTTTGTTTGAATAGTTTTAATAATTATATGTTTACTATTTTTGATATTGAAAAGCTTATTGTCCCTCACAGACTTTGATTGAACATCTGGAAGCCTTCTGATGAGAAAGCTTAAACTTTCTACATCCTCTCATTAATGCAAGGGTGTATATTTTATTTATTGGGAATTTGTGTAAGAGGGCTGTATAAAAAGTAAAAGTTTGTATTTCCTTACATTTAATTTCCTGAAAATTTTATTCGACACCATAAAGTAGCTTTGTAATTAATTATATATGTCTAAGATCAATATTTAAAGAAGAAAACCCTAGGTCAGTGCTTGTAAGACACCCTCTCTAATAGGGTATAGGGCTGGAAGAAATAATGATTTTTATTTAATATTAAAACTATAAAACTTTTTACTTTCAGTGCAGGGTTGGAAAAAAAACCGGTTTATTTGAAAAAAACCAAAAAACCGGGTTTCTTTGGTTTAAACTAGGTTATTTTGGTTTAAACCAGGTTTTTTAAAAAATCCTTTTATAATTACTTTTTATAGTTAGCTTTTATAATTTTAACCTTTTATAATGTCGTCCTCATTAAAATGTTTGATACAAACATATGTATTTTTGTTTGGCGTCCAATTTTTTCTAGGAATCCTACGCATTCATTCCGCCCTTCTTTGTTCATCTTGCGGGAACCTGTATACAAGGGCGGTTCTACAGTTGCAGTCAGGGAGGGGGTTTATAATTTTATATAACCCCCCCCATTTATTTTATAATTTATAAACTCAGTGCCTCAGAGAAGGAGTGACTACCGGGGGATATAGAGAGGAAAAGGATTTTCAGCCGGGAACACAGCAAGAAGGCATTTATACAGATAGAAAAATTAATAGTTTAAATAGCAATATATTTTTAAATGGTGGTTTTTTATCATTTTAAGAGGTTTCTAGTATAATACATTATGTACACAGATTGCTTGCACACCTTTAAACAAGAGAACAGCAATAGGATGACCAGCAACTCAATTTTCTTGCTAAAGAAGGTGGTTTTTTTCCCCATATTTTATTGTTTTCTAAACTACGATTTTGTGGACTAAAATGGCCGCTACTAAAGTAGGTCTACATTTAGTCGGATTTGCTGTGGTGAGAACGGAAGCAGGTGGAGGGGGAGATGTACGCTAGAAGCACCCTTGATGGGGTGTACGCTATGAGCACGTACGCTAGGAGCACGGCACCGTGATGAACCCTTCCACATGGATCGAATTTATTGTAAAACTGTTAGATTTTAATATATGTCATAACAATAGCTCTTTTATTTGTAATAATCAATTATCTGTATTTAATGATGTTGGAAAATGTATTTTACAACAAGTTTACAAAACCGGACATTCATTCACGTTAAATCCAATTTCCTTAACACTTTTAAATGATCAAGTACTAAAACTTTGTGAAATGAGAAATGAAATATTGGAATGCATTTTAAAAACGCTATATACGACGACCCTACCTCATTTAATTTTAAAATTAAAGCTGCAAAAATCTAACCGTGAACCCCATTGTAATTATGATGAGGCTAAACAACAATTAATGGATATAGTACATCAGGAAATTTTTAAAAACATAGGTCGGGTTCAGGACCATCCTTCGCAAAGGATACATGCTTGTTCGAATAGAACACATGTTGACGAAAGAGAGGGTCTTATAAGTAATAAAGCATGGTTTATGGTCGACATGTCGTATATTGCAAGAGAGATATGCGAGAACAAATGTACTTGTAATTATGACGGAGAATTTTTTTCAAACATTTTCTTTGAAGACTATATGAAGCATCTTCAAAATGTGCTATTTAATATATTTTTTCAACCGTTTTCAGATTTTGCTAATTCCAAGGATGGCAAAACATGTGTAATTATGTGATGTTATTGGTGTATAACTAGTATTGCGATTGTAAAAAAATATATTAAAACCATTGTGATTATGTAGAAAACTTATGCTTGCTTCTACAACAGTAAGATTTTACTGACTTATGCATGCTTAGTTATAGAATACTCATTGAAAAGTTATTATTTTCTTAATTGTGTAAATAGTTTGTATAATTTAAAATATATTTTTGTAAATAAATAAGTTTAAATACGAAAACTTTTCTGTGTTTTCTTTATGTGTATGTGTGTGTTGATTACTTGCAAAATAAAAATCTATGAAATTTTACTGCAGCAAAAAGTGGTAAAGTTAACATACTTGGTCAAGATTTAAGGTTCTCGTGTTGTGTTTTATACTCATCTTTTATACACTACAAGGTAAAAAGTTACAAATTTAACAAATTTTATTGAAGCATGTACTATGGAAACATTAATCTACTACATAGAAATAAAATGTTCTGATTAAAATCATAAACTTAAGTGTGATAGGTAAATTGTGTTAGATGAGAATTCCCAAAGTAATAATTTTTTATAAGATGAACCTAGCTAAAAAAAAGTCAGTTTCCATAATTTTATAACTTAATCGATTTTACAGGTTTTTCAAAAATAAAGTTAAGCGAGATAAAGAAACTTAGTATTTTTAAATAAAGATTTTTTAAGTGTTCTTTAATGTAAAGATCTTACCACATTTTACTTGAAGTTACAGAATATTTTAAATCAGGCACCATGTTTTTAAAACATCATTAACTTAGTATATAAGTTATGTTACATCATAACTGAGTATTAACTTAATAAAAATTATGAAATTATGCTAAGTATTGGGCTTGAATATTTTTATGAGAAATATCAACTAAGTGCACATGTTACACATTTTACTGATTGAGATGGTTATGCTTACAAATTTTAAATAAATATGCTCTTACTTTTATACATGTTACTTGTTCAAACTAAGTATACTTTTGATTTGTATACGTTTATGAGTTCTCATAAGTTATGAAATTATTTCTCAAAAGGAACTTAGCTATTAGAACTTTGTAAAATTCGTAGAAGTAGTATGCTTAACATGTTTTTGAGAAAATGGATTTAAATTTGGTACAGAAATAATCAGTTATTTTAGCATAGATGTATAAACTTATCTTTATGTAAACCTTAACTAATTAAAAGTAATATAATTTATGTCTGTACAAAGTGAGGGACTTAGACTATTTTTCAGAATTAGCAAGGTCAAATAGCAAGCTATTAATGCAGTTTACTAAGTATTTTGTAAAATCCTTTACTTGAATTAGCAAAATCTGAAAACGGTTGAAAAAATATATTAAAAAGCACATTTTGAAGATGCTTCATATAGTCTTCAAAGAAAATGTTTGAAAAAAATTCTCCGTCATAATTACAAGTACATTTGTTCTCGCATATCTCTCTTGCAATATACGACATGTCGACCATAAACCATGCTTTATTACTTATAAGACCCTCTCTTTCGTCAACATGTGTTCTATTCGAACAAGCATGTATCCTTTGCGAAGGATGGTCCTGAAACCGACCTATGTTTTTAAAAATTTCCTGATGTACTATATCCATTAATTGTTGTTTAGCCTCATCATAATTACAATGGGGTTCACGGTTACATTTTTGCGGCTTTAATTTTAAAATTAAATGAGGTAGGGTCGTCGTATATAGCGTTTTTAAAATGCATTCCAATATTTCATTTCTCATTTCACAAAGTTTTAGTACTTGATCATTTAAAAGTGTTAAGGAAATTGGATTTAACGTGAATGAATGTCCGGTTTTGTAAACTTGTTGTAAAATACATTTTCCAACATCATTAAATACAGATAATTGATTATTACAAATAAAAGAGCTATTGTTATGACATATATTAAAATCTAACAGTTTTACAATAAATTCGATCCATGTGGAAGGGTTCATCACGACTCCCTGACCGGTTGGTATATAGTCTAATTGGGCGTTCTGAATAAATTGTCTAATATGAATCTTCAAGTCAGTTTTTTTCATCGTGAAGTGAAACGTAGATAAGTCTTTCCAAGTGCCATGTACTATTTACAGAAGCATATGAGCTGTGGTAAAGATTATCCATCCAATCGTCCAACTTTGCCCTTTTCGGGGAAGGCTCATAAATGTACATTTTGGCAAATGTTAGGTTAATGTGCGGGTCTGTTACATAAGGTTCAGGAGGAATACCATGCGTTAAAAGTTTGTTGGTTGGGGAATATATCTTACACATTGAACCATGTTTTAGTTTAATGGTAGTGGTTTCACAGTTCGCTGGTTTAAAATCCAAAGTTCGTTTAGATCCAAAACTTAGTATGCATACACCTGATGATAGGTCCAGATTAAAATCTTCGTGGTTACCGTCTTCAATTTTAGGTTGTTCTTCAGAGCCTAAGTTCACTTGTACCATATTAAATTCATAATTTGTCACTTTCTGTAGATCTTCACGCATTTTTTGCAAAATGGGTATCCAAAAGTAAACAGAGACTGTTGCTCCAGGAAAACTGTAATTGATTCCTTCATCAGCAAAAGTAATTACTTTACGGGTCGAAGAAATTTTCTTTTCACTACTTTGCAGGGGTAATTGAAACAATTCTTGCTGTAGCACATCAACATCACTTTTAGTATAAAACTCGGGGGAAATTTTCTTTTCAATACTTTGCAGAGGCTTTACATCTAAAGGCAATTGTATTATTTCTTGCAGCAACACATCAGCATCACTTTGAGTATAAAACTCGGGAGTGTATTCAATGTTAAAGTTATTTTCGATCGATTCAAGCAAAGACATTTTTGAAACTCGGTGAAAAATATATTAAAACTTAAAACATACGTCTGAAGTATAGGCACACACAGCGTAAAGTGGGTCTCGCAACACACACCTGGCCACTTTATCTAACTAAAATGTCTTCCTACTGGTTCTAAACAATCATGTGATTTCACCCAAGCGCCCTCTACCTTAAAACTTTCTCAACCCTGTAGATATTGCGTCATCTAGCATGTCTTAGCCTGTTAGAGAGAGTTGCCACTAATTGCAAATACTACATCCTGCCAGCAAACCTACCGGATATTGAATCAACACAGATTTGCACACGTCACTATCACGTGTCTTCTGCACGTGTCACTTCCTTATCTCTTATCTGATCTGTGATGACTGATAAGAGAAAACCAGTTCTTCAGTTGCCGTCAAATTTTTAGAGTTTATAGTTAAACTCTCCTGCAACGGAACCTTGCCCATTGTACAGCGGACCTAAGATGCAGTTTTGACCGCATGCAACTAGAGTGTTGTCCGGTATTTTTGAGGTATTTAATTGCTTATATTTTTTCTGATGTATGTTGTGATTAGCTATCTTTTAGAGTAAAAATTTTAATAAGTTTATTAGCAGGTTTTAATTAATAATTTCAGTTTATGACTTTATTAAATAAAAGTTTTAGTTTATGAATTTATTAAAATGATGTCTACATCTTTGTAAAAATTGAGTATATAAAAAAAAAATTGAGTGCCTTTCATCGCAAGTGAAGAATCTTAACCCTATTTTTAATATTAGAATAATCATAATATATTTAGTACAAGTATAGCGTTTGGTCAATAGATGTCCTATGCAATACTCCAATGCATTTGCCAAAATTAGATCATGTTTTTCAGTAGTAAATACCTGTTTTATAAATGAATACTCATTAATCTTAGTATAGTACAATGCGTATAATTTATTACTGCACTGTTCATCAAAACTTAACAAAAATAATTTGCTTTTATGCTTATCGTTCTATAGTATACTGATCTTTGCTAATTGTTTTACAGAAATTAATTTAATGATTCATTATTTTCCTAAACTATGTAAAATACATTAATCGTTGTTGCCTAACTTTGATATTTTAATTCTAGTTTAGGATATAATGCCGATCAGATACATGTATATTTTAAGGATAGGTTTCCACTATGTTTTCTGAAACATTGGTTGTCTTAATCTAAAGCCATTTCATATTTTTGAACGTAGAACTAAGCACATGTTCCCAATTCTGTACTACAGCGTGCATATCCCCCTTACAAACTCCATGGTATTACCGTATCGGCAAACTAGCCCAGTGTTATTTAACCGGTTTTCTCGATCTGAACACACTTCCTTATCGTCCATTCCTTATCTTATCAGTATTTCGCCGTAGGCTTGGGATATTCAGTAAGCACGGAGTTTTTTTCCTGCAGTGAATTATATAACGTTTGTGCATTATTTCAGTGTTATTGTATTATTATTATTATTATTACCTCTCGCGTATGCAAGTCCAGTCATCAGCAGTGTAAGTCGCCAAGTTTAACATTTTCTATGTATTATTTTAGTCACATATAGGATGATACCATAATTCTAATTGGTTTTTCCTGATTATCACAATTATTAATAAATTTCTAAACATGAATCATTGCTTGATTAGCTCTTATTTACATTTTTTCAAATTGCTTTAATTTAAAATAATTATGTGGTTATTAATAGTTTGGTAATTATATTTTACATTGGTCCGCATTTTGAGGTGCTCTAATTTTAAGTGCGATTTTTTTAATTCTATGTTAAAAGATTTTTGCATGTTTTCCTGTATTGTATTTTGGTGTTTTGCAAAAATTTAAGTTGGTAATCCAAAGAGTGTATTTTCCCCACTAGTGTAACTGAGCTCTATTAATAGCAATAGACTTTAAGTATTCGTACATTTTGTATACAAAAACTGGGGTTTGAGGGATATATGGTGAAAGGGATTTCTCCTAATACAAAATAATGTCTGTATGTAATCTGTATTTCTGTAAATGCATACATTGTAATTAAGATTAAATTTTCGCTTGCTAACTAAAGTATTGAATATTTTCATCATACATAAAATGGTATTCATTTAGTGTGAATCTGATAAATTGTAATAAGAAAAAAAAATAGTTTTAAGCGTTTAATATCTTACAAAATTTATTATTTTATTGGTATTTAGTCTCAAAATAATATCCCTATTTTTAACCAATGTGTGCATAAAGAATTTAGAATTAATCCAGATGATTACATGGAATAGCTAGCTGGAACGGAAAGTAGGGCTAATGTATTTTAAATCATTACTCTATTTTCCGGACTTGCTAGCCTAGTTATCTTTAAGATAAAGCTGCCAGTGCAAGACGTGACTTGAAGTAAGTAAGAACCTTGTATTTTTTAGTTCAAGTAATTAGTATTTATGGTAACTCTTTGCAATTTAATAGCTTTCGCGATTAAAACTATAATTTTATCTAAGTAGTTGAAAGATATTTATGTAAAACTGTACATGCAATTTGTCTTAGTATGCTAAAACGGATCTTCAATTTTTATCTTCAATAGTTCAAGTTTCTAACTATAGTACTATCCACATGCAAATTTAAAGATATGTGTTAGTTAAAACTATACTCACCTTTCTATAAAATATGTTAAGTGCATAAATAAAATACCACTCAAAAGGTTGATTCATGTATAAAACGATGCTTTCATAGTAAAACTGAAATTAGTGTTGCCCATAAAATTAAAAATATCTATATCGTATTGAATCTGTATAAATCAAGTTACATTACTTGTGATATACAATAAAAAAGTTTTGTAGGATTACTAAAAATGCAATAACTAACCCTCAATGAAACCTACAATTTTTGAAATAGTGCTAAGTCCCACTATTCTGAAAAAGTATTTACAGAGAGAAAAAAATCCTAAACCATAAGAAAAAAAGTGAAACCTATTATTCCTTGAACACACTATGAAAATAATAATAAGTTCTCTAATTAGAAATAATTATAAACTATCAAAGAAACCTACAATTTTTGAAATAATTCTAAGTCCCACTAATCTGAAAAAAAATATATTTACAGAGAAAAACAAAATCCTAAACCATACTCTTTCGCCAACGGCTTAACCGTTAAGCATCACTGAAGAGAGGGGGAAATTCCCTGCACCGCGTCTGGGCAGAATTCTTACTGTATGATGTTGTTTATCCCACTTTAAACTTTCTCGCAAATATTTCAAAGTATGAAAAACACACAGCCAATCCTTATCTCTGCATTTCGCGAACCCATGCGCTTTATCTTTCTCAAGTGATTCACTCCCTCGATTCTGTATTGCCGCAGTCTGCGTTATCATGTTTGGGTAATTCGCCCCCATCCTTACTGACCATCCCACAATCCTTACAATTCTCGGTGGGCCATCCTCTCAATCCTTACAATCCTTGGTGAGCCAAAACCCCTATATTACCTCTACTAATAGGTTTGAAAATAAAACCATGACATAGATGCGGCACCTTTTAACTTTTATCTAAATCAAACAATTTCCAGAATTTAAAAGTGATAAAAAATTGAAAAATATCAAAGAGTGCATAAAATGAAATTTGAAATGCTTTACGGCTGCATATTCCTTTTTCCAGCACAATGCAGGAGCGTAGCCTAGGGGGGGTTAAGAGTTCATAGCCCCCATGAGGAATTTTTTTGCCATACAAAATGTATATTCATCACTCCCTCATCACACACATGTATGCATATATGTGAGTTGCAGTAGTCGTAACCCCTCCCCCCCATGAAAAATTTCTGGCTACGCCACTGGCACAATGAGATTCGTTGAACATACCCTTTCCAATGTTGCTGCGATCCTAAATTGATTAAACTATTAACTTTGTAAATAATGAAGGGCGGGGGGGGGTGTTGTATCTTTTGAAGTTCATTTTTATAGCATCAAATTAAAATTTAGATCCACATACCTTCCCAAAATCTTCTTCTTTACCTTCTAAAAATCTTTAAAATAACACATTTGCATTGTCAAAATAAATTTTGTTTAAAGGTATCCGAAGAAATGAAATCTCGTTCACGGACACAAAGGAAAATAAACTAATTGCGCCAGGGACTCGAAAAAACTCAGGATGATTCATCATAAGATGCATTACACACAGCCCAGCAAACACACACACAGGTTCTCTGAGCGTCTATTAACGTTCAGAAGACATTTTCTGAACGTTAATAGACGTTCAGAGAACCTGTGTGTGTTTGCTGGGAATAAATGAAACAACAGTGACCTTTAGTGAAACTTTCTGAAAAAATTATTCAACATGGAGTTGCAGAGCAAAAGTTTTCAAAGAGTGACACATCCTGCTAAATTTTGAATTTTTAGGAATTTTTTTTTTCTTAAAGTTTCGTACTTGATAAAGTTTGTAGAGGCATTCTAAAAATTCTTAAAGGCTTGAGATACATAGTTTATTTATATTTATGTACTGAAATTAGATGATTTTTTCGAAATACACCTTGAAGTTTAATTACAATACATTTCAAAAATTATACTTTAGAATGCTGGAATTCACTTTTACAAATTTTGACTCATTTTTAGTCTTATAAGTTTTCTTCTACAAGACCATAACAGCCATCAACGTGAGTCTCGGTATCTCGCTTCAAAGCCTAACACTCAACACTACAGCCATTAAATAATCATAAAATCTCCTGCAGCGCCACGAACTTAATACAGACTTAATCCAATTTAGAGATCCCTCTAATCCTGACACAGCAGATGAAAAATAAATCGGATTACCAATAGCCTGGAGGAAAGAAAAATAATGGTACATCCCCGATAAAACTCGAGGGGGTGGAAAATGTACCCTCCGTCATGTTTTCGGTAATTATCCCCCTTAAAAAATGCTCTTAGCGCGGCTTATTTCATTCGTAAGTGTATTTAGAAAATAAAAGCGAGAGGGCTTTCAACAGAATGGGATTTACCCATATTGCAGAGTTTTGAATCCTTTAGAAGAAAGTTTAATTAGTAGGACGATTTCTGAAAAATATAGTTTCGTGTTTTACTAGAGTATAATAGCAGAAATAGAGGAAAGATATTTATAGTCTTTTTTACGAGGAAATTCACTTTTTTGGTTGTCTGAGTAATCCAGGGATGAGAATGCACGATGACGAAAAAAGAGGAAAAGTGCGCGAGTTTGAATTTAACCTTTAAAAAATTTAGATACTTCGCACACAATTTTTACCAGTAAATTTCAACCACAAAGCAAATCAATTACTTTTCCTGAATAAAATAGCACCCAGGCACTCATGTATAAATTAATATTTAATAATAGAGAACATCAAATAGAGAACATTCAATAGAAAAATAGGCTACCGTCATTTAAAAAGAGGATTTTAAGCAACTTCATAAATTTCATGCCTGAATTTCAGACTATTTAATTAAAAGAAAAAGTAACAGAAAAAGTACTACAGCACCTTGATACGTAGAGAAGGAACCAAGCCAGGAATAAACTCTCCTGTCTTATTGGTTGCAAATAGCCAGAAAATCAAGTACGAACAATTTATAATTGTTTTAATCAAAAATAAATTGAATTTTTTTTTGTTTGTGATAAAAAATACTACACGAGAATAAAATGAAATATGAATAAAGCAATTTCTTTTATTTTTAAAATCGCGGTGGAAAAAAGACAGGGATCAATAAATATACTAGGGGTAAAAAGTATTAGCGGCATTAACAAAAAATGTCTTAATTTAATTAAAAAATAAATATTAAAAACTGTATTTATTATTATTTTTTTTTGGGGGGGGGATGCAGATCCTTCTTTCATTCAATCAATCTAACGCAAATGCATATCCTTTTTAAATCGCAGAATTAGTGTGACGATTTCTTGTTCAGCATTCAAACTTTCAGATGCATTTAAAATTTGAACAATTTATAAAAATAATCGAAATAAGCATTCGTGTACTTAGTAATTGCATTAGAGACAAAGAAAATAAAGGAAAATACTCATTTACCAAACGGATGCAACTTGTGTTCGCAAGTATAAAGTATGGAGATCGGGCATGGTTATATAATGTACGGATTGTAAAAAAAAAAAAAAAGAAAAGAAAAGAAAAGCAGAAAATTACTAAACCGCGGAATCCCGCTGTAGATTCTCATCCCTGATAATTTCGAATTGATAAATGGTATGCCATATTTATATATGTTTCACTAAAAACAATTTCATATCCTAGGCCGGAAGTATTAATCTAAAGGTATCCATAGATTCACTGAGCCGAAGTGATAAAATCGTAGAATATTCCTAATCAATGTGTCACCAGTTTTCGTATTCGCCAAGTCAATCTATTGTATAAGATAGTAAAAATGTGTTGTTTCCTTAATATTTACTTTCGAAAAACCAATTTTTAGCTCATTTAATTATTGATCCCAGCCTTTGCTTTCCTGCCAGCTTTCTGTTTATAGAGTCCTTTTTTTAAATTAGAATTTTTTTTAATTAATAGTATTAGTAGTAAATTAATATTAAATTCTGTATGCTTTGCGGCCATCTTTCTGTTTGTAAAGTCTTATTTTATTATTATTAGAATTTTTTTTAAATTAGTAGTAAAGTAAAGTAATATTAGTAGTAATTAAGAATTAGTAGCAGGCGCGTAGCCAGGAAAAATTTTCGGGGGGGGGGGGATATGCGCCTGGAAAATTTTTCGGGGGAGATATGAACTTATATGTGTATAAATAGACGGAATTTCATCACTAATCCAAAAATTTCAGGGGGGGGGGGATATATCCCGATATCCCCCCCTGGCTACGCCCCTGATTAGTAGGAAAGTAATATTAAATCCGTAGATCAGGTTTTAATATAAAAATGTTAAATCATTTTAATCTGACTTTCAAATAAAGGGAATTCTGATAACACAAAGTTACTTGATACACGAATATATATATATACATATATATGCGTGCTCCCCCATTAGAGAAAATCATCCATTCATAGAATCTTATCCAATATACAAAGGTTTCCTTTATTGCTTACGAATTTTAGTTCTATGTGTTTAGTAATTAAACACGTATAGTATATGAGTTTTCTTTATACTTTCAAAAAGAAGAATTCAAATGGTTAGAAAAAAAAAAGGAAAAAGATTCTTTGTTTAATTAGGAAATTAATATAATCATTTTATTAATGTCTACTACGGCGTTCTCAATGCATCTATTGCTTTTAAAGTTTTTAGAGTGGTTTAAGTGAGTTATTTGGGGGGGGGGGGTATTTTAATCATATACATAAAGTAGTTTTTATTTAGCATATGTAAAATTTGCATACAATACCCTAATTCTCTACGCAGAGTTCTGTACGTTGTTATACAGCAGTATTAAAAGCGATTGAGGGATTTGTGCCTGTAGTGATACAGAAAAGTGAAACTTTTAACACGATGACATTATGATGTTATATATCTCAAAACATCTTGATTTTTTGAGAAAATTTTATTCAAAAACAATGTTTACGTTATTTTTAAAAACTTCTTCATATTTTGAAACACGCAAACTATTTGTCTAAAAGATTCGGAACGGCGCTTTTTGTATTAGTTTTTATTAGGGCGGACCGGATATTCAGTTTACTTTTCGAAATACAGTCATGAGGCATATAATCTATATTTTTTTCCTTGACAATTTTTTGAGAGTGTAGATTACAAGAATTTCCATCACAATCGTAAGTTAAGCATATTTTACAGACCTCCCAGCTTGGCGCACAAACATTCTATCACGGCAGGTTACTGAACACACACATTCACTCTACTGATAAAATCTACGTACTGACAAAAACAGTTGCTCGTGATTATCAGTGTGAAATCATTTGTAATTTGAGGAAGTGCAGTTGTTGAGTCAATGATTTTTTTTTTCTTTTTCTACCATGAGCCTTGCATACCTCATGCACAAGTATTTTTCGAAGGTATATATTTATCCCAGTTTTTCCCCTATTTAGTAACTGTAGATCTATTCCAAAATACACATTTATAAACATAAGAGTAACGTGACCGTAACCGAAGTTTTTTTTTGGGGGGGGGAGGGGAGGGGACAAACACAGACGCACATTTTTAAATTCAGGAGTAGAAAAGGGAAGTTTCTCTCTTAAATTTCGAAAAAAAAAGTTTTAAATCAAAAGATTTTGTTACTAAGTTCAAGGCACGTCCCTTCCCTGACGCTACACCAACGCTTATACAGATGTGGATGACATTGTAAGAAAAAGTTATTTGTAATGGGATGGACAACTGATAAAAAAGAAAGTTTTTTCAGTCCCTTATAGGTATATGCGATCACTGGCACCGGAAAGTGCAAATTATTGGGGAGGGAGGACCTATAAAAAATACATTATTTCAGTGACGTAGGAGCTTCGGAATCCAGGCCTCCCCCCGAAAATATTACAAAAGGATCTTATTTTTGTCGGTGAGAACAGGGCCCGCAAAACTTCAGAGGACAATTGCCCACAAGTATTAAAAGGTGCAATATCTTTTAATTTCTAATACTTAGTTCGATATTTTATGCACAGTTTCCTCTTCATACTGTAAATATGAAGTAGAATAATGGGGTTGTACTTAAACAGTCAGTTTTGGGGTTGATATTTCAGAA
Organism: Cheiracanthium punctorium; assembly: GCA_038373885.1. Taxonomy (NCBI): domain Eukaryota; kingdom Metazoa; phylum Arthropoda; class Arachnida; order Araneae; family Cheiracanthiidae; genus Cheiracanthium; species Cheiracanthium punctorium. The sequence goes on along the minus strand of JAWZYV010014827.1, from coordinate 202,283 downwards.
ATTCAGACAGCGCACGATCCTCTGCAGGGTTGTTCAATACTCGGCCTGCGGAACACAATCTGATCTGCTGAAGGTTTGAATCTGGCTACCTAATACCAGGATCTGATTTTTGGGAGGGCATTCGGGGCAAGCTCCCGGGACCCCAACAAAAGAGGGGGGCCTTCAAATTGCTCTTTATTTGTAAATTTTGAAAAAGATTTCGAAAGGGGGGGCAATGAAGCTTTTGCCCAGGGCCCCCAACGCGACAAGTCGGCTCCTGCTTATTACTGTTTGGATTTTTTTTTTAATTTTAATTTCAGTGTTACTGAAATTATAAGAGGAGCAAAATATATCAAACTCGGTACTCATCTTACACAGAATTTAACGCTCTAGAACTTTAAATATATATATATGCTTATTTCTTGCGTCGTTTACGAAAAATTTAAGAATAACTACAAAAGCACCCCATTTTTGACACATTTTTAATTAATTATTTTTATAGCCTGTACCGTGAATGTTTACTAACTGTAAATTTATAAAAGCTATGAAGCATTTAACGAATCTTGGTTTGAGGCATTTGGCAATTTTTTTCAAAAATGGATGAGGCTTCATTTAATTTTGCAATGCGATTGCTGAACTGAAGATTTTTCTCTTTTTAAGTTGCATCTATATGTTTGCTGCTTTTAACAATCCATGCATAAGCTATGGCAACGGTTCCCGACCTTTAACATCGCCCCCCCCCCACGAAGAAGTAGCACCCTCCTCTCATTTTTCTGCATACATTCAGTTTCTTATTCTTCAACAATGAACATTTAGTCGCCTTTCTACAAAATAATGTTATCGGTAAAGTTTTAATAAACATTTTAACGGAAAATATGTATGTTTTGGAATAAAAATAACATTTTTAAAAATACGCATAACTTGCTTTTTGACTGTTTTTCTTGCGCCCCCCCTAGGGGGGCGCTCCCCTCCGGTTGGAAAACGCTGGGTTATGGAATAGTTTAAACACCGTGAGCATGCGGAAAATGTGCAAATTAAATCTGTGAGATGACGTTCGGCTCCAACAAGATCTAAAAGGTGGAAAGGGGTTCGTAGCAGAGAAATACAGTAGACCCCACTACAACACGGTGGATACGTTCCGTGTTATAGGGATATGTGTTGTACGGGTCCTGATCTATGCTCCACCTGGAGTGTAAACCACACTGTTCAACCGCTAGACACCTTATTTGTGCAAATTTTTTTCCCATTTCACTTAAATACTGCTTACTCGATACTACGTATGCACCAGAGATAACTTTCCTCTAAATTAAATCGGGTTAAAATTCGCAGATTTATTTTAATGCGACGTTTTATTTCTCAAGTTGCAATAAAATAAAGTAAATCATACAAAAGCTCTTTCAGATACGTAGGACAACCTGGGGAGCCTTGACCATAAGGGAGGCTTGACCCACCCATGAATTTCAGTATTTAAAAATATTTTAGCTTTCCCTCACTAGATGGCAGTCAAAGCTACTGATGTAATCAGACACCCATCATAGTTTCATCCAGTCAGTTCATAGTGGAGTGGAAATAAACGAGAAAGAAAGTTTTTCTGCCTAAAAAGTAAGTATTTTAAACACACTTTGTAAGAGTTTTTCAAAGAAAGTAATTGAATTAACTTTGAGCTAGTGGGATTTTATAAATACTGTCATATTAAGCTATTATTAAAGTAAAAAAGTTTATAGAAAGAATCAGGTTTCAAATCACCATGCACCATTCTTTACAAAATGGCGTGATGGGGAGGCTTGACCCACTGTATGTAAGGGAGGGTTGACCACTGGGTCACGGCTCCCTTAGTTAAATAGTTTTGAAAATATAGCAATACTGCTTTTCAAACATTGTCGTAATTAAAATAATACCTAGATATGAATATAAATAATTTTATATGTTTACAATAGGATAGGTGGTTGACAAAAAGTTACCTACCAATTATTGTCCAATAAAAATTGTTTCAAAATTTAATACTAAAACCTTTTACGTCGATGTGAACAATCATACACTTTTGTATATCCTGATAATGAAGACTCATCTGTAGTGCATTTAACAGACATGACTAAATTGCTATGTCCTATGTCATCTGGTGGTACTGAAAGAGTGATTATGAAAGTTCAGTTTGATTTTGATTTTTCCCAATTTATTCCATTAAGATAAATGTAAAATTTAAACCAATATTGTGACATTATGTGCATTTTAATGTGTGTTCAATTTAAATAAAATATATCTTAACATAAATAAGATGCAGTACTACTTACTTGATTGTATGAACAGTGTTCTTTATTATTTTTAAAATGTAGTTCAATATAATTATGCTCCAAATGTTCATAATGGTAGAAAATATGATCTTAAAATGTTTTTGTGAGTGTTCAATTATCATACTGAAGATTTTATACTTAATGCTTATATAACTAATAAAAAAGATTTACTTTTATCTTATTTTAAAATTATACATTATTGCCTGGGCCAATACTCCCTGTGCTCCCATACCATGGGTCAGAGCTCCCTTATAAAGGGAGCCTTGGCCCACTTTCCAACGTTAAAAAAAATATTAAATTCAGAAAAGAAGAAATGCACAATTTATATTATCATAAATATATTCTTAATGCCAATAAAATTTCCCTTAAATTGCACTATAATAGGATTATTTTGCTGCCAAAATAAAATTTACAAAAATGTTTTTCTGAAAATGTGGTCAAGGCTCCCCAGGTTCCCCTACACCACAATTAGAAAAAGCAGACGATATATGAGTCTCTTTTAACGTGTTATAGGGAACCCGATCGCAATTTTTTCGCCTTGTTCTAGGGATCCTTGTTGTATGGACCCGTGTTATTGGGGGGGGGGTGTCTACTGTATTTGATTTTTCTACATTGTATTGTCAGTCGAATTTATTCCTGGATTTTTATCATGTAATATACGTGTAATAAATTTAGTTATGTATTTAACTTCTTTTTTTAAACCCTAGGGGCCCTACAAATAACCCATTTACGTGGAAAGTATACTAATATTTCGATGTCTAATAATTTTGCCATCTGACGATTATTTTTAACAAAAACAAAATTACCTGGAATATTTAATCAAAAAATTTTGTTTATATAAGACCAGTAATTAAAAATATTATTAATTGTTATCAATTAATCAGCTAAAATTATTAATTGCTTCAATTTAAATCTTGTTTTATTTGCAAGTCACGTCATGGATAGTTTCAATTTCATTTAGGAGGGAACTCTTTAGGCGTCGGGTACACCCTCCCCACCCCTCAAATATTTTGACTTAATAATCTTAATTTTTAATAATGATAGAGCAAAAGAGAACATATTTTTCCGTCGTACTACACCCACCCACCCAGTAATCAGGTGGTAACGCTTTGGCCCACACTAACGTTTATGAAATACGTATTTCTTTAGTTCTTTTTAGCTGTTAGAAATTTTTAGCGAAAAATTTAGAGCTTTCCTTCCTCGTTCCCCACTGTCCCCTCCCTCCGAAAAACTGGTGGAACGTGTCCCCCTGTCCCCGTAGCTTGCGACGCCCATGTATGCGATTCTACTTTCTATAACATTATTTCATATACATTGTGTTTCTACTTATTAAAAATGGACGTCAGCAAATGATAACCTTTAAATATTTTTCATTTTAAGATATTTAAGGGTTTGTACTTCACAGAGCTGACAGCAAGATGACATATGTAGGGCTTTGAATCTTGCTTGGGAGACTGGATAAATATAAGATAGATATATAGTTGGGATAGAATATATATTTTTTGAATTAGTAGGGGAAGGGGGGGGCAAGATGGGGAAGGGGGGGCAAGATGGGGAAGCGGGCAAGACGGGGTACCGGGTCTCCTCGGTCCTACGAAGGACCTATCACAGCCGCCCTGGCTCGTAATGACGAGCCATTGTATTGTTTATCAGTCAGCGTTGTGACCGGCTTATAAGTTCATGCTTTTTTGCCCAACCGCCAAAAACTCGGGTTTTGTCAAGATCGTTGTGATTTTAGTGTTATACATCGCATGTGTTCTGTACCTCAATATTAGTTTTCTAGAACTGACTGAAAGTTATTCTTGTTTATCAATGATTATACCAGCAGGAAAAAGCATGTTCGTTTCCATATTTCGATTTAGTTTTTTAAGGTAAGTTATTTTATTGAAATAAGCGTGGGAGGGCAAGATGGGGTACGGGGGTATGGGGTACCCCATCTTGCCCCTCGAAGAAAACTATGATTTCTCTAGGACACTTTATGATCCTTTAAACTTAATAGAGTTTTCTTAACTTAATATATAGTTGTTTTAGGATGGTGATAAATTATAAAAGAAAGACAGAGAGGGGGAATTGGAGTGAAAAGAGTATGAAAAATGTGGTAGATGTTGTAATTAAAGGAAGAATGGCGTATAAATTAGCGTCGAAAACATATTCGGTGCCACAAACGACCCTTGAAAGAAAAGTTAAAGCTCGTGTAGCCCTAAAAAATCCAGGTGCTCCTACAACTTACCTTGGGTGAAAGTTCCTTATTAGGCCCAAAAAAAGCGAACATTTTCTGATGACGAAGAGAAAGAACTTTGCAATTACATAATGGATAAGGAGGGTTGTCTTTATGGACTTACAACAAAATATTTAAGGGCATTGGCATACACTCTTGCAGTAAAAAATGGGAAACAACATCTCTTTGTGAGAAATAAAAAGAAGCTGGCAAAGATTGGGTTCAGGGATTTTTAAGCAGGCATCCAGAATTGTCGATACGGCTGTAATTCAAAAAATGTGGAATTTGGCTATACGATCCAATAGTTTTTTCCGAGAGTGATTTTGCTCCTCATTGACGACAAATATTCCACAAACAGAGAGATTGACACAACCCACTACGTCGAACAACGGAGCAACAGCTCCAAATAGACCATTCGCATGACCATTTCGCTGAAGCTTCAGTTGACCCTGAGACGATAACGGCTGAGACAATACCTGCAAAGATAACTTCAGTTTCTACAGTTGAAGATTCTGACAAAATAAGTATTGACGAACCGCTGATATGCCACATGCCTGTGGTCATGACACCATCTGAGATTGAAGCAGAGCCTGAGTAGGATTCTCCACTTGGATGTCCAATATCGAAATAGATCAAAGGCCAACTACTCCACCATCAGTATTTTCTGTAGTTAGTCCTCAGCAAGTGATGCCTTATCCTGCAGCTCGCAAAATTTCACGTGTGACAAGGAAACGAGGAAAAATGGCTATCATAACTTCTTCCCCGTATAAAAATGAGTTAGAAGAAACAATAAAGAAACTGGCAGAAGATAACAAAAAGAGAAAAAAAAAGAGGTGAAAGAACAAAAAACGAATAAGAAAACCGAATTGGCTAAGAAAAAGAATAAGAAGAAAACCAACAATAATCCTAATTCCTCACCAGAAGGTGACAACGAAGAAGATAATATGCCTTGCTTTTACTGCTATGGAAGATATTTGGATTCTGATGAAGGATGGGTCGCATGTTCTCTCTCTGGGAATTGGGCACGCTGTAGCTGTGCTGGGATAAATGATGAGGACGACGATGCAGTATTTGTTTGCGAGTTTTGCAACCCAAAATAGAATATGTCTCCCATACCCCATCTTGCCCAGTAGGGTACCCCGTCTTACCCGACCTAGGGGGCAAGATGGGGCGTTGGGAATCTTTGACAAAATTGGTCATTTTTTTCATTTTCTATTAGTGGAAAATTTCTTAAGTTCCTTATTTCCAAAGATGGATTATGCAAGAGTAATTATAAATAAATAAATATTCAAAATACTTAAAGATGTGGGTTTTGTTACGCTACAAACGTTAAAGACCCCGTCTTGACCCCCCTTCCCCTACATCTTTTCTAGAGTGTTTGCTTCACAGAATTCGCCATATTTTAAAAATATATGCCTTCATTCCACTAATAATTTTTCCATAGAGATTCACTGGCAAATTTAAGGATGCGAAACGGGGGATGAGCGTGGCGGCAGTTTTAAGCTTTTACCACTTCTCTCGGAATTCCTGCCCCGGTTAGAAAATTAAACTGTAAGAAACTTAAGGGAAGAGCGGCCGTTTCGTGATTTTGCTCCACTTTGTAATTTCACTAAACTTCTATATTTATCAATAAATTTACAAAAAATCTGAGGGGAGGCTGGGAGAATGCTAGGTAGGGCTCAACACCTTTAGCCTCCCCTATGGCCTTTGACTATGGCCCTCGCGTTTCAGAACTAACCGGATTTCTACTTCAGGACTGCAACATTCATCAGTTCAATTATACGTGTACAATCTCTCTTATTATAGCTTCTATGCTAAGATAATTATAAATCCTTTGAATTTTCAGTCCCTGTTTGAAATTGGGGTAATGATCTAAATCAGTGGTTCTCAACCTTTTTCTTCCTGCAAACCCCTTCCAAAATCTGAAGGACTATGGTGAAACCCCTTTTTAGCCGTCGTATGGTAGTAAGTGCCATATTACCGGCAAGGCAATGCGTATAAAACATTTATAGTTATGATTTAAATTGGTTCAACATATGGAATGTACAGGCTTAAGGGTGTAACCTGTAGATATAGAAAACGTAGGTGGGAGGGAGTTTATTCTTCTATGCTCTCATCGATTACGCCCTTTTAAACGCAAGTTTGAGTGCTTTTTGTTAATTAGTTCTGTCCTCTGCGTAAACATTGTACAATTAAAGCGCTATGAATGTTCACAAAATATATTTTGTAATCGTAATTTAATCGTAATCTTATTATTGGTTTGATATTCGTAATCTAATTGTAAACGATAAAATTAGTATTTGGGATTTCCTTAATCTAATCGTAATCGACAAAATTAATAGTTGGAATTACCGTAATATAATCGTAGTCTCCATCTAAAACAGAAACGTAATCGTAATTGATTACATACCGCTTAATCGGTAAAGCTGTAGCAAATCGTATGTATTCGTTACTGAGATGCGTTAATCACTAAGACTCGAAGTAACGAATTGCTACTTTACGGTTGATATCGCTATTGCGTTCGGATCGAGCAGCTTCGAACTTCGAATACAAGGGAGAAAACGAGTTCCGGTAATCGAGTTATTTGTTAATGGATTAATTGCTAATCTCCTGTTATTTGTTAATGGATATCGGATCGCGGTTTGAAGGGGAAAATGAGTCTTAGTATTTGTGATATAGCTGAAATGTAGTGGCAACACTACAATTACGTTATGTAGAATGGCAACTGTAGATGCTTGATTACTTCCTGCAAGCTAAACCTGTATGCTCTCACGTATGTATTGTTCTGTGAATTAAAGCCTAATTATGGCATATTTCCTGACCCCATTGTATTATACAACAATTTAATTCACAGAAATAAATAATCAAAGCGAAAACTTATCGCCCGTAAGAGGGAACAACTCCTGAAACCGGATCGTTTCGACGTCTATTCCATGTGTGCTGGTGCGAAACTGAAGTGGACACATTGGAAGCGGAGTTTTGCTAATTTCTTGACCCAGTTTAAGGAGGTGACGAATAATAATAAACTCCAACTCTTGTGTAACTATATCTCCGCCAGAGTACACTCTTATATAAGCGAATGTGAAAATTACGAAGATGCGATTACCGTCTTGGACTCTGTCTACATCACAAACTGGAACGAGATATTTGCCCGACATTGCCTAGCCTCTAGAGCTCAGCAGCCAGGTGAATCTGTGAACGAATACCTACAAATTCTTAAACAAATGAGTAAAAATTGTGAATTTAAGGCCGTAATGGCAGAGCAAAATAAAACCGAATACATCACAGACGCCTTCATTCGAGGGCTAAAAAATTCACGTATTCGTGAACGTTTGTTGGAAAATTCAACGATCTCACTTGAAAGTGCCTTTGACCAAGCTCGATCTTTGGAATAAGCTGAACATCATTCCTCTACATACTCATCGTCATCATTAGTTAATCCTACTCCTGTAGCAGCTATTAAACAAATTGAGAACAACACTGAAGACAGCCCACTAGCTGCAGTTATGCCTGGTCGTTCTGGAAAATGTTTCTTTTGAGGAAACGATCGCCATTCACGAAGTATTTGCCCTGCTAAAGAAGTTCTATGTCGTCAATGCGATAAAAAGGGACATTTCCAAAGAGTGTGCCAATCAAGACCACCTGGTGGCTCCACTAATTCTGCTGTATCTACCTGTACATCAGCATCAATGTCTGTCTTTCCCTAGTGTCTTCAGAAATCTGTAAGTAAAGTTCTGGTGAATGGAATTGAACTCAATGCCTTGATCGATACTGGAAGCTCACTTAGCTTCATAAATAGCCGCCTTGTTAAAAGGTGTAAGTCCAAATAAAGCCATTTTTTGACCGAATTACCATGGCTAACTCTTCTCTGAGTTCTGATATTGTTGGCTCTTGCAGAGTGACTGTAGTTGTTCAAAAACGTGTATATTCTGATGTTGAGGTTCTGATAATGAAAAATCTTTTGCAGTGCAGATTTTCTGATTGGTCATGATCTACTACAGGACTATTCTTCTGTTCAGATTGCATTCAATGGAAGTAGACCACCTCTTAGAATCTGCTCATTAGCTATTGCCTTAGTTCCCCCTGTCTCTCTCTTCTCTAATTTAACACCTGACTGTAAGCCCATTATAACCAAATCAAGACGGCAGTCTGAAGAGGACAAAAAGTTCATTGCTTCGGAAATAAATAAACTCTTAGAAGAAAATGTAATTGAACCAAACAATTCACCCTGGAGTGCACAGGCATTTGTCGTACGAAATGATAACCATAAGCCCAGAATGGTAGTAGATTACTCCCAGACAATAAACAAATTCACACTACTCGATGCTTACCCTCTTCCCAGAATAGAAGAATTGATTTCGAAAGTGGCTTCCTATGAAGTATTTAGTACTATTGACCTGAGAAGTGCTTACTACCAAGTGCCTATTTTGTATTCTAAAAAACAATATACATCATTTGAGGCTGGAGGCAAACTGTACCACTTTTTACGTGTCCCATTCAGTGGGACTAATGGAGTTGCTAGCTTTCAGAGGACCATTGACAAAATCATTGCAGATGAACAGTTAGAAGGTACCTTTCCTTATCTTGATGATGTCACCGTATGTGGGAAAAACCAGACCGAGCATGACCTTAACTTAAAAAGACCCCTTAGCCACTGCTAAGAAATTCAATTTAACACTGAATGAACAAAAATGCACTTTTTCTACAAAATCTGTCAAACTGTTAGGCTCTGCTACTGCAAATAAAGTAATAAAACCAGATCCAGACAGACTTTCACCATTAATCAATTTACCTATACTCAAGGATGTTATTTCTTTGCAGCGAGCTCTGGGCATGTTTGCTCATCACTGTCGTAGTATCCCCAACTTCTCCGAAAAGAATCGCCCTCTCGTATCTAAGGACCTTTCTCTCTTCCAAAAGATGCTGTAGAAGCATTTAATTCACTCATAAATGATATTGCTAATGCATCTTTAGCTGCCATCTAGGACAATATTCCTTTTAGGGTGGAAGCTGATGCCTCAGAATTTCCTATCGGTGCCACCCTAAGCCAAGCTGAACGCCTTTTAGCTTTCTTCTCCAGAACACTAAACGCTTCTGAACGTAAGCATTCTCCTGTAGAAAAAGAAGCGTATGCCATTGTTGAGTCTTTAAGAAACTGGCGACACTACTTGATTGGCAGACACTTTGAAGTATTGACTGATCAGAGATCTGTCTCCTTCACGTTTGATCAACATCATAGTAGTAAAATTAAAAATGAAAAGATTATGCGCTGGAGGTTAGAGAAATCCTGTTTTAAATTCGACATCATTTATCGCCCAGGAAATAGAAATGCAATAGCAGATACACTGTCTAGAATAAATGCTGCCATATGTTCAGAAGTGAATTTAAGTCAACTCCATGATGCACTGTGCCATCCTGGATCACTCGTATGCACCGCTGTATTAGATCAAAAAACGTATCCTTCTCCCTTGATGCCATTAAGAAGGTCACACGGTCATGCCTCACTTGCAGTGAAATCAAACCTCATTTTTACAAGACTGGAGGAACGCTGATTAAGGCAACATCTCCTTTCGAAAGATTAAATATTGATTTCAAAGGTCCCTTGCCCACATCTTCCAGAAATCGCTGGTGGTGATGAGCTCTCTCGTTTCCCCTTCGCTTTTCCTTGCTCCGACATCTCAGCTACTCCACTGTTATTGCTCACCTGAAGAGCATTTTTGCAGTTTTTGGAATGCCAGCTTTTATACACTCGGACAGGGGATCATCATTTATGTCTCGTGAGCTTAAAGACTTCTTAAGCTCCCTTAATATTGCAACAAGCCGAACAACACCTTACAATCCCCAAGGAAATGGGCAGGCAGAAAGATACAATGGAATCATATGGAAAACTATCCAGCTTGCACTAAAGTCCGAAGGAATGGCAATCGAAAGTTGGGAAGAAGTTCTGCAACCTGCCCTACATTCAATTCGTTCTCTGCTGTGCACCTCAACTAACGCTACTCCACATGAACGAATGTTCTCACTTGCTCGACGATCATACAACGGACGCTCGCTACCAACTTGGCTGTCCCATCCTGGACCAGTATTGATGAAGAACCATATGAGAACTAATAAGTATGAACCTATCGAACAAGAAGTTTAGAGGCTAACCCAGACTATGCCGATGTAAGATTGCAAGATGGTAGAAAAACTACTGTCTCAATTCGTCACTTGGCACCCAAGGGAGATTCACTTGCGCCTACTAATAGAGATGATGAGAACCTTATTACTCAAGACCCCAAGTTGGCTCATACTCCTCCAGAGCCTTCACTGACAGGCTCCAAGGAATTAGTCACAGATCCTGACAGCACTGACCAGAGGACCGCAGAGGACACCACTGCTGTTGAGGATTCTCGTGAAACTATTTTGAACCCACGTCCCCAAAGACATAGGAACCGTCCACTCTATACTTTTCGATAGTAAGTACACAGACCGAGAAAACTCCGTAAGTCATGGATATTCTCAGGACGACACCAGTTCTTGACTGCAGACGTCTTTTCGGGATCGGTTCGGACTCCGTGGGCGGATATTATGTGCCCGAGATAACGTACTTCCCGACGGAGCAAGTTGCACTTCGATGGACTCAGTTTCAAGTTTGCCTCCTTTAATTTCTGCAGCACCTTTCGGATGTTCTCGAGATGCTCTTCGAAAGTCTTTCCGACGATGATAATATCGTCCAAATAAACGAGACATGCTTCGTAGGAAAGTCCTCTCAACACTGTCTCCATCAGACGCTCGAATGTAGCCGGTGCGTTGCAGAGTCCAAAAGGCATAACTTTGAACTGCCACAATCCTTGTCCCGTGGTGAACGCAGTCTTTTCACGGTCGTCGGGATGAATTTCTACTTGCCAGTAGCCACTCTTGAGATCCAGAGTGGAAAACCATTCATTTCCCGATAAAGTGTCCAAAGTGTCGTCTATCCTGGGAAGAGGGTAGCTGTCTTTCTTGGTAATGTCATTCAGACGTCTATAGTCAACGCAGAAACGGGTTGAACCATCCTTCTTCCGGACCAAAACAATCGGCGAGGCCCAGGGACTAGTCGATGGCTCGATGACGTCATCACGCTGCATCTCCTCTAAAAGTCTGCTCACCTCTTCTTGCTTAGCAAACGGCAGCCGCCTAGGATGTTGCTTGATGGGAGAATGGCTGCCTGTATCTATCCTGTGTTGCGTTAACTTCGTACGACCAAAGTCACCCGAAGTACGAGAGAAGAGGTCTTCAAATTCACCTATCACTTTCTCCGCAGCGCTTCTCTGTTCTGCCGTTAACTCCACGTCTTGTAATAATTCCTTCGTCAGACACTCAGAAGATTTAACTGTCGTTGGTTGCATGTTCTTATTAATGCAGGTAACAGGAGTGCATGTTGCCAACACTTCATTTTTCTTTATCACCTTCGACTCTTAAGTCACGTTAGCTACTCTAACTGGAACATTAGTTTTCGACAAGTCCACAAGTGTTGCATCCACAAGTACTCCTCTGACAGCATCGCTGTTGTTTGGGTGTTCAAGTAATCAAAACCGGAATTTATTGATTTCTTTTACTGTTCCAGAAATTATTGAATCAGTTCTTGGGGGAAGAGTGATATCAGTCTGGGCTATTATTTGTTGAACAGGTAAAACAGCTTCATTTTTAATGTCGAACGCAGCTATTTCTTCCGAGTCTGAACGAAGCTCATTATTTTTAAAGTCCAAATTAAATTTGTGTGATTTTAAAAAGTCCAGTCCGAAAAGTCTAGTCCGTAATATTTGCGACTTATCGACATGGTCGTATCTGGCATTTCCAAACGTAATTTCCACTCTAGCTTTTCCGCCCACTTCGATCTTGTCACCTGTCACAGTCTGGAGGGTCAGCGAGGGCGGAGTCCAGATAGTCTTCAAATTTAATTTCTTAGCCAGATCTGTCCTTATGATGGTTACATTAGCTCCAGTATCAATGACCATGTGGCATGGAGAACCATTTACGTATCCGAGTACAAATAATCCATTACTGCCGCCATTCACTGATGAAATCTGCAAGATTTTCAAACGAGGCTTTTGAATATTCTCAAGCCTCCGTTCCACAAGGTCGTCTGTATCCGGTCGTCCTTCACGGGCTTCTCTTGTATACTGGTGTCTACGATCTTCACGACGACAGTTCTTTTGTACGTCACAGTATTTTCGTAAATGTCCCGTGCAACCGAACCTCCAACATTTAGTTTGCCTTGGCTCTGACTGTACTTGTCGTTCCACCAGATTTTCGATGGTCTTTAACTTATTCACTATAATCTCTCCATTTTCCGTAGGCTCCTGGAACGACACAGCTCTAACATTATGCCGCTCTTTTCTTACGGCCAGCTGAGCTGCTTCCAACTTCATAGCGAATACGAGGGCGGACCTGAGATCTTTATTATCCGCCAAGATCAATGCTTTATGAATTTCAGAGTCCAAGAGGCCTTCAATAAAATGTTGCACTGCAATTTCTTCTCGAACGTTATCAGGATAACTGCCATAGGCCAGATGACAAAGCCTATCTATGTCCGAAGCCAGCTCTTGTAGGGTCTCGCCAGGTCTCTGCATCTTTGACTTAAGTTGTATCCTACTATACTCTTTCTGGCACTTCTCTCCGAATTTCAGCTCCAAGGCACTGGCAAGGGCGTCAAAATCTCCTATCTTCGTCGCTCCAATGGTTTGCGATACGTTAATTGCGTCTCCGCTAAGAAAGCGGCCAGTTGGTTCGCTTTCTCGGACTCGTCCAACCATTGGCTTTGGCGACAATTAAAAATTGGGTCTTGTAGGCTTCCCAGGGAGTCTTTCCGTCATAAGGCGTTAGTTTCACTGCTGGGCGGCGTGACGACAACCTGATGTTTTCTGGTAACTTTCCCAGCTTGACGAGAGAGTCCAATTTTTCTTGGGAATTTTATCATCACATCCTTCATGTATTTTCGAAACTATATTTTCTTTCCAATCCAGTTTCTGCTCAATTTTATTCTTAAATTCTTCCCGCATTCTGAAAATATTTGCTGCAATTCTTTAACATTTTCTTCTATTTTGCCTTCAATTCTTTGTTCATATTTCGTTTTAGTTTCTTCTATGAGCGACATTCTTTTCTCCATTATCTCTTGATTTTCCTGCACACTCTTTTCGAATTTCTCTAATTTTCCCAAAGCAGTCTCCGTTTTCTCCAATTTCAATTTCATTTCTTCTTGTCGGTTTGTCCGGTTTCAATTTTCTTCTCTAAATCAGCTTGCCCGGACTTTATCTCGTCTTGCCCGGCTTTCATCTCCTTCATCATATCGGTTTTCATCTCCTCTATCAGTTTTCTAAGTTCCTCCATTTTTTTCGTCCACACCATGCACTGGAGAATTAAAGTTTTTCTTTAGACTTCCGATTCTGACACCAAATGTTGCAGAAAACTCTGCTTGTTTCCGGGTAGAGGTGGGGAAAACCGTTATTTTCAAAGAACAGTTGTTCACCGTTCCCGTTCTTTTTTAAAGAACAGTTCTTTTTCCTGTTCTTTTGAGAACAGGTTCATTGATTTATGGTAGCTTTATTATGACTATTTTATTCAATTTAAAAATGAAAATATACGTCTTTTTAACATGTACTATACTTTAGTACAATTGTAAAACCCGCAGTGGTCTGGGCACTAAACTCAGTTCCCATAAGAACACGAAAAGTGAAGCCAGTTCCGGATTGGCCAGTGCTTGGGAGGGTCAACTTCCTCTCGGCTCGACTGCTGTGGGACCGTGTGCCCTAATGGGAGCTGGTGCACGTAAAATCCGTCGTGGCTTCAATGTCCTCCAAATTGTTAAACGATACCTCTGGGGGTGCCGATTTCAGGGGGTGGGTCCCTCCTCTGGAATTGATTCAAAATTAGGGGACCCCAAGCTGAGTCGGAGTTCCTCCCACTGGGGCTCATTAAAATGGAAGCAGCCCCTTCCGCCCATCGCCTGCCTATTTGAGGGATCTGGCACCGCCCCGCGGGTTGCCAGAGGGCATTAGCAACAACAACAACAATTGTAAAATGTTTAAAAAAAACTTTGCAACCAACATTCTGGCTTTCTTCAATCAAGTATGTTAACAGTAATTTTTTGTAAAAATATTTTAATTATATTAACGTTCTATAATATACTGTTAAATATGCACATCTTTTTAAAATCAAAATTTTTTCCGATGCTTTTTATTTACTTTTGTTATCCTTACTCATAGCACGTATGTAAAAATAAATGGAAAAACTGAAATTCTAGAGAGAATTATTTAGGCCAGGCTTAATTTTCGATTACTTACCTGAGTAATACAATATTGCTTACATTAGTAAACAATATTTGATTCTGAAAGCTCCTAAAATGACATAATATTCATAACTGTTTGATTAGACTTGTCAGTATTTTAATTAAATATAATGAAACACTATAGAAGAGCTAAAGAACTAGTATACTTCTTCTGTGTCGCTTTCATTAATTTAAAATCCGTATTTAGTAAAAGACAATATTACAAAATCTTCATTTTTTAAACATTAATTTACTTGAACTGAATATAAATTTAAGTACAGTAATGGCTGATTCAATATACACGATATAGATATATGATTGTATATACTTCATACACAGCATGATAAACAATATTAGATTCACTTAAAAAATATAAATTACAAATTTTTGTTCATTTTTGACTGGATTAATTTATTTAGATAAATTGTTATCATTATTTACAAGACATAAAAATGATCCAACCACAGAAGTGTTTATTCAACGATTCGATGAACAATATTCCAAGATGCTAATGCAATAGCTAAATCTAAACTAAGAGAAAAATCAATTCCAACGAAACACCAGTTTTGTTTTTGTTTTTTCTGCTTCAGCACTACTACAGCAGACCGCCGAAGCTGATAATCTGCGATGAATCCCCCCCCCCTTTCCTAGTCTTATTCCCAGTCCACACCATAAATTTCATGATAAAGCGAACGGAAGATGCAATTTTCAACACCCCACTTGGATACATTCGGGAAAGCTTCACCTATAGTCAAAGTCGTAACTCTTGGAGGTGCGGGAGGGGGGAGGGGGGTTGTAGGACCGCTGGAGATGGAGTACCCCCTTCAAGGCCGTACCCAGGGGTCTGGTCCACCACACCCCCGAAATTTAAACTTTTGTTAACAAACCAATAAAGATGAAGTCCTTGTGAAAAATTCAACCTTTCTTTCGTTTGGTCCCCCTCCGAAATTTTTGTCCGGATAAATTTTTTTCTGGATACGGCTCTGACCCCTTGTACCCGAGGAGGTGAATCAGGAAGTCTGCTCCCCCCCCCCCAATTAAAAATGTTTTTAACAAAATAATAATGATGAAATCGTTTTATGAAAAATTCACCCTTTTCCGCCGTTCGGTCCGCCTCTTTACCTTAAAAAAAAATTATTGTTCCAGGTCTAGCTGCAAAAGGTTATGGATCCGGCTCGAATAATAATAATAATTAAAAAAAAAACATTCATTCTTTGGCTGCGACTACAAATAAAAATATATGTCTCGGGCTCCAGCTTAAAAGATATGGCTTTGGTTCCAACGACAAACATTTTTAGCTCTAAAGTTTAGACTCTAACTCAAAATATTAAATAAATCCATCTCAAGTTTAAAAAAAATCATTGTGTAGCCTTCAGGTTAAAAATATACGGCATGGACCTGCACATTTCCAATGGGGGAGCCCACAAAAGAGTCGATACACTCTTAGAGCTTAAAAAGAAAAAAAGAGTAAAGTTTCAGCTTAAAAAGTACATGCTCCAGCTTAAAAATTAAAGACTCCGTTTAAAAAGCTGTAAGTATCAGGCTCCAGATTAAAAATAATACGCGTGTATAAATATGTCGATTGCTTCGACTACGATTTAAGAAAATGAATACGACTTTGGCATATAAAATTACATGGCTCCGAAAATCCAGATTAAATGGCTTCCGACCAGGGCCATACCTAGAAAATAATTTCGGAGTCGGGGAGCATGGTATATCGGGATAAAATTTTCAGGATATATCCCCCACACCCAATTTCTGTCTAATTTAGCAAGATTAATTTTTTTTTTTAATTATTGCGCAAACATTTCGTTCATTTATACATCACTGCATTTCATACCCCTCACCATGGACGCCGGCAGAATATTTCCCAGGGGTGGGGGCAAAGACTGCTTCAACGTATAGTTACCATGTTGGAAAGAGCAAAAAAGCAAAGGATAACACTGCATACAAAAATCCAGGGGAGGGGCAATGCCCCCTATGGCTGCGCGGCGCCCTATGCCCCTCACCATCCCCACACAGAAAAAATTTCTGGCTACGTCCCTGTATAAATACACCATGTACATATAATGTAATAACTTCGGGGGAGCGGCGTCCGAACTCATAGGACCCCCCCCCCCCCCGTCTAAGTACGGCCTTGCTTCTGACTCCAAGTCTACAACTTTGACCCTAGCTCAGAACTTAATTAAAGCAAAAGAACAGAGAACATATCAATTAAAGAACACCTTTCACCGAAGAACAGTTCTTTTAACCTGTTCAGCAAGAGAACGCCTTTTACTCCGTTCCCGGAAAGAACACTAGCTCTCCAGCTCAGGAAAGAACACCAGCTCAGGAAAAGAACGCTGAACTAGGTGTTCCCGCTCACTGCTCGGAAAACTCCTCCAGCCGTGAAAAAAGAACTTGTTCTTTTTCAGCCAATAGGAGAGGGCTCCTCAGAACAGGTTCTTTTTCAGCCAATAAGAGATGGCTGAGAGCGTATCGAGCGAAGGCGCGTTTTATATGGAGATAGTGTAATGCTTATATTATTGTTTGACGTTGATAAAATATTTTTTTTCGATTTGTTTGTGTTTCAGACTATCATTTTCTTTATTATTAAATTTTTTACTTTGATTGAAATTGAGTAGTTTGGCTGGAATAATAAAAATTGACGAATTGTTTTCCTGTGAGTGCATTTCGTATTGAACATATAAGCTTCTTATTCTTTGCCCGGGTTCACTTTAAAATTATGGTAGGTTGGGTTAAAAGTTCTATCCCCCCCCCCCAGATAATCATCTTCATTATTATTATTTCTCAAAATAACTAAGATTCCACACTTAGAATTTGATAAAGCTAAAATTGTGAACTTCTGTCCCCCCCATCAGATACATAGCCAATGTGGGGGAGGGGGGGGTCTGCCCCCCAGAATTTAAATTTTTCTTAGCAAAAAAATATTAATCGTGCCTTTCAAGGAGAAATTTCACCTTTAAGGCATTTTCCAAAATTTCTCTTTTCAACACGCTTGCCTGCCATAAAATTTTGAAGCGTCAGACCTTAATGAACTGAGAACATGTTTTTGCCATGATCACTGAACAGGGTGTTCCCGTTCTTTCTTGAGAACAGGTTCAAAAGAACAGGGTGTTCATTCTTTCCCCATCTCTATTTCCGGGGTTCGTCGTTCTAAAGTCCAGTTGGTGTAGAAAGTTCTAGTAAAAAGTCCACTGGTCAGGATGGAACACAAACTTTATTGCTTCCAGAACTTAAACAATCAGCTGTAGAAAATTCCCAAGCACAATCAATCAGTAATATGCTTTTAACAGTCCGCTTAGATCAGAAGCTCTCACAAATGCTGTAATTCTTGCACAAAATAAAACATTTCCACAGGTAAAATTCAGTGGAAATATACGTGGGATAACACTAACACTCCCTCAAGACTCAACAGTGAAGATTTTACACACAGCACTTTAAAAACAGCTTCGAAAAGCAAGCCAAAGCACAGCTTCTGTCGCGTCAATACAAAGCGTATCACAGCAAACTCAGTGGTTGGGATATCAACTCAGACTGAACTGGGGCCTCTGGAACGCTCGTATGTATACCCGACACAAGAATCCTCAGGAAAAGTCTATTTCTCGAAGATTCCACATAAAGCGGGAATTTTGATTATGCCATAGAAGAGAAATGTTAGGTTTTTATGTGTTTTTAAAGTGCTGTGTGTAAATTCTTCACTATTGAGCTCAGACAGCACATAAACTTAAATCAAGCTTGACATTTCTTTGAATTTGACGTATTAATACAAGCTTGACAGTTCAACTCATTTTAAGCTGGCAGCAAGCTTGCAGGAGTCAAGTTGAATTGTCAAGCTGGAATACAGCTTGATTTTTCCTTTCGAAAACGAACGTTCATGGTGCCATCTGTGAAAGAGAATGGACATTAATTGTCAGCGTTTCTCAAATTTGCTCAATAAAGAAAAGTTCGTAAAAGTTGTGTTTTATTTTATTATAACACAAAACTTGGACATTAGAACACGGAAGGGGAAGGAATGAATGGGATAAGCCCCTCTGAAGTGTAACACGAGGGGAGTTTTAGTTTTATTTACATCTAATTAACATTAGTAATTCCATTAACTAATTAATTAGCCCTAAAAATAAATTTTAATATAATTAACACAATTTAGTTAGTTAATATACTTCACTTTATGGGTGGTAGAATGAGGCGTAATCCGGCCACAAAATAATTTTCCTCCACAAAATAATTAATCAGTCATAAATGTACTTGACCATAGAATTAAAAAGAAAAGATTCTATATTTCCAAAAATGGAAATTCTTCAAAATAAAATACAATTATACTACGAAATTGATTTCAAAATCAGTCATTTGTCTTGATTTTGGCCAGCAGTATTGCTCAACGATGAGTGTTGCGGTCAGACTTCGTGCCGATTACAATCGACTGTAATCGATGACTAAAATAATATTTTACAAAAATGCTATGATAAAATTGCATTATTATAGAATTCTTTTTATATTTGATTTCTTTAACATGAAGATTACTGTTATTTTACTAAATTAATATTCATTAGTCATAATCTTTTTGGAAATTGTTAGTAATCGTAATCGTAATCCATATCATTTCTTGTAATTGATTACAGTTGATCGTGTAATCGCACGAAGTCTGGTTGCGATATTGAAAGTTTTAAAACGTGTCCTGCTTTTAAGTTTATATTATGCTTATTTCCCTATTAGCAGAGTCTATACATCACACATAACATTATTTAAATTTTGATTCATCCCATGGAAAAATAAAAGAAACTTATCAGCATCGCCCATACTTATCGATCTGGCCAGAAAACAGCGTGACAACAGTCACTTCAAACTTTAGTCATAGTTGCCCGAGATATAATGGTGGAACGGTTAGCATGCGGGCCTCCCAGCCCAAAGTTCCCGGGATCGAACCCAGCTGCTGACGTTTGATGGAGCAGATTAAAATAACTTAAGATTTCAGCATAGAGGGAGGAAAATGCACGGAAAAATAAAGTATGTGGGGCACAGGTGCCCCGTGTATTTAGGAATTTTTTTAAGCTTGCTATGTCAAGCTTAGTGCAAGCTGGGCAAGTGTAAACTAGATCACTTGATTCAAGCTTGCATTAAGCTTACACGCTTGAAATTTTCAAGCTTAATGAGTTGATAAATCAAGCTTGCTCTAAGTTTGCTGTGCTGTCTGGGAGTCTTGAGGGAGTGTTAGTGTTATCCCTCGTATATTTCCACTGAATTTTACCTGTGGAAGTGTTTTATTTTGTGCAAGAATTACAGCATTTGTGAGAGCTTCTGATCTAAGCGGACTGTTAAAAGCACATTACTGATTAATTGTGCTTGGGAATTTTCTACAGCTGATTGTTCAACTAAGTTCTGGAAGCAATAAAGTTTGTGTTCCATCCTGATCAGTGGACTTTTTACTAGAACTTTCTACACCAATTGGACTTTAGAACAACGAACCCCGGAAAGAAGCAGAGTTTTCTGCAACAATTAAAATCTATTTAGATAGCTTATTTAAAACACACAAGTGATAAGAGCACTAAGTCTGATGCCACTAATACACATGCACCATCAATTATTTGGTCCTTTCCCAACATACATCAATCAACCCACTTAGACTTAAATTTCTACCTGAAAAACTCCTGAAAAAGTCCTCGCACGTTCACAGAGCTCACCGAAAAAAATTTGCATTTCCCAGCTTCCCCTAGCTGTGAAAATACATAGTTCATGGTGAAACCACGTGATTCGTGAAGTTTTAGTTGTCACTCCACCCATGCCATGAAAATAACCCTTCCATGGCACCATGGAGCAGAAACACAGAGACAATGTCGCAGACACAAAAATCTGCTTGCGGACAGTTTTTGTCGAGATGCAAAAAAGTTGTTTTTTATTTTCTACCAAAAAAAGAAATTTTTAAAAAATTGTCTGCAAATTTCGGGCACATCATGCCGTGGCTCGTTATGCTGTCTCCCGTTCCGCAATGACATCACTAAACGCAGCAAAGTGGAGTCCACCCACGGAAATCTAGTGAAATGGAGGGGCCGAGTCCAGCTTTTACACATTTCTGCACCCTCCTGGTCTCACATTTGTATTATTATTTGCCAAGAATCAGCATTTTTTATTTCCCATACACCATTTTGGGTTCGTTTTGCAGTACATCTCGAATACGTTTATTAAAACGGAACCATCACAAAAATACGATTCATTACAATAATCCCATCATAAAAATAGGATTGATTGCAAATGGCCCTTCCTACAAAATTACCTTCTATGAAATGAAATCGGACCTTTCTCGCTGATATTTCTATAATTAAAATGCCTTTTTGAAATGTCCTATTTTTTTTTTTGATCGAAATATTGTAACTGCACTTTTGTCTTTGTTTTAATTTGCACAAACTGAGAAACCTAAAAAGTACCCCCTCTAGCATATTTTGTTTTTTTGCTGACTCGACTGAGGAAGAACCTCCATCCTATCGGCAGAACTACGTGCGCATTTCACTTAGGAGTTGAGGGTAGAAAATATGGTTGGGAAATTCACGCATTTTTTAGTCATCTAAACATTTAATTTCCTCAAATGTTGGTAATTACATTTGATAAATACATAGTTTCAAATTATTAACAATTATCATTCAAGAGTTTGTCACCAGCTGTATAGTTATTGCTCTTCTCAGTGTTTTTAATTGTTTTGCTCACTTGCACAAGTTTTTTCTTTTTTTTTCTCTTTCTTTTACTCAACTTAATTGGCTTTGTTATTATGCATTATTAGGGTGGTCACAAGAAATCAACTTTCGAATTTTTGGGGCGGCACCCCCCAAAAAGTTGCTAATAGGCTCAAAAATGTGATTGGTAAAGTTTCAGCTCATTTGCATAATATTAACCCGTGCTGCATTGAGGTTAAAGTTTAGAAAAATCGTGGTTTTTTGCAAAAAAGCAGTATTTTCATCATAAAATGGATAAAATTGAGTCTAGAAACACGATGTTGTTCTCGTTTCAGAAGAAAACTTCCTGCCTTGATGAGTCACGCATCACTTTTATGTAAAAACTTACAGATTTAACCCTCCAAGCAGTTGTGATGTTAAATCCCGTCCACTTTATTCCAGTTTTCACTGCAATACATCTATAATCATTTGTAACACTGAGATATCATAAAATATGTTTGATATTAAAGCTTGTATGTAATTTAGAAGCCTTTTTTTTAAATAATTGCAAATCTTCCTGTTAAAAATTTTATTTTTTTTATAATTTAAAAACTACATGAAAGTTTTACCGTGAAAACAAGTTTAGATTATTTACCCATTTCCAAAACGCTCAGAGGGTAACATTTGGATGATATCTAGTCCTAAAAAAAGCATATATGTATGCATTTTTCAGGACTAGATACCATCTGAATACTAAAAGTTGGCTTTTTTATGAAAGTTCAAAAAATTATATTTCGTCGTTCCTCCTTTTATTTTTCTTTCTTTTTTGTGTACAAAATAAAGGTTGTAATTTAAAAAAATCTGAAAAAAAAAATGAAATTTAAGTAAAATCATTAACAGAAAATAAGGCCAAAGAAGGCTATAAAATTGAGAACGACTAACATTTAGATATATTTGATTATTAAAGTTATGTATCTAAGAGGAAGCACATTATAAAGAAAATAAATTATTATTGCTTACAATTTTTTTATTAAAGTGGCAAGGCTTAGATAATGTTTCTTTCGAAGAATCTGGAAAAGTTTTTCTACATTCGGATCCTACCTATAGTAAAAACTGCTTTTGTTATTCATCTTCAGTTAAACAGGAATTGAATCCTGGGATTAATTTTACTCCCCTTTCATCCGAGTCATTGCAATGACTCAGATGAAAACCTTAAAAGCCTTTGAACCAATGAAAACCTTAAAAGCTTTCAGTATTTTTTTCCTTTCAAATAATACTGATTTTCACACCGTATTGTAATCCAATCAGGATCAGTGTTCAAAAATTGTACATTAAATCTGTTAAAAAAATTACTCTTCCAGATGAAATAAAAAAATTAACTTCTTTTTCAATAAATGATCTACTTCATTTAAACATTGTTGCTCTTACATCTTCATCATCACTTTTTTTTTTTTTTTTTTTTTTTTTTTTCAAAATGCAATTTTACAGCCATGCTTATTTTGCTCAAGTGTCATCAAAAAATGAAATGCAACTTGCTCCAAGTTAAGAAAAGATGGCTTATCATTTTATAGATCTTTGTTTGCAGCCTCTTTATCAAATTTTCAAGTCTTGATTGGGGTTAAAGTCTGAGTGGGAGCGTTGAACCATGCCTTTACATAATTATTTATTATAAATAAACAAATATCTGTAATACCTCCTTTTTCTGAATCTGTTAATGTGACCTGATGTCTGAAAAGAAGTATTTTGAGACAATAAATTGCCTTAGACATCCACCTGGCATAATGAACAGCACCAGGTACTCCAAAAGAAATGCCTATTTGGGAGACTCCTATAAAAATTAAACATGTTGGCTTAATTTTTTATAGTTATCCCTAAGCTGTTGATTTCTTAAATGTTCTGCAAGAAAATTTGAAATTTCTTCCAAATTTTGCGTAGTTTCATCTTCAATAGCAGTTTTGTACTTTGTCTTGTCCAACTTAGACCACCCAATCTGAAATTAAAAAAAAATATCTGGATGAAGAGCAGTAGCTTCCCTCACTTTGCAATCAAAACAGATTTTAGGATGATGAAAAACTGAAATATGATGGCGACAAGGTAAATACAGAAGATTTCCATCCAGTAATTGCTGCAGCAAAAAATGCACGTTCCCCTAAGGCAACAAGTGGTATCAAAACACATTGTCTGAATTTTACCAACTGCTGTAAATACAGCTTTTGCCTAAGAGTTATTCTAATATTATTTTCAAGCTGAGGAACTCCTATTAACTGTTCTTCATCTCCACAGCTAATTAAATCGCTATTCTCTCTACATTTTCTTAATTCAAAATATGAGGAAGCATTTTTCCATCCCAGTGAACAGCAATACCCTCTAAATCAGAATTTTAAAATCTGCTTTTGGTGAGATCAATTCTTTGTTTTCGAAATTCTTGTCTTCGGGATCTTATTGCATGTCAAGGGTCCTGCACCGGAAATATATTATGTGTTAGTGTTGAACCACTTTTACGTTATACCAGTATGTAAATTATAACAATAATATGGGAGCATAGCCCTTCCTTGCCCATACATATGGGCACCCATGTCCATTCTAAAAGTAAATAATAACAGACAACAAAAGTAGCATTGTAATAAAGAAAATTTGAGAGGTTTGTCTTAGATGTTGCTTCAACTGAAATACAAACCAAACTGAAATACAACACAAAAAAGATCTTTCTTCTGAAGCACAGAAATGCATATCAAATAAATAAAAATATTTCACGAATTGTAGTTTAAGTTTTGAAAATTCTTGATTTGTTTTGTTTATCGATGCAAATAATACAAAAAACGCTTAAAACGCTTAAAATTCTTAATTTGTCTTTTTTTCACTAATTTTACAAAAATGCAGATTTTGGTGGTACAATTCACAAACTGACCTAAAAAACACTGAATGTCATTAAATATTGGTTTTGCTGAGAGTAAAAGTTCAAAGCAACAACATTTTTTTAATGAAATAAAACAAAAACCAGGTCTGTGGAGCAAATAGTTTATACTAAATGAAGGAAAAACTAGATATTTTTGGAAAAAATCGTTAATTTTTCAAGAATTCAACCTCGATGTGGCACGGGTTAATATTATGCAATTGAGCTAAAACTTCACCAAGCTCATTTTCTAGTCAATTGGCAACTTGTAGGGGGGGGGGGGGGTACCCCGAAAAATAACAAAAATTTTTTTCTCCCATATAGCTTGTGACCACCATAATGCATTATTCATAATTATTACAGATATTTATTAACCATATATAATTACGGATGATGTAGGAAGTATCTTAGAAAACGACATTTTGCGATTATCAAATTATGCAGGATATCTAATAATTGATCTGAAAATCGTGAGATTCGCGACATTTTGCTTTAGCGGTGCAGCTGGGGATATTTGGGCCTGATGTGGTCTTTTTGTTTTCTACCAAGTGTCAGCATTCTGAATGCCCCCTATCTGTTTTTATCTTGTGGCCTTGGCAGACAACGCCGCCGCTCTTTTGCTTATAAAAGGTGGAGTAATTTGAGAATTTTTTAAATCAGATTATTGACAAGATTTGGTATTCAAAATGTTCAAATCACATTGCTGAAATTTTGAAAATTTTAATAAATGAAGAAAAAAAAATGTCAATAAGCTAACAGTTAGGTATTCTTAGAATAAACTATTATCAATTTAAGCATATTTTGTTTTCAAAAATGTTAAAAAATTTGAAATTTCTGGAAGTTTTTTTTTAATTGTTTGAATAATTTCTGTAACAGGATGTTATTTATTTTAATCAGCCGATTAAAAAACTTGTTGGTTAAAATAAAGTATGTAACTTACACAAAATTGTGTCACAAAAAATGAAATAAATGAAGCTTTTTTTTTTTTTTAAAGTAAATTATTTAAAATATTATTTCCTACCTTTTGAGAATACTGCAAGTCTAATTTATTATTTTTTTATTGTCTATTTATATTGGCTAAAACTTACATATCTTATTAATAATTATTTTTAATTACTTATTTTAAGGATAAAAGAATAGTGCTTTTAAAAAACTTAAATTCACTTTTCATGAATGAACAAAAATTAAATTAGAAGTGTGTGTGTGAAAGAGTAAGAACAAATACACTTCAGTAACTTGATTTTAAATAGTGTTGTACATCCAACAGTTGGATGCAATGCAAAATTTGTATGACTCGGTCATTTATTCCAGTAACATTTTGTGCTTTGAGTTTAATTTTTCTAATTTCTATAATTATCAATTAATGGATGAGTTTAATTGTTTGTTACACTTCTAAATTAGGTCTAATAAGGGTTTATTAAAGTTGCTGAACATAAATCTTTGCTTGTTACCCATTCAATAATTTTTTCAAACAAAAGAATTTAAATTCTAAATTGTTTTATTAATTTTGATAATCATCTGGCATTACAGGAATTTAAATTTTTATTATGTGCAAAACACATCTACCTTTATCCACAATCCACATGCAATCAAAGCCCTTTCTTGTTTTAAAGTTTGTACCAATAAAGGTGCAATATCGAATATGAATGTGACCCAGTGATAGTGTGATAAAATTGAGGAACAAGAAGTAACAGTCCCAAAAGAAATTACTCCAAATTTTCTCCAAAAGAGAAAAAAACTAAGGTATGCTTAAAAAAAAAAATATGAACAAGGCATTGTAAGTCAGAACACACCCTACATGTTAAAGTTTTGCTGATAGTTTTGAGATTGTTTCAAACCAGTTTCTATATTATGTTATTTATCTGTACTTTCTCGTGGAACTCAAAAGTGCCATTTTAAAATTTTTTTTTTCCTTAATTAACTCTGCCAAACCTTTTTTCTGGAGTCAACACTATTTAAGAACAACAGTAATTAAGAAATGTTGATTCTATGTATGAATTATCCACTAAAATTACACGCAAAATTTTGCAGACTGATTATGAAATTTTAAAAGCTTGTCGCAGACAGCTACAAAACTTTCTGCCACTGGGCTAACCACTGAGTTATTGAAAATGTGTTCTATTGAACTGACTTTATGAGGTTTTCTGACT
This sequence comes from Cheiracanthium punctorium, assembly GCA_038373885.1. Classification (NCBI taxonomy): domain Eukaryota; kingdom Metazoa; phylum Arthropoda; class Arachnida; order Araneae; family Cheiracanthiidae; genus Cheiracanthium; species Cheiracanthium punctorium. Next base: position 175,820 of record JAWZYV010014827.1, on the reverse strand, counting down.
ACTGTTTTCTCTTTTCTCCAAATGAGAGGAGTTGGCTGCTATTTTCTTCAATTCATGATTTTCTATAAGAGAGGGTGCAAGTTTTTCCAAAATACTGGGTATTTCAAATTGTTTGCTAAGAACTTTTAAAACTATTGATTTTAGCACAATAATTCTACTTAGAAAAAGTTTTCTAATAACTGCAATTACTTTTTATGTCATAAATTTCATAAGTATGTATATGTTAAAATAAAATATTTTAGGGTTAATCCTGTATACAAAAAATTATAATTAGAAAAACGAAGACACTAATTAGAAAAACGAAGCACTAAACTCATATGCAAAAAAAGTTTCATATTTTAAAACTGTTTGATGAAATATTAAAAATTCAAAAACAAGCTTTTGAAAATTATTGAAACAGAATCAAATGTCCTGTATTAGTGAAACCCGAATGCACTAATTAGATGCTTACATCTGTTTGCATTTTATAGCAAGGTTAATGCTAGTAAAACTTGGGTAAAAACCAACTTTTTGTCTAAAACTGAGAAACTGAAACTAAAGTAAGAATTTCCAATCAATTCAGCCAAAACATTTTTAAATAATAAAAAAAAAGTTGCTCTTTTTGGAACTAATGAAACTTTTGAACAGCTTTTTAGAGAATTCAATTGTACTAGAGACTCTGAAAAATTAAGAATGTCTCTTTACATGCTGTAATCTGAACTGCTACAAACAATGAATCTATAGGAGTTTTGAAACACTGAAGAATATTAAATATATGGAATTTTGTCATATTTCCCTAAACAGGTAACATGTTGCCCATTTTTGAAGGTAATTTTTGTGCTTATACATTTTTTTTTTTTGAAAGATGCACGAGACTGACAGCTTTATTGTTAAAATCACACCACAGTGCATTAGGTGAAGAAGCATAATATTTTTTTCAAGTTTTTATCATGATTAGTTTGTTTTTAAAGCTTTTCAAAAGTCCTGTGACAATGGTCACTTTTCAAAAGGAACATGGTAACATTCAAATTATAGCATGGTACTCATCTTGTTACTGATTTTACTCATTTTTCTGTACAGTCCTGAACCTTGTCAAAAATTAAATATAGTACTACTTTTGGTTTAATGAATTTGTTATATGTGGTGTACCAAATTCATCAAAAAATATTCAGCAGCAAATGTTGTTCTGACTAAAAATTCTATTTGTATGACACTTGATTTAATAAATAATATCATTGTTTTTAAAATATCATTTTAGCCTGATGCTGGTCCACAAAATATTGTTTCTATTTTTGACAGCTTTCAGATACAAAAAGGTTGGGAAACATTGTTTTAACATATACCTTATTTATATGAACATGCTGCCACATTGTGAAGTTAATATTTCACAGTTAAATTTTTTACCTAAAAATAAATGTCTGCATTAAGTTCAGTAGCAGGCAAGAGAAAGCAGAACAAATGAGTGCATCTTATCTACCAGCATGAAACTATATTCTGCACAAACAATATTTCATACTTTCTCAATAACTAAAAGTTACAAAACATGATGCTCAATTTATTTTTATAATCATACAAAAGTATATGAAAACTGACGGAACAATAAAATTTAGGGCAATGATAAAACAAACAATTTTTATTTTCCAAAACTGCTTACAATGTTCCCATTTCCATAATTTAATTCATTTAATTTTTAGAAAAGAATAATTTAGTCATTTTATAATCCATACATTTAAGAATATTTAAGAAGAAAAAAACACCATATGTTTTACAAACATTAATCAGGTTTCGAATGATTCAGATACAATTAATCTTGATACTTCAGTCCCATAGCATTGCATATAAAGCAATACATGTCATTTGTTTCCTCGATCTGCAATAAGAAAAGGCATTTATTGAATTTTCAGTTATTTTTTCTTTAACATATCATAAATAATTACATGCTTACAGCAGAAAAAAACTACCTCAAAAACATTTTTTGGTATTAACTACAGCAATAATTATGCCATTCATTTTACATATGATTATACAAGACTGAAACATTTGCATGAATTTCTAGTTCAAAGAAAATCACTTATAAAGATTATTATCCTAATTTCAAAATAATAAGCAAAAGGGCTTTCAGTAATAGTTGAAATCTGCAAATGAAGCCTACTAACAAAAATGGAAAAAATTAAAGTAAGCTCTCTAAACTCAGGTATTACCTTTCAGCCATTTCTTTAAAAATGATCATACATATACAGTAAAACCTTGCTATAATGATACAACAATAATTCCCTCTTATAATGATAAAATTTTAAGGGTCCCTTGAAATTTCCATTCAATATAATATCTCCTCAATATAACGATATATCCCTCTAGAACGATAATTTTATTTGGTCCCTTAAGTATCATTGTATCGAGGTTTTAGTACAGTAAAACTCAGGTACAAAGTAATGAACAAACTTATCAACAAAATCAGCATAATTCTAAACAAGAAGTCAGAAAGAACTACTTTTTATATCAGTGCAAAAACCAGGCCTGCAACCAATAAAAAAAAGAAAAACCAAACAGGGACAAGAATGTTTAAAACAAGCTCGATTTTTATACTGTTGCTGACAGAGTCGCATATGCAGGGGGGGGGGGGGGGGGGGAGATTGGGATTTAACCCTAACCCCTATCGAAAATTGTTTAACATAAAGTCCATATATTTCAAAAATTTTAACATAAAGGTTATGTCAAAAACCTCCTTCTTAAAAGAAGTTTGCATACGCCACTGTGCCGACAAGAATGCAACTTTTGGAAAAAAGGACAGAAATCCTCCATCAACATGTGCAATGAAGCTCATTAGTCCAATATACAAAAATCAGAGTTGCCAACCAGGCAAGTACAAAACTCAGGAGATTTTATTTTAAAAATCAAGAGAATTGTTCTTGATTAAAAAAAAAAATAAATTTTAAAAGATCAAGGATGTATTAGCTGAAACTACATTTGGGGAGAGAAAAAAAGCATTTTTGACGCAATTTGTGTTCAGAAATAGATGTTTTTGGAGCAAAAAAAAAAATTCATTATGGGTCATATCTTTATTTGGTAGTCAGTAGCTAGTAAAAAATTGGGGTCAGTTTTTACTCTTAGGGCATTAGAGTATTGAACAAAACAATGTCAAACAAAAAATAATCATTTTTAAGAATGACAGAAAAAGATTGAAATTGGAAGGCTTTAGAACAGGGGTTTCCAACTGGTGGCCCTCCAAGTCTTTTTTGTGGCCTGCGAAGCTTTCTGGAAAAATAATTTGCAACATCAAATTAGATGCTCTTATTTAAAGAAAAGAAGTACGGAAAAGAATTTCGTGCCTCTTCTTCTACCTGCAGCCCTGGCGGGGGCCAACCTTGCCACCTCCTAGCTATGGCCCTGAGTAGCACTTGGTTTTTTTAGTATATTGAAGGTGTTGTGTCTAAATTAAAGAATTCCAAACAAAAACTGCAAATTCATAACTTGGTAATGTAGTTAATTATTCATTTAATTTTTTTTTCTTATAACAAAGTTACTTTAGTTAAAACTTTAGTTACTTTAGTTAGTTTAGTTAAAAGTCTCACTAATTGGCGGCTTCGGTGAGAGATCCAGAAACGACTGAAGATGGTTATGTGTGTAACCGAAATATATATCGTGTACGGGGGAATAAGGTATTCCCAAATAAAAAATTTTAACTAATTAATCCGCCGTATTAAATAATGTTGTATGTGTTTTTATTAAAGTTACTTTAATTTCCATTTTGCAAACAGTGGATAACTTTCTGAGGATATTCAAAATACAACAATAAAAAAGAAAAAGAAAAAAAAGTTTCTTTCTTGGTTTTGAGGAGGATGGGGACTTTGTTTTAAAAACTATTCATTTAAAAATTTTATTCAACCATTGAAGAAAATTTGTTATTTTTACTCTTAACTTTATTATGTCTCATCTCCCCCAACCCTTTTTTTGTTGCGTTATGCTTATTGTCTGCACAAAAAATGCTTAATAATTTCATATTTCAAGAAAAAAAAATCTTAATGTTGTAGGCATATCAGCATTTTTATTATAGTTGTTGTATCAGCTCTAAACTATGTTTACTTTAATGTATATAATAAAGCTTTCTTTTTTATAGAGGGTGTTCCAAAAAAGTGGTAAAGGACTAATTCTTCATATAATTCATCATCACGAGATAAGTGGGCAGTATAAAATGAAAAAAATATTCAAACTACGGTCGTAAATTATTTTCCGTTAAGAAAAATTTCCTCTGATTAATTTTTAAAAAGTTACACTTCTCAAATTTACATATAACCTCTGTACAAAACAATTCCCAATTAGTAAAATGTGTCCCATACACTAATGGGGTGACATACAAAATTTCAGTATTATACCTTAAAAAGTGTCAGAGATATGAAAATAAATATAACGCTGACTTACACTACTTTTTAATGGCTCTCGAAAGGAAAACATCATGTCGAATGTTCACATTTCAGGGGTCGTACTGAAATTATGAAAGAGAATCTTTTTTTTTCTCTACTCCAGCAATAAATGTTTATATTCAAAATCATGTCTAGTCCTTAATCATCTTGCTTTAAAGATATCTTTGCATAGTTGTATGATGAGACTCAAATTTATGGTACATCACCTCATTAGTGTGTGGGGTACATTTTACTAATTGAGAATTTTTTTGTACTGAGGTCAAATACAAACTAAAAAAATATAACTTTGTGAAAATTAATGAGAGAATTTTAAAAGGTTAAAAACTACACAATAAAATCCTTCGGTAGCAGCTTTCGGTGGCATGCCACCACCTTCTTCAGCCTTCGTCGTTTCTTGCTTGTACTGATCTCTTCCTCACTGTCTCGCCCTATCCCAGATTGATCTGCGCATGTGTCATGTCATTAACTGCACCATCTGTAGTTAGGATCTGAAGTGCCTCCATTTTTAGTGCGTGATTAATATTTTTATAGTCGGCGAGTTTTTCGATTTCATTAAAATTGATTTCAATGGGTTGTTCTTGGGCTATTTTTGGGAGAGCTGTGCTGGGTTTATTAAATTTAATATCGTTAAAATGTTCCTGTTTTCTTTCTTTAATTTTCCTTTTTGTCATTTCTACATAGCAACCAGGTTTATTTGAATTATTAAAGGTAAAATTTATTTTATATATCCCGGCGGTTTCATCTTTTTCTATTGGGTCTTTGTCACTGCGTATTTGTTTGAAAATACTTTTCAAACTTATTACGCTTTATAGGTATTTTGATATTCTTCTTTGCGGCCTCATTGGTTATTTTTATAGCTGCTCCCCTGCAGTAGGGTATAGCTTTAGTAAACACCTGCTTCTCTTTTTGATGGCTGCTAATGTGTAGCTTTTTAATTCTATTTTTCAAGAGGTTCTTGACATGGGATTTTGGGTAGCCTGCATTTTTACATTGAGTTTGGATGAATTGAATTTCATTTTTGGGGAGGATTTCTTCGAAGCAGATTGTAATGGCGTGATTGACATAGGAACGGATGGCGGCGATTTTAAATTTGTAAGAGGTTTTTGAGTTGAAGTTTACGATTTCATTATTGTTAGTGGCTTTTCTAAAAACAGAGGTATGGATATGGTTTTCTTTATCCCGAATAATTTTAACATCTAGGAAGTTAATGGAGAATAGAAGAGAATGTTACCATGAACTTCCTAGATGTTAAAATTGTTCGGGGTTAAACATGTTAAAAAAACATCTGCCTCGGGGTTAAAGATCTTAAAAAAACATCTGCCTCATTCTGAATACATATCATTTTCCAGACATGTTAAAAGGAGACACGATGTCTTGATGGACTTTGGTACCTTATTTAAATGAATCTCTTAAATAAAATGATTGGTAAGGAAAGAAACCTCTAAAACCATTAAGTTTTTTATTTAACTGTTTTTATTTTAATATTTAACTCTTACAATGCTTGCTTTTAAAAGGATGAAGTATATTGCTTTGATTTGTTGATTCTGTAGGGTTTCCTGATTTTAAAAAACGAACAGTTTTATGAAAAGGGGATATTTTAGTATGTAATTTTTTGTTTTATTTATTTTTTGGTACCTGATGCAACACGGATTTGGTGCAGAATTTGTTTAAAATAATACTTTTTGTATCAGGAAATACCAAGATTCATTTGGCACAGAGACCCTCAAAAATATGCTTTTTGTATCTGGATGTATCAAGAGATTTCATTTGGTACAGTTTGGCATAGCCGTGGCAACTCAGTATAGCATGCGTTTTAAATTCAAGTTAGAATCTTGATGCACTCATGTGCCTGGAGGTATCCATCAGCTACACAACATTTTGCTTTAATTAAAATTTTATCTGTGAAGTTTGGATTCAACATCTTGCTAACAATCTGGGTAGATGATATCAGCTCAAGCATAATATATTTTAGAATCTAAATTCTGCATTTGACTAAAGCATTTTGTTATGCCTATTGTTTAAATTGTGGAGTTATGCAATTTTTTTTTTTTCAGTGCGTTTTGTGAATTTCCTCAGTTTTTGTTTAAGTATGATGACTCTTTAACACAAACTACTTACACTGAACTTAGTAAGTTTTGTTTTGATTAATTCTTTTCATTAATATATATTTTCCTAACTGTGTAATTTCTTACTAATTAATTCTCAAGCTTAAAAGTTTCCTTGTTTTTTTAGATATTGAATTTCGTAGGCTTGAAATTAATTTCTTCTTTTTACTGTTTTGATTATTTTACATTACCGGCAGTAATGGCACAATACTACAAAATGCAGTATTTAATGATTTTAATACCATAGTAAGAAAATATAGGTATATTTTTGCAATCAGAATGGAGTTTTAGACACATCCTTCAATTATATAAGTATTTCTTACATGATTAAAATTGTTTTTACTCACGAAGATAATTAAACAACTTCTTGCAGGTCAACATGTTTAACAAAATACAGACATTTACAGTTATTAGTGCATAAGTTTCAAAATACTGAAAAATGACTCATAGTGTTAAAATGAAATTTTAAACTTCAAGACATAAATACATATTAAACTCATTTCAAAATATAACTTGAAGTAGCTCACAGATAAGTACCTTCTTCGATTACATAGTTTAACTAACATTAATTATGAATTATTAAATCATATTTCAAAAGTGAAATAAATTTTAGTTCAATTTGGATAAATAACGAGGAAAATATCAGTTAACTCTTTTTGCATCATTATAACTGTAGTACATGTATACATATGCTAATTCAATATTGTGGAGTTATGCAATTTTTTTTTCAGTGCATTGTGTGAATTTCCCCAGTTTTTGTTTAAGTATGATGACTCTTTTACACATACTACTTACACTGCACTTAGTAAGTTTTGTTTTGATTAATTCTTTTCATTAATATATATATTCCTAATTCTGTAATTATTTACTAATTAATTCTCCAGACCAATATCAGTGAAATTTGGTGATAAAGGCCTTCTTTTCATATTTCCTTATGATGCAAATGGCAAAAGGCAAACCTTAAGGGAGATTATAACTATTCTGCAAACTGTTCCATTAAATTTACAAGGAACAGAGTTAAAATGTTAAATATTGATAGAGAAATCCCCATTTAGAAACTTTCTCACAGTATAAATTTTCACTGTAGAACAATAAAAATTCATATTTGGGATAACGGAGGCTCAAGAAACTGTCTGAGCAAATAAAAAAATGGCTCGCATTAAAAATTTCAAGAGTTGAGTCAAAAATAAATATGAAGACAGTTCCTCAAAAAGTTAAACCTGGTATTAAAAAACATTAAACCATAAATACAATTCTAAACAGCTTATTTCAGAGACAATTAGAACACAATATTATACAGGTTTGGATTTTTTTCCTTACAGAGCACTCTACTTTCTTTAGTGTATTTATTAAGGGGAACGAAAATTAATGTTACTTTTTAAAAATAGAAGCAAATTTTCAACAAGTTTTTAATTACAAATAAGCTGAGCCAAAACATAGTGTTTGTATTTATAGTATTTTAAAGCAAGAATTTTATTTATTTTTTTTCTTTCATGAAAGATGGGTACCGCTCCTCCCCCCCCCCCCAGCCATTTTCATGTCTACCCTCTTTAGAGAACAATATTCAAAATGTCCTGAAATTGATTTTTAAGTATTCACGAAGGCTATATTTTACAACAAGAATCTTATGGATACTTCTTTTTTTCGTTCAGATCATGCATTATATGTCAAAAGAATGTTATGGTTCCCCACAAGTTATGAATTTTGGAAAATGCTAAAAAATCTCATGCACCGTATTTTCCTGTATATAATCCGCGGATTATGTGTTAAAAAAGTTTCTAATTTCGTTGTGCGTATTATATGCCGTCGTGGATAATATGATAAAAACATTCTCCATCAGAAAAGCTTACAAGTAAAGTTTTGAAAGAAATGCCGATTATGTTTTAAAAAATAAACAATAGATGGTGCTAAAAGCTTTCACGACTCTAAACTGCACTCTAAACGACTCTAAACTGAATATGATTGCACACCGGCGAAATTGCATCAGCCTCTCAAAGGAAAATACGCCACTCCATTTTAATAATTAGCGCTCTAGTGCACTCTGACGACGCAAAGCGTAAGCAGCTTCCCTGCCTCAATCTACTGCGAGCGCGAGCATGCGCAAAACAAAAAATTAATGATTATGACTCACAGTGCTATCTTACAGGCGAATTTCATTTATATCTTGTACAATCTATCCCCTTATGCATCGATGATCATCCTATATGATTGCCCCTGCTAGTTGCTCTCGCTAGCGTCATTTCGAGTTCCGTTTTGACCTGAGCTGTTTCGTCCTGAAAATATTCAGGTTTACATATAGTTATGTTGAAACAAAAGCGTGTAAGTTACACGGCAGATTTTTAAACTAAAAGTTATTGAAAAGGCTACCGAAGTAGGAAATCGGGAAGCTGCCAGATTGTTTAACATTGACGAATCAAATATTCGATTGTGGAAAAAAAACAAGACTGATTTTGAAATATGCAACCGACGTAGAAGAGCTAATTGCCGTGGAAAACCTCACTGGCCAGAATTAGAGGAAGAATTAAATAAATGGATTTTAAAAGAGAGAGAAAATGGGAGAGCTGTCTCTACAATAAATATAAGGATGAAAGCTCAACTTATTGCACGCAAAATGAATATTTGAAACTTCTCTGGTGGGCCTACATGGTGCTACAGGTTTATGAGAAGGAACAATTTAGTCGTTCGTAGTCGTTCAACAGTCGGGCAGAAATTACCACATGACTGGCAAAAAAAATCAGATGACTGTGACATTTTGTAAAAAAATTATTCTCGAAAATAATTTTACAGCGGATTTGATTTTTAACATGGACGAAGTTCCATTGTCATTTGATATACCACCTACCAGAACTGTTGATGTTCAGGGAACAAGCAGTATACCTATAAATACTACAGGAAATGAAAGAACTTTGTTTACGGTAGTTTTATGCTGTGCTGCAAATGATTTGAAATTGCCACCGATGCTAATATTCAAAAGGAAAACTCTCCCGAGAGAAAATTTTCCTAAAGGTGTTGAAATTCGTGTAAATGAGAAAGGCTGGATGAATGAAGAAATCATGATGTCATGGCTACAGAACATCTGGCGAAAACGAAACAATTAATTTTTTCATCCTAAAGCTTTACTAATTATGGACTCGATGAAAGCACATCTCAGCGAGAATGTTAAAAATGCCCTGAAGTCTGCATCTGCAAAAATCACAATAATACCTGGAGGATTGACCAAAAAGTTACAACGTTTAGACGTTGGAGTTAACAGATCTTTTAAATCGAAAGTTAGGAAATTATAGGAACAATGGATGTCCGATAGAGAAAAGAATTTTACAAAAACCAGAAAATTGAAGCGTGCATCATATGAAAATGTCTCTAACTGGGTTTTGAAAACGTGGAATGATGTCTCGGAAACTACGATAAAAAATGCATTTAGAAAATGCAATATTGTTGATGAAAATGACTCTAACAATGATGTCTCATCTAATGATTCTGACAATACTATTATTTTAAGTGAAGACAACGCGAATTTATTCATTTCTGAGTCTGATGACTCCGAGTTCGAAGGTTTTTGATTTTGATTATTAATTTAGGATTATTCAAGGTTGTAGTACTTTCTTTTTCATGTTGAATGTATCCATGTATTCATTTTGTATGTTTTGAATTGCATGTTTAAATAGATGTTTTTCATAATTCTTTTTTGTTTTGTTTTTACAGTACAATTTTTATTTTTATCATATTGTGTATTTTTTTATGTGATACTATCGGCAGTATATAGTTAAGATTACTCGCCGTGAAAATTGCTGTGGATGTTACGGCGCTGTGGATTATATACAGGAAAATACGGTACATGCCAAATTTTGTATTATCAACTTCAGTAAATTTAGCTAGGAGAAATACTGGCATATGTGTGAAAAATGACATTATTTTCTAGTTCACAAATATTAATTGAAGTTATGATTCAAAATAAAAATTAAACAATTACTTACAACTTTAGAAGTGGGTTTTCCATGCCCATGCCCACTTCTTGTATCAACTCTAACCATGAGAGGATTTGTCTAAAAATATTAATTAAACATATCTTAAAATGCTTACTTAAGTACAAGAGTAGAAATACATAAAATTATGAACAAATTATCACATAAAATATATTGCATTATAAAATATTTAATATGATAAACACTCTATGGATTAATTACTTCATCAAGACTTAAGCATGCGTGGTTGTTATGACGTTATGGATTCCAAGAGAACAAATTGTCACATAAAATAAACCACATTATAAATATTTAACAGGATACACACACTATGAATTAATTACTTTATTAAGATCTAAGGACATAACATCAGTTATGGTTGTTCCAGATGCCTATGGAGCTATGGGATTCTAAGACAGAACAAAAAGTTAATGACAAACTTTATCAGTCATCTCCCTGTTAGGCTTTTTAAAGGGATAAAAATTTTAAAGTAACATTACTGCTCGTAACTGAGAGATCAGGGCAAGAACTAAACACTTACCTCATTCCTAAGAATATATTTAACAAATTTACTGTGGAAAAAATACCTTTACTATTAGAGGTCAAAATTCAGAAAATTTGCAGGTGGCCAGTGGCCACTGAGCTTGAAATTTTAAGTGGCCCCTCACATGTTTTTGAATATTGCACAACTTACATACAAGTTTAATAAACATACAAAGTTAATATAAGTAATAAGGAAAGATTTCTTAAAATATATATCTAAATCATCTACTAATTTAAAAAAAAATTACCTGCCAGTATATACAGTGTCCCAAATATACTGACCTAGTCTTTTATTCTTTAAATATTGATCATAGACATATGTACAATAAATCACAAAGTTATATAAGGGACAGAATTTTATACTGTTGATTAACATTTTCAAAACATTAAATCTAATTAAATAAAAATTTTAGATTTTTATGCGGACCCCATACAAAAATATTCCCAGTTTGTAAAATTATCCCTTACATTAAATAGGTGATATACAAAATTTCAACCTTTCATCCTTTTTTTTTCTGGCTACGACCTTGCGTTTGTCAAAAGCATTTCTTTGTAGTGCCTCCCTACTACCACTCTTTAAAAAGCACGGCGCCCGACAATCTTTCAACAATTGATAGCCCTTTTTACCCCCTTTGCCCATGTTTTCACTCTAAAACTTGCCATTCCCCTGCCCCTTCCGTTACAGGGATCATCGCAGTCAAGATTATCGATCGTTTTACGGGCCCCTTTACAAAACACTTTCTATTAAAATGATACTATAACAAAAATACGATGGATTGAAACGACCCTTAAATGAAAACGATGTATAACTGTTCCTTCACAAAATTCCAAGCAATGCAACCAGACATTTATCGCAAATGAAACACGATAAAATTTCCTTTTAAAAACAAGTTACTTTTTTTCCTAATTGAGATGCTTATCAGAATCAGACAGTGACAGTCATCGCTTTTCATTTCATCTGTTTTCTTTCATTTGCGTAACCCAAAAAGAGGCACCTCTGGGATGTTTGTTTTCACCTAATGTAGCAATAAAAAACTGCAATCTCTGGCACATATCACTTTCAGAAGGGGGGGTAAGAAAGGGATTCAAAATAACTTCACTGTCAATCCTATAATGTGGGTGTTATATTTAATAATTATTTAACAATCATAATTCTAGACTTCAGCTTTCTAGTGCAAGCTGTTAGTATTAATAATGGCAGCTTCTATAGTTTATAACTGCCTGTTTTGCGCACTTGCAAGTTTTTGTTCTTAATAATTGCTTAGTATAATCATTATCTGGCCTTCCTACTTCAAATTATCTATAGTTATTAAACATACTTACTAAGCATTAGCGAATTACGGATTCATTTAGAAATTAAAAGCGCCTTTTTGCAAGTTAAATTGCGCGACTTCGTGGCGTCCATCGATCTGAATTTATGTGTCGGACTATAAGAAATGAAGGTTTAGGAATAAACTTTAATCATTTTGAGATTGCACCAAACCAGTTCTGAATATTTTCTATATCGTACACAAAAGTGCCTTTTTTTCGGGAACAAAGTATCTCTATTTTTAAATCCCCCGCAGCTGCATTTGCGTACTCCATTGGTCTTTATTCATGCCTTATTATGCCGGAATAAATCTTGAAATGTTTATTTATTTTTTTGGTATTAATAGAGCAGAAGAAAAGTTTATAAATGAATGGTCGCCACTTTTCGGATTTTTGTTCTCGGAAAGAGAGCCTGCAAATTGCAGGAAATTTTGCAAAAACTAACAAGTGTTGGTGTTTGCTTCAAACCGCAATCTTACGCATTGTCTTAATCCTCGTTTGCAAATTTCCAGAACAAATGATTACTTTTGCTAATTGGTCAAGTGGTGCTAATACCATTTATCAATGATCCAGCTCTACACCCCCCCCCTTTGAATGTCCCGTTTCTGTTTTACTTTCAATTCATAAAAACTTTGTGAAAAAAGGAAAGAGAATGGGGAAATAAACTGTGGCGACTGGTACATAAATTTGGAGTCACCACGTGGCGAGTGGCGACCGTTAATTTTGCCCTTTATTTACAGTGTAAAAATTGAGTGCTGCATTCACATAGTGTAAGCAGTATAAGAATATGGATGTTAAGTGAGTATGATTGCATTAATGCGAGTTCTTCTTGAGCACAGTACTAGATCACATTTCATGAAATGTCTTTTGACAGCTGAATTTACAGTCTTCTTATAGTTGATCTACTTCTGGCTAATTCTTTACTCTTGCAAAAAGTATTAAAGCAGTCATTTTCTTTTCCATTATTGAATAACACAAAACACTTTTTAGAAGCTGAATTTTCTTAAAAGTTGCATTCTATTTTAACGAACAGAAACTAATTTGTTTTTCTCTACAAATTAGAAATTTTAATTACCAGCTTCTTTCTTTTGAACAAAATTTACTGTTCTAAGTGGGCAAATTTGTATGTGATTTTCTTGACAAAATGTACACTTATACGTAAAGACTATAGGGGGAGTCACATTATGCTTAGAAAATCATAAATCATGGGGGAACATATGCACAGTTATTTTGACTTGTATTTCCTTACTCTGTGTGATGAAATTGTTTATTGGAATCTGGGGTGACTCAACGCCCCATGCAAGCAGAAACAAGATTCACTTTTACATTGTAAATGGGGATGACTACTCATATGATAAAAACAGATGTGACTCATGTTTTAAATTAAGGAACAACATAAAACAGGGTTTCTACCACAAAAGGTTAGCTTGATTTCTTGACCATAACAAATGCAAAACCCCAATATCAAAAATACTTTGTGCTAAGGATGCAGAATATGTCCGATATAGTGATCTAGAATCGGGGAGGGGGGGGAAATTTTAGCCATCTGGGGAAATTTTGCAGAAAAATACACAACTGATTTCAATTTTAACATTGAATTACAAAATTCTTTGAGTTTTTCTTTCCCCCCTCCCATTTTTAAAGCAATTTTTTTTTTTTACTTTTTCACCGATCAGCCGTTTGCTTTCTGTTAACTTGGATTAAATGCTATTTAGTACACATGTATGTAGCTTGTACATTGCAAATCTTTTTACACCTATGGTAATACAGAACTCATGCATCTAACATATAAAATTTTAGGGAAATTTTTATTTGGATTGAGGGAAATGTTGAGAGTAAAAACATTTTCTACATCCCTGCATCATGCTGATAGAATGAATGAAAATTATACTTTTAAATTTAATACTATTAATACATAGGCGCTGACTTCATGGGGCTTGAAGGGGCTTCAGCCCCCCCAATATTTTTATTCAGGGGGCTGAGCCCCTTCAAAAACTTCACTCCAACTTTTTTGTGTCAAATCATATTTCTTCCTCCAAATCGGTTAAACTTAAGAATCCTAAAAATAGAGAATGTATCGCTAGCTTCTTCTGTCTCCCATTCCGCTTTTTCTTTCACAGGGATTCAGGAATTACGTTGGGCGCCTGTAATGCCGTAAGGCACGGATGTCAACCTTCTTTATCAAGAGCGCAAGCACAAACAAATGACCATAGTTTTCCCCCACAAGAACCCTTCAGATTTTACACCGTGACACAATTGATGATGGAATTGCTTTCTAGTAGGGAGAGGACTGCGTTTTTTTTAGGAGGGTCGTTCTCATGTAATGTAATCTTTCTTTTTTAAATCAGTACAGCAAAAGCTTTCACTTTTGTTCTATTGTGAGATACAGACTCTTCTGTAGACGTCTGACCATAAGGGAGATTTTCCCATTGTGCAAAACTGCAAACGATTGTGACATTCCCATTTCCCAGCAGTATTAAGTTTCGATGCTGAAAATAAACCGTTTAAATGTGACTTAAAAACAATTCAAGGCAGAAAATTGAGAGTCAAATTTAAGTTTGAAGATTTTAAATCATGAAGAACCTTGTGAGATAGATGAAAAATTGATGTTTAATAGAGTTTCGGATATAGACAGTATTCATTTCTTTATACGCTTTATCAAAACTTTACTAATATCGAACGCTTAACGTTTCTGATTTAGCTACAGTTAAGAGCTAAATAAAAAATGATTTCATAAAAATCTTCGAGCAGCACAACTTCTGGATTATATTTTATAATTGCTTGCTCTTATCTTCTCTCTTTACATATAAAACTCTATCCTTCATCAAGGGCGTAATCAGAGGTGGGGGGGGGGGGGGGGAGGGCTACGCGGCTGAGCACTACTTAACTGTCTCCCAGCCCCCCTACGATTTTCAAAAATTTTTGTTAGTTTACACATAAATACGAAAATTTAGAAACGAGCATTTGAAAACCATGAAATCTTTAAGAAGACTCGTTGTTTTAGGCGAATTTCGGTTCATTATTTTGCTACTCTTGGCTGCATATGGTGCCAGTGGCGGTTCCAGAGGGGGGTCACAGTGGTCATGGGCCTAGATTAACCATCTCGCCAAGAAAGAAGGAAGAAAAAAAACGAGGGCCCAAGCCGAGCTTGGACAAGGCCCAAAATTCAGAGAGGCCTTGATCATGTGCATACATATCATATTGTGTTGCTGAAAGAGAATTCCTCTTTAGAAAACCATTAGTCTCTGACTAATTTACTTTATTTTATAACAACACTAAAGTATGCACACAATATTCTGAGTATGTGCTCAGTCGTTGTTCCTTGGCAGAAAAATATGCAGCCGTTTTTTAAATATGTGCATTCATCCATATTCATCCATACATAGAGGGCAAAGGAAAGGGGAGTCACAGCGAGCATGATTAACGTAAGGGTGAATGGGGTAGTTGCCTCGAACCCACAATGAAAGAAAACGATCAAAATCAAGAAATGGTTTTAGAAAAATGTGTGAATTGGGCGTGTGATACATATACTCGTATTCGACCCCCCACCTCCACCCCACACTTGCAAATAGCCTCCCTCTTCTGTAAAAGCACTCTATGAAGCACCTATGTTTGTAAATTATTATTTATGGAATATCAAACTAGCGTAACTGCTACAAAACCATAAAAATTATAGAGGAGGAAGGAGGGGGCTTCATGGGGAAAGAGGGACTATACCTAAACAGGGCCGGATTACCCATTAGGCTGAGTAGGCTTTCACCTGTGGGCTCCTACCATTTTAGAGGCCTGCGTTAAAATTTAGAAGGAAAAAAATATAATCAAACATTATTAAAGCTATTTTAGTGTTAATATTTATACAGTATATGTATATGTAACTCTGAGAAAATAATTCTGATTCATTATTGACTTCGTACACAAGAAACACTTTTTGGCATTGTACACTTCTTAATTGAAATTTGAATGAATATGTGCTAGAAAGTTTGAAGCTGACTATTTAGCTTGAATTTTTATGTGCACATTTCAGTGATACGTTGCATTAGATGGATGTATATTTTGCAAATTCAATAAGGAGAACTTTTAGCACTATGTTTACACGAACGGGCTATGGTAATCATGAGAAGGCTTATAAACAAAATACCCTTCGTACCCCAGTCATCACAATCATATTTTATACAACTTTTTTCCGTTCTGAATAAAAATTAATTTTCGTATATTGTTGCACAAATATCATCAGAATAAATTTCAAATAACATAATGAGTTATGGTTTTAGTTTATAAAATGAATACTATGTATCCATTTAGCCAAAGCGTCTCTGACTTACCAATTGCTAGTGTGCTAGTTTAATTTGTTTTGATAATTGTTAAGGTAATCTGGAACAATTTTCCAAATAGAAGGGTGATTTAGAGTGCAGTGGAGTTTTTATATATGTTTTAAAAATAATATGGCGTAGACTATGATTTCGAATTAGATTTCATTCATTTTGTTTCCATTTTTCATATTATTGAGTATTCTTAAAAATTGTCTGTAAATATCTACAATAATTCAGAGTGATAATTTTGGCATTGTATATCTGTTTCTGTGTTATTCCACTTTTAAATTTAAAGCACGATTATATTTTATACAACTTTTCTCCCTACTGAATAAAAATAAATTTTCATATATTGTTGCACAAATATCATCAAAATATGTTTCAAATAGCATAATTCATTATGGTTTTAGTTTATAAAATGATTACTATGTGTCCATTTTGCCAGGAGCGTCTCTGATTTGCCAATTGCTTATGTGCTGGTTTAATTTGTTTTCATAATTGTTAAGGTAATCTGGAACGGTTTTCCAAAAAGAAGTGTGATTTTAAGTGCAATGCAGATTTTATATGTCGAGTTTTCTATGCCAAGTTCCACACGAAGCCCCCCCCCCCCCGGCCTAGATCCCTCGCGCAGATAGTTGGCCATAACACCACATTTCAACATTTCTTTTCATTTTTAATGTTATTGAAAGATTATATGAGTATTCTTAGTTTAATGTAAAATGAAAGTTTTCAGTATTAAAATGTTTATGAAGACCTAAAATAGTGTAGACCCTGAATTTTGATATATTCTCGCACTTGGATTTCTTTGTTAAATCATTTTTAAATGTTAACAAGGATGATATTATTGAAAAATTAATTTTTTTCCTGCTGTGAAAATACTATGAGAATGAATTTAAAAGTATATTTTATTTATTTATTTGTTTTTACAATTCAAATCACGGAAATCCGTTTAAAATGTATGTGTCGAAGAGAGGACTTGTAACTTTGTATGATGGTTTGTATATTTGTTTGATTTGTTTTAATACATGGAAAGGAGGTATTTATTACTTCTTTGTTTATGTTTTTTTAAATAATTTTAAATGTAATCTGTAAAAAGTTGTCAATGTGATCAGTTTTTCTGTCTTAAAGTAGTGCGACATTTAATTAAAGTCGATTCAATTTATGGGTATTTCATCATGTAGTAAAATAAAAAATACTATTTTATATTAGTAAAAATTATCTCTGATGAATGTTTGCAAGTAAATAAAATAATCCAGATTTTAGTATTTCGTCTCGTTTGTACTTCTAGGGTATTTTGAAATATTAGCTGGAGTAATGTTTTGCAGAACAGTTTTCCACATTTGACTGCATGCATTTTCTTTCCTATGAAATTATCATTAAATACATTTCGAAAAAGATTTTACTTGTTTTGCTGTTATTAACTTAATTAAAATTCAGTTGTTCTTTCAGAAGGGAGATTTGCTTTCTCCATATGTGTACTGAAGACTGATTCGAGATCTTGAGTTCAAATACTTAATTTAAAAAATGAGTTCAAAAAATTTTTTAAAAATTTATTAAATGGAATTCCTTTTATTTTCATGAAAGTGTTATGTTAAAAAAGCACATTTTGAAATCTCAATTCTAAAATTTCTGAACCCCTTAATTATACTGACGGAGAGAAGGATTTTGTGTCCCCCCGTCCACCTCCGTAAGGATACGAGCCCCCCCAATAATTTTTACAAGTCGGCGCCCGTGTATTAATATATATTATTAAATATTTTTGTATAATAACATAAAGATGTGGGAGTAACTCAATAAAACAAAACAATATAAAGTATTACCTAAAGATTATGATAGTCGGCAATTAATTACTTTAAAAAGTAATTAATTGCCGACAATAGTAAAATTAAAAAAAAACATCTTGATTAAAATTTTAAATTAGTTCAATTACATAATAACAATTTGAGTACTTGCGCTTTTGAGTTGAATTACCAAAAATGTCTTACTTTAATTTACGGTCAAATATTAAAAACTGCATTAAAAAAAAGAATTTAAAATAAAATCAGCCATTTTCTTTCTTTTTTTCCCTATTTAGCCATGTAAAATCAATCTAATCCAAATCTATATCCTTTCAAAATCACAGAATCAGTGTGATGTGATAGCTTTCAACTTTGCATACAAACTTTCAGATGCATTAAAAAATCAAGAAATTTACATTAAAAAAAAATCAAACTATGCATTTGTGTAGATAAGGGATTTTTGTGATATAAATATAAAAATACTTAAGGGTACATATTAATTTACTAAAAGGATGCAAAAATATTGAAGTTATTTGCTATGAAACATTAAGATCGACAATAATTATAATTTTAAAGAGGAATCTAAGTAATTGTTTTAAAAAAAGAAAATGCAGAAAATAATCAAAACACTGAATTTAAAAGGGAATGAAGGAAGAAAAAAAAATTAATCCAATAATTTTTTTCTTGAGTTTTGAAGATACATGCATGCCAACTCTTGAAAATTCCCAAGGTGTAAAACAACATGCAACTGACATATCGGACTACTGTCAGTTCAATATAGATCTATTTGGCAGAAATTGTTTTTGATGATTTCTGCTAAATAACATGTAAATGACATTTTAAATGAATTTTATAAATAACATATGAACAGTATTTTAATGTTTTTCCATGAAATAAACACATGAAAGACTTTTAAGTTTCGTCTATTTGCATAGTTTAAATAGTATAAAATATTAAAATTTACAAAACACAAACTTCATATATATTTCTTAAACAAAAAAGAAAAAAGAAATTCATACTGGACACAAAATTTATATGATTTTAAACACATTAGAGAAGGGGGAAAAGGCAATTATGCAATACATAAAAAGTACTCTAAAAATACACCTGAAAAGGAAGAATTAAAAAAAATAAACAAGCCAAGTAGTTTGCTTTCACAAATATTTTATTTTTCCTAATCAAAATAGCCTTTGTTTCAATTTCACTATCATTACGTATAATTTTTGTTCATATTTGAACCTGAGATCTTCAATGAAATTTTTTAGAAACTATTTTAGATTTTAAAAAGCGGTCAAACAATAATTTAAATTTGAAATAAGAATCAATTTTATTCTTATTTCAAATTTAAATAAGAGATGGGGGTGGCAATTCAGTAATCTTAAAATAAACAAAACTGCAGAATTCCGCAGAAAAAATCTCATTAACAATAAATTAAGAGATTTTAAATTTAAAACGAAATATGGGGCTGGGGTTTATTTTATTAAAATAAAAAAACTTCAAAAATTCATTAAAAAGCATTAAGAAAATGGAAGTTTTGCATAAAATCATAAAAATTGGTGACAAAAATGTAAACTTTATGACAAAAGCGTAAAGTATGAACAAGTATATTGAAGTTGTCTTAATGATTTTAATTCTTTCCTCATGCGTGGAAAATTCCAGGGTGGTGGGGGACTTGCATATTAAAATACCGAATTCCTTTTCACTTAATACAATTTACACTTTTGCAAAAATTGTGTAAGATTGTCATTATGCTTTATTTCAACAGAAAACAAAAAAGTTTTGTAATTGCGAAATAACGGAACTATAATAATGAAAATGAAGGAGTGGGTGTTTTGATTAGGGAGAAAAAAACCATTTATAAAAGCAAACAACTCAGCTTTTTTCAAAAATTCATTTTCAGATGCAATTTTATGGTACTTTCATTTATAGTAAATTTTATGATTATTTTTTAAAACAAAATATGAGTTGTAATTTTAATTTTAAACTACCAAATTTTTTCACTTAATGAAATCTAGACTTTTACAAAAGTTGTGTAAGGCCACCATTATGCTTTATTTCAACACCCCCCCCGCCCAAAAAAAAAAAAAAAAATTTGTAATCATAAAATAACGGGAATCTGGTTTTGCTGACACATTTTTCATAATCACGCAAATTTTCGGACCCAAAAACATTCTGTTTCAGATTCAAATTTTATCATATTCAGCATCATCTGCAATTTTTCTCGCTCTATATGATAGTCTCTAACTAGAGGAGGGGAAATGGGACACTTGCCCCAGGCATAGTACTGTTACAACAAAATGGAAAGTAGGGAGTGCCAAAACCGCCAAAATAAAATAAAGTTTTGTCCCGGTAGACGTGCTCTCTAGTCGCAGCACTGTATATGCATAATATTTGGAAATAATTTGTAATAGTAAGGCCAGTTTATCTAAGACGTGTTCGAGAGGGGAAAAAAAAGAAGCAAGTGCGTGACAGGGGAGGGGGAACAATAGTATTCCCTATCGTGTGCAGTGACAACGGATTTCCTAAAAAGGCAAAAAGTCTTAATAATTATTGTTGTGCAATATTTGTATTTTCATAGTTATAAAACACCTCTCGACATTTCAGGGATCGGAAAGAATTTGACCCTCTTGCACAAATTTTTAATTTCCCAATCATTGAATTCAAAATATAGCCTCAATGCCCCTTCCCGCAGCACATTTTCGTACTGGGCTTTTGCTGAGCTCGTAGTACAGTGAAAATGATTAATCCAAGGGACGTGTGCAGTTGATGAAAGACTTGCATTCTTGCAATTGTTGACGATTTTATTTTTGTCGAGCGGGTGCAAAACGGACAAATTTTGGATTGACAGTTCCCATCCCTTTCTCTGCTTAAAATTGTTCTATAGCAGAACTGTCATCAATTTGGCTGTGATGCCGAATGGAAATTCAATATTTTTAAGCAGTATTTCCCTCCATGCGAAATATTCAGGTACATTTCCTGGTGGCTGGACATCTGTCAATGAATCAGTTTTTTCCTATTATTTTTAGTACATAGACGGGCAGGAGGGGGGGGGGGGGTTACCCACACTTCCAGAACTGCCTTTGTCTTGAACTTTTTATGCAGCTGTTTTGAAAATCGGAAAAAATAAACAATAACCAAGTGGTGTTTGTTAATTACTTACAAGGTCGGGAGGGAGAAGAGCGGAAACTCAGCAGATGCCCCCCCCCCTCACACCATTGATACGAGAATAAAAAAATCAACTTCTTTTCTCACAGGAAATCACTCACGAAATCAAAATATGAATTAAAGATTCTTGCATTTATTGGCATTAAACTTTACTCTCGATTTTTGTTGTTATTTTCATGTTTTCTTTATTCACTAATCTTTGAATTTAAGACCAAGAAATTTCAAATATAAAAAGAAACATTTAAATTGAGGCTCAGAAGCATACAAATTTCCTGTTGCATAAGTAATTATTGATAAACTTTGAAATTAAAATGGAAAACAGAAGACATTGATACTGAAACTTAAACAACAATAACAACAGGAGTCTTCATTTAAAAGGTGGGTTGGCAGGTATGATATCTGTAATAAAATCTTTAGAGAGGGGAAAAAAAAAGTTAATATAAACACTGTGCAAGAGACTTTAATATCTTATTTGATATTTTGTATTTCTATCAAACTTATTTCACTTCATTCTAGACAAAAAGTAGTCAGTCACTTGGTCATTTTTTCACTACTAAAATTAAACATAACAGGGTTGTCATTGAAGAAAAAAAAATGGGTGAGAATTTCTCACCCTTTCCCACAAACTGAGTGAGATTTTTATAAAATGAGTGAGAATTTATCACTAATAGATTTGGGTAGGGTAAATATCCAGTGGGTAGGGTATTTATTCCTGTGTTGGGTAAATACCCAAAATGAAGGTATTTGTGATTTTTAGTTATTTTTATTGAATGTAACTGGACCTCCAAATCTAAATCAAGCACAGTTACATGCAATAAAAGTGACCCAGTCTAAGATTCCCCCAGGATCAGAATGTTCCGAGGAACCCCCAGCTCCCCCTTTTTTTTTCTTTCATCGACTTCAGTTCTTGAGAATCCACTTTACACTCTGTGTTCTTCATTATATTTTTTCTTTGAGAAACTGATTTGTAGGGTGCGTGAATTTCTCGCAGTAATAAATTTTAATGCGAGGAAAGGAAAAAAAATGCGAGATTCTCGCATTCTCGTGAAAACACTGCATAATCATGGTGCCGGAATATCATTAACCACTTTATTTGAACAGGAGGATTGGGCTTAAAATGTAGCAGAAATTTTGAATTTGGCGGGAGAGTTGGTTACTGTTTTGAAAAAATACTTATAGAAATTTACTGTTTGCAAAAAGTGGTTAATGATATTCCGGAATAGTTGGCACCTATGCATAATTCATTAGCTCATTAAAAGTTACATTTTTTACCTACCTGTTTCTCACAATTGCCAAGCGTCTCTTGCAGTACAGCTATGAATTTAAGAGAGTGTAAAGGTGAAACTCGGTCATCATGATCAGCTGTGAATAAAAGAGTAGCTGGATACTGGATGTTATCATCTTCAGGAACTTTAACATTGTGCAAAGGAGATATTCTAAAGAAAAAAAGTTTTCATTTCAATATTTTAAAATTAAAACAACTAATTTTTAGTTTAAAATAAATAAAGAACATTAAGTTATTTATTTATTTTCAAAGCTTTTCAATTCTATGTAAAGCAAATCATAATATCATACCCATAACTCAACCCTAGACAGACTAATCTAGAAATAATTTTAAACTTCTCCGGCATATATCATTACTAGCTTAAGCATCTAGTGTTGGTGAGTCAGGGTTCGCACTAGACTGCGGGATTGTGCGATTCACGCAATGCCACATTAAATCCCACTCAAAAAAAATAACAGTCGCGGGAAAAGCCCACATGCTGGGTTGTTCAATTTTGATGTAGCAGCAAATATTTAATGGGATAAAGAATCAGATATCATTAAATTGTATTGTTATCAAAATCATTTGTGTATCACTTGTTAATTTTGATATTTATAATCTGTTGAGCTCATTTTAGGCGGGGTCAGTGGGGTGCCGTGCCCCAATGCCCTTTTTAAAAAAACATTGTTAGCTCCCCGATGATGAAAAACTAGACACTCTTTTGCCTGCTAAGTTTTTTTTTAATCTCTAAGAAAGTTTCTTTGACCCTTTTATTTGTTCAACTGTCTTTTGTTTGCTCTTCTCTGGGAAGACGGGAAGCGCTCGGGAGGCCAAGTTGGGGTAGTAGAGTAGCCGATGGTGATGAGAAGGGGGGATGGAAATCACTGTGTAAAAATTCATTCATCTACAATTTTTTTATTAATGGATGGATTTTTTTTTAAATTTTGGGGATCACTTTGAAATGCAAAAATTGATTCAGAGTCTAAATTTTAAAAAGACATCTTAATTTGTTCAAAAGTTAGAAATTTACTGTCAAAACATAATTTTTTCACCCTTTCTTACTTTGTGGTCTTCTTTCTAAGCTAGCCGGGGAAGGAAAGGCAGAGAAAGATAGAATTGATGTTCTTATCTCCTTTCGGGCTATTTCAACATTGCCAGTTAAATAAGTGACCAGCTGATTGCTAATATCAACAGAATACTTATTATGGCCGCATGATAATCCTGAAAAAAAATTTAGCTATTGTTTTCCATTAAAAAAAAAGTAATAAATAACTGGAATTTGTAGTGGAATATACATTGAATAACTGGAATAGATATTTATACCATTATATGGTTCTTTTGAACAGAAGTGTTATTAATATTTTCAAGTATCAACTATAATATTTAAATTGTTTGGAATATTGAATTAATTCTTACAGAGACAAGTGAATTATGAAAAATTGAATGAATTATTTTTTATAGGTGTAATAACTTAAAAACTGAAAAAAATTAAAAAAATGAAAATTTAGGTTTAGAACAACTTAACTTTATTAAGTTTTTCTTAATTAAACTTTTATTGATGATTCTTTACAAAGTGATCAAATAAATCTCTTATTAAAACCTTCTTCTTATGCAAAATGTTTACTTAATTAAGCATTTTCTTGTCTGTTAGGTAAGTTTGGGGGATTATTTTTGCTATAAAAAGAAGCCTTAAAAATCTTTAAAGAAATATTCTTATTAATTAATTATTTATAATTTATTTTAATAAGTTAATAGTTTAATGGTTAAGTTACTTAAAAGTAATTTAACCATTTACATAACTTAGCTTTATCAACTTAATTAATTTTATCTAATTTTTAATAAAGACTAGTAATTAATTTATTAATAAAGATTACTAATGAATTATTAATTTATAAATCAATAAAGCATTGTTTTACTGAATTCTTCATAGTTTTTTTCCCGAAGTAGAAGTGCTTATAATCAGGATATGTAATGCTCTTTTTAAGAAACACAATGCTCTTTCAAAATAATGATGCCCTTTTTTAAAACCTTTGCACCCAGCCATTTTTCCTACCTAGAATGAGCTCTAATCTTAGACATTATGTTTTTGTAATGACATTATTTTTGCTTGTAAAATGTGAAAAAAAAAAAAAAAAAAAAAAAAAAAAAAATTTTGGAAACAAAATTCTCGTTCTCACTCAGATTTTTAAAAATCCCACTTAATTTTGGAGCCAGAGTGGGAGAATCTAACCCAATTTTTTTCCCTAGTGTAAACCCTGGGTGAGTTGGCATGTCTAGCAGACTTTCAAAAAGTGTGAATTTTCATTTGCACTGTAGCAGTATAAAGATTGAAAGCAACACCCTGGCAAAGGTTTAAGAAGCAAAGTAATGACTTCAGTATTGTAAAAACGTTAGAGTCTAAAGAATAATGAAATAATCTGCTGAGTTAAAGTGTCGAAAGAAATCCCTTTCCCCTATAATGATTAATTAATTAATTTACTTGATCTTTTTTAAAGCAAGAGGCTATTTAAAGTTACAAGGAAGATGCTAATAATGAAAAACATTTTATTAAATTGGATAATTGAATATTAAATTGGACGAGAGAATATCTGAGATATGATTTTTAATAATAAGCAGTTTAGATTCAAGATTGGAATGTCTTATTTAATTAAAATTTAAATGATTTTATGTGATATGCAAATAAAATCAAATCACAATTTATGTCACATGTCAAAAAGGCTTTATATTTTTAGAAAATTTTAAGCCTATTGAATAATCATCTACTAGGCAGCAAAAAATCACAAAATCTCTCTTTTTTTTTTTAAATTTAGACATTACTATTCAACGACAGCAAAATCTTTACCTGTAACTAAATTTTAATTGGATGAAATTTTAACATAACAAATACAGTGAAAAGTAAAATTAAATAAGAATAATAATTTTAGAAAAATGGGAACTTCAAAAAATTTTGCTTATATTGCTTGCATTGTCTCACTACCTATCATATTACCAAATTTTATCCATTCCTTTAAGAAATTGCTGAGTGATATGTAAAAAAGGATTAACAATTTTCACAAAATTGAACAATTTTGATGCCTACAATTCAAGTTAAAGTAATAAAACCTGGTATGATTATTCTCTTAACTTCACACATTTTTAAGTGATTACAAACAAAAATAATTTTTAATAGATTTTCACAACTCTCAAAATTATACAAAATTTTGATAAAAAATAAATAAAAATACCATAAAAGCTTATAGTTTAAGTAATCACTTTTCATTACAAAATTTCGATTCAATCGTTTCAGTGACATTTATATCATACACCAACTGAAAACCTGTTCCTAGTATGGTAAGAGGCAGATGATAGCAAACCTAAATATATATATATTAATTTGTTGTGTGGAAGTAGGGCCTTTCTGGCAAGGTACATCACCCAACAAGTTTTACTGACCACCCAGCAGAAAAATCAGAATATCATTTTGAATGCTTTATTTCAATAGAATTACACATTGAAGCTTCATGATGGGACTAGACTAACAAAATTTTCTAGGGAGATCACTGTTGGAATTTTGAAAGTTTGTTTCTTGGAATGTTTGGAATTCTGCACGCTGTAGATGAAACTATTTAAGTATTAGCCTGCTGACCACTGTGACACGACTCATTAATTAAACAACAAAGATTTCATAACATAAAGACCTCTAATTACAATTATTTTAAACTTGCATAACAAAAAACCCTTCAAGTAATATTGTGCTTCACAGGATATTGATGTAAAGGTGGTGAAAATGCAGTTGATGCTCATTTTTACAAACTTGTAGCGACCACTCAAACAGTTCATAAAACTGAGTTATATGTAACAGTATTTGGGACCATTTGCTAGTTCGTAAAATCCCAAGTGTGCAAAAAAAAGGGTTTGCAAAAATGAGCACCACCATAGCTAAAGTTAAACACTAGTGCAACAGCCCCAACGAGGGGCCAAGCCTGCACTGTCCAACCACGCCTTCGCGACCATAGGCTCTGGGATGCAGAAGCATATGCCTCGGTCAAGTGGTCAGCCTGATTTGAAGCACTAGCGTTAAACTCTCAAGCAAGCTTGGTCCTCATTTTATTGACCACCTCAAGGGATGAAAGGCTGAGTCAACCTTGCCCAGCCCGGGAATCGAACACTGGACCTGTGGCATGGAAGTGCATTGCACTGCCGTTAAGTCACCGGGCTTCACCAATATAACTAGTCTTCCTCAATAAACGGCCTAACACAAAAATAATTTTTCACGTTAGATAAGTAGATACTGAATTAATTAAAATTTACAAGAATTCAGAGTACGACTGCTATGATTCCTTCAACACACGTGCATATTATCCATGTAGCTGTACCATGATGTTATATAGCTATAGAATAACTAAGTTTTATACACAGGAAGTACTAGTACTAATACTACTTACTACTACTAAAAAAAAAATATATATATATATATATATTTGCATAAAATAAATAACATTGCTAATAATGTATCCAAAATCTATAAATATTCTTCAAAAAAAAAAAAATCTAAATTTGAATGTCAATTTGATTTTTTGCATTGTATTTCATCGGCCATTATTTTGTAATTAGAAGAGTATGATGGTTGTATCGCTTTTGTGCGGTCAATCATTAAAAAGGAGGCTCAGGAGTTCTGGTCACTTAACTTACACCATGTACAAAGTTACAAAATTTAACTTCAGTTCCTTCAGACATTTTTATGAGACGCATGATCAAAAAAAGCATGAAGAACACAACAGAGAGACATACTTTTTTTTTTATAAGGTTGTTTTCAGTTTCCAGATACTTGAAATGGATAAAAATCACAAAATTTTTAACTCCAAGTAATGAAATGACAAAAGTCTTATTTTAATCATATATCGTATTTATTCATGTATAGTGTGTATGCATGTATAATGCACACCTCGTACTTCACAAGAAAAATAGATAAAATTGTAGGCCTAGAACTAACTTTCAACCAACTTGCAACCATTATTAAAGTTTCCAGTTTGGTTTTAGCATTGGTTTATTCTTCTCACCATTTTTAATTTGTACAGTATGAAATAATCCTAAAATGTTTTTATCTAGTTTGTTTTCCTGTTTATGAACATTTTGCCATATCAGTAGCTATCTTGTTGCATCATACTAGGTAAGAGCTCTCGTTTGGCTTCCGTAAGCACAAGATGATGTCATTCGATGTCCCATGCCGTTGATTCGAATTATCGTTTACTGAATCAAATGTGTAAATCATAATCGGATTGCGTGCACTTTCGAGGCCGTTTCTTGTTCTCTACCAGGGAATCGTTAAAGGTTGTTGGATGAAGATGTCGGCAGTTTTGTATTAGGATTTCAGTATGTGATAATTCTCTCAAGCTAGTACCCTGTTTAGGGTGTAACAGAAGTTATGGATTTTTTTTTTTTTTTTTTTCTGCAGTCAAGCTCGGAATCCCGGTGATATGTTTATTCAAGTGCTGTAAGAATAAGCAGGAATTGAATCTTCAGTGTGGTGTGCCTCTCGGGTATACGGTGGTAATTAAGAACGCTATTTTACTTTTAAAACATTTCTTTTTAAAGCGTTAATGTCATGGCCATATTAAGTTTGCTTTTAATCAGATAATCTGTTAATTAGAATATCCTTTTTATCTGTCAGCCATATTAAATTATCTAGTCAATTTTTAATGTAACTGTTTTATTTATATTGTTATCGTTAATAAATTATAAGGGTTGCCCAAATGAAAAGTGGACAGGTTGAAAAAAAATAATACCTTTATCGTAAATCAAAAGAAATTGCCATGGACGTTGAAACACAGGTTCCAGTGTTGCGGCAGCAGCTCGATGCCTTTGTACAGCTTCCTTCACTCCATTGTTTGAATGGAAACGTTTCCCCTGTAAGGCTCTCTTAAGTGGCCCGAAGATGTGAAAGTCACAGGGTGACATGTCCGGACTGTACAGGGGGTGCTCCAAAACCTCCCAATGGAATGTGTTTAAGGTCCTCTGGGTTTCCTGGGAGATGCATGGGCGGGCATTGTCATGCAGAAGAATCACTCCTTGTGTGAGAAGGCCTGGCCGTTTGTGTTTTATTGCTTGTCGCAGTTTCATCAGAGTACTGCAATATTGTGCGGGATTGATAGTGCTCCCTTGGGGCAGGAACTTGATTAAAAGTGGTCCACGACAATCTAAGAAAAATGAAAGCATCACTTTCCATGCAGTTATCGTAGCTTTCGATTTCTGTGGTGGAGGAGATGAGCTGTGTTTCCATTGCATACTCATTTTCTTGGATTCGGGTGTGTAGTGGTGGCACCAGGTCTCGTCGCCCGCAACGATATGATCCAGAAATGCGGGATTCTCCTCATAACGGATCAAGTGCTGGAGACAGAAGCCCGTTTGTCGTTTCTGATGATCAAGGTTCAGGTGTTTTGGTACCCATGCTGCACACACTTTCCTGTACCCCAGTTGGTGGATAATGGTGTGAACCGTTCCTTAACTCAGGTTGAGTTCGTGACTGATTTCACGGTCGTAACCCTTTGATTAGCTTGGATCATTTCATTAATGGAGGCAATGGAATCATTGGTGATCATTTTGTTTGCTTGGCCCGGTCTCGGCAGATGCGATATTGTTTGCCGCCCTTCACGGAAACTTTTACACCAATTGTTTACAGCCGTACGACCTAAACAGTGGTCGCCATACACTGTCACCATTCTTTGATAGATGTCCGCATTACGCACCCAGACATCGTACTACTGCGCGTTGTTCTGATCTGGACGCATCCATGGATAGCACGACTTTCCTTTCGCACAATTTAATCTCCTACAAACAGGTTTCACGGTTAAACGTTGTCTGAGATGCATACATCATACCGCCCTTTATATACTTGTGCAGTGGTGCTGCTATCGATACATTCAGTCTGATGTTATCGCACATGTCCACTTTTCATTTGGGCAACCCTTATAATTTGTTACATTTTACTTAATGACTGTTTATTGAGTTAGTCTGCAAAAGGTACCCGCCTAATCAGTTCAACTGCACCGTGCAGTCAATCCTGGGATGGCCGGATGAACAGTTTACGTATAAGTCAATCACTGACAGTTTAAATGTTGAAGAAGTACGTCTTAGAGAGGATACTTTAGCACAAGTAAGTGTCGCTACATTTAAAAATTCTATTGTTTAAAAAAAAATGTTTCTATTGTTTAAATTAAATTGTTATCTAGTATATAATGCACACTATAAATTTGAAATGCAAGTGAATTTGAAAGTGACTGAAATTTTCAATTAAGTGGTTGGAATTGAAGACGATTATAAAAGGTTACTAATTGTGCCAGTGATGACAAGGACTGTGATGATAATGCTAGTAGCAACAATGACAATTGCTAATTAATTTTAAAAAATAATGTTACCAGCAAGTTTGTATAAAATAAAGTGCAAATAGTGAAATAAAGATGCTACAATACTTTTTTTATTGAGAAAGGTTTTTCTAGATTTATTATTTACTCTGAATAAATACTTGATTTATACGTAGATTGTAGATTACATGCAGCAGTAAAAATATATTGTGTATAACACACATTCCAATTTTTTGCCTTAATTTTTTTTTTTTTTTTTAAAGTGTACATTATACACGAGTAAATGCATTAATATATGAGCATTGTAATACAAGTGTGTATTTAGAATTTAATTTTCTTCTTGCATTTATTTAAAAGGTTTAAAAAAATTGCAGTTGATTATCATGATTTAAGTGAGTGATAAATTGTTGCCCCATGCGTAGCATTTACACTTGTTTTTCAATAATTGAGGAGTGTTGGTTATGTGATGGAATTTTTCATCTGAAAAAGCAATGTAGATTCATTCTGCATCAGGTTGTGTACGAAGTAACATGGATGATACAATACCACTTGGTTCATCCTTGCAAGCCACATGGGCTACCTTACTCTGACCAGTGCCCATAAACTTTGAAAATTAAATAAATAAAATTTGACTACTTAAATCTCAGTGTCTTTAATGAAGTGTTACACATACAAATGTATACAGAAATAAATTTTTAACCTTAATACATTCTCAGTATAAGATGAGAAATTCAGATCAGCATAAAATATTTAATTTGATACACCAGTCAACCATCACAACTTTTAACTGTACTTTGAAGAAGGACATAAAAAAGTAGTAGTAAAGAACAAACAAGATTAATAAGAATTTCGGTGCTTGAAAAGTACTTTTTACTCTGTTTGAGGTTAATTTAATAGTTATTGATAAATTTAATTATTTGTTATTGACAACACTAACATTTTAAAGAAAAGATTTATATCCTACAAACTTTCTCCTATGAGGCAATATGGAAAAGAGTTAAAAGGAAGATAAGTGCCAAAATATTATCTTTAGTAACCTGTAACCAACGTCTGATCATACTTTGGCCTTAGATTTTGTTTTAGCAGTCTTTTTCATGTTGGACCAAAGCAGCCCCAGTTGATGGTACTCAAGTTGCTTTGAAAGGTAAAACGCAGTTGAATAAGCAACATTTAGTCTCAAACTTTTAATAATGATCCCTGTAAAATTATTCATTAAATTACAAGTTAATCACTATTAATGTTGGAGGGTCACCCATAGTGAAACTCTTAGTTTAAATTGAAGTTACTATTTGAAAATGTCAAAATTTTTCTTTTAACTGTCCTAAGAGGAGCACAACCTAAACAATCGCCTTAACATTTCCTGTTACAGTTCAACACTCAATATTTTTCTTTTAACTCGTATAACATAATGTGATAAAAATATAACTTTTCATATTTCATTCTGAATATTAATCCTGCAACCAAATCAGTTTAAATACAATTTTTAGTTGGGTTATGTTAACTCATGAAGCACTCAGATAAGTGTCATTGTAATAATTTATTTGCAATGATACATTGATGCATTCAAATGTGCAAGATTCTGTCAGCTATGATAATTGGGCATGAGTTTTTGTGATC
Organism: Cheiracanthium punctorium; assembly: GCA_038373885.1. NCBI lineage: Eukaryota > Metazoa > Arthropoda > Arachnida > Araneae > Cheiracanthiidae > Cheiracanthium > Cheiracanthium punctorium. The sequence continues at coordinate 144,028 of JAWZYV010014827.1, read as the reverse complement.
ATATAATAAAAATACAACAAATGTGCATGTAGTGTGAAATTTTAATAACTTTGATAAATGGTTACCATTTAAATGTGATATTAAAGAGAGCATCATACTTAATATTAGAAACACTACCATAACACATTGCTTAAGCTTTTGTAGTAAGCTATTAAAATATTGAATACTAAAAAGTTAATTTAAACTAAGTTCTTTTAATTGATACACTACCTACAGTATTTATACCAAAAAAATCACAATTTAGGTTTAAAGGGTTTTTCATTAAGAGTGATACAATTTAAAAATTAAAAAGAAACATAAATTATTCAGTGAGACACACTTTTTATTCATTTTTTTTAAAGCTTACATTATGCCATTAAGTATGAAAAATAATATCATTCATGTAAGCACCACGACTTCTCTGTACATAGCGCATTCTGTCAACCCATTTACTACCACTCTTTCACATAAATTTGGTGTTATTTCATGAATAACACGTCCAGTGCTGGTTTTTAACTGCTCAATTGTTATTGGATTATCACCATAAACTTGTGGCTTAACGTACCCCAAAAGAAAGAAATCACAAGAACTGAATGATGCCGCGTAATGAATTCTTCTCAAATTTTGTTCAATATTCACAAATGAACACTGATTTTGATTAAACAATTTAATAATTTTGAAATGTTGTTCAAGCGTGTATCTTTCCATGATTAAATGGCAAAGCATACTAAACACAAATGACACAAGAAATGTCAAAAAAGAATGTGCAGTGTTGCCATTCTAACCATTTAAAATTGTATCATCCTTAGTGGAAAAACCCTTTACATCAATTACAATTGTGAATATATCAGACAAGCTTGATATAATTATACATGCCAATATATTGAACTGAAATACAATTGGTCTACTACATTCATAGCTTTGGTTGATAAATAACTATGATGCAATATTTATACTTATGCATTTATAAAGAATTTAGCTGTAAGTTTTATCTCTGATTAATAACATAGAAATTTTATAACTTTTAAACACTGAACAGAGTAAGAATGATTTTTGCTCATTTTTGAAACATTGAAATAAGTTGCTCAAAAAGGCATTTGTGTAAATGAAACATAAATTGGCAAGTATCTCAGTATGTAACATAAAAACTTACTTCATAAGATATTTGAACTGTTCTTCATCATCATCAGCACAACAATAATCACTTTTCCAAGCACGACCAATAGTAAATCTATGATATCTGAGCAGATCCATTACTCTACATGGAAAAGGTTAATAAATTGTACTAGTTTAAAATAAACGAGCATACATACTTTTTACATTAATATACCCAATTAAGTATAAGTATTAACAACTTCCTCCAATTTCAACTAATATTTCTACTATCCCAATCTCTATTATTTATAGGTTAAAGAGAATGAATTACAATTTGTATTAGGTTTGCAAAATGTTGAAAGATAATAATTTTTACATGAAAACTTAAGAAAATTTAAGCAAATTTCAAAAAGAAAGGCAATGGTAATTGGGGGTATCAATAAACTGATTTATGCAAACAAGAAAAAGGAAAACTATACAATTTTTTTCGATTCTTAGTATCATTTGGTGGAATTTTTAACACTAGAACTGCGGGATGGGTCATTTTGACCCAAAACCAACTTTTCAAAAAGTTGAGAACTGAAATTTTTCAAAAATCGTGACTTTTCCTAACTTTATGTTATTAATTATCTGTAAAAAATTTAAGCTCGTAACACTTTTATCTGCGTTTTGTTTTTAATATGTATACTTAATATTGCGAAATGGGTCATTTTGACCCAAAACATCCCACGAGTCTGGAATCCGAAGTTCAAATTAAATAAGCGTCATTATCATTCATAAAATGAACGGTAATAACATAATAAATGGTATAATAGCATACTATTATGTCATTTTCACTGCAACGTGAATTTTACAAGTCGGGTCAATTTGACCCATACCGCGGTATTAGGTATACCTATCTCAAGCGACGTGGTTCTAATAAGAATTATAGCAACAATATTTTTGTACTTTTAATGTAATATTAAACTTAATACGAATGTTAAGATTGAACTAATGTCATTACCGTTGAAATTTAATTTTATTGTTGCATTGCAATGTGAATTCTACAAGTTGTGTCAATTTGACCCAGCCTGCAGTATTAGGTATATCTGAAACACTGCGGTTCTAGTGCTAAGGCCATAATTTTTTATATTAATGCTCAATGTCAGATTAAAAAAATGTAAGAATTTTTCAGAAGAAAAATAACTTTTACTAGGACTCTGCAAATTAGTCAACATTAATTTTATATATTTTGAATAACTATTAATTCATTTTTTATGCAATTCTATAAATTAAAGAAGAAAAAATAGTTTAAAAAATCTAAAGAAATGCACTGCAAGTATAAAAACTAAAAGTAAAAAATAATCATTATATATATTTTTTCGGTTGTAATATAACTTCCAAAACTTGGTATAACTTGATTTCTGGAATTAAGGTTAAGATAAGAATATGGTGTCTACCACATAAAGTAAACATGATTTCTTGAGCTTTTCTTGACTACAATAAACAATCCCCAAATGTGAAAAATACACCATGCCGATATAATTAATTAAGAAAAATGATACTTTAAAATTTAATGTCATCATTAATATATTAAGTTCAGTGGCACACACAAGGGTGGGGTCCAAGGGGTCCGAACCCCTTCCAAAAGAGTCGCCTATTTTCCATCCTTAAATCGTCATATAATTTTCGACTTTTAAATATGTTAGAAGAAATCAAATTCTTATTTTCAGCAATTAGGATAGATAAATAAAAACACATTAAAAGGGGGCTACGATAAAACTATTTAAAAAACCCACATTTTTTCACCTGGTTGCTGTCACAGCTTTATGTGTTAGAACCCCCTCAAAGAGAAAATTCTGTGTGCGCCACTGATGAAGTTATAGTAATATTTAGTTGCAGGAGCTACCTAATAAAGCATATTTAATAACATAAGCTTAAGGTTTTTACTTTTTTATACATAAGGTTTTTATTTTTTTATACTATGCCACAGAAACTTTGTGATTTTCTGTCAAGGTTACGTATAAGCAAATGGTTAACTCAATACCTTAATATTTCCTTTATATGTGAATTGCAAAATTTGTTACAATCATAAGTTTTTCAAACCCAATATTTGAATAGCTACATAGTAATAAAATATTTAGATACTAAAAATTATTACTCTCCCTAAAATAGATATGCAAATATCATGAGCAAAATTAGATATACAAATCTCATGAACACACAAAAATATGGACAGTTCAAAATCCAGTAATACAAATATAAATATATATATATATATATATATATATAATTAGCTATATAGATCCCCATAAAGCTAAATTTATTGTTTAAAATATTTTAACATTACAGCTTGTATTTATAAGATGTCAATGGTTTTCAATCAGATTAATAAAATCAGCAATTTAAATAACAACATTAATCAGCCATTAATAGCATACCTATTAAAATCTTATTTTTTCCTCATTTTTGATAGATAAGATTAGAAAAATGAAAATTAAGGTAACATGCAATACTTTAAAAAATATTTAGCATCTCAATGAGTAAAAAGAAGCAGTTTTTGCAAAAGATTTAATACAAAGTACTTTATTTAAAAATTGAGATAGAAAAGAAATTTCAAACATAAATTAGTTTTTAAGAACTAATATTTTCTTAATCTCTACAAAATTTTTTGAACAGTATGTCTCTCTGATACACTTTTCTAAAAAACTACAGAGTTTTATCACCTTAAAATTTGGGTATGGTATCAGAAAACATGCTATCTGAGAATAAGAAGATGCAATTTTCATTTTGGCAGAAAATTAATTTAAAAAAAAGTTTGACTAAAAAACTTTAACATATCCTAAAAAAAAAAAAAAAAGAAAAAGAAAACTCATTCTTCTTAAATTTTTTTTCACCCAGATTTCTAATGTTAGGTATTTTTAACAAAAGAAGTTAGAAGAATTTAAAAAAAAATTCAACTGTTTACCTGGAATAAATATTTCAGAAAAGTTTACTTAAGAATTTTTTAAAAAAATATGAAAAAGGCAATTTTATTTATCTTTAAAACATCCCAGGACCATATTCATATTGATTTAACATTTCAGCATCAATTTTATTTTGTTTTTAACTGTCTGTTTTAGAGATTTTTTGAAACTGAGTGATGTTTCTTGAACTTGAGCCTCATATATTTTTCTGAAGGAATACTTCATATTACGGCATGGGTCTGTTCCCATTTTACAACTTTTATGTGACAGGAAGCACTATTATTAAAATGCATGAAAGCATCTAAAACATCCAGTTTCAAAGTAGTAATTGAAACAAAAACATTTTTTAGATAAGCATTCCCACAACAATGGTTAGAACATTCATCCGGTTTCTCAGTTCTATCATGTGTGCATTTGCTCAAAAGTTTATCGACAGAGAACAGAAAAGTCCTAAGAGAAGAAAGTATAAGTTCTCACAAGAAATGTTTGTGAGTGCACTGTTTTTAAAGCTTTATTAGTCCACGTTTGTTTGCATATTTAAAAGCCATATTTTGAGTGCTTATTCTAAACAGACATAAATGATACATGTATGGAATTGTTTCAGTCTATGTTTTAGGCTAACTGAAAATTTAAAAAGGTAAGCCATTTTATGTTCCATGTGCCTTGCATTTTGGCTGAAACTGCTGGCAAGAGTAAATTTTTAAAATACTTTAAGCAAATTTATTTCTTTAAAGTTTTGTGAACTTTTTGGCAAGCACTTTTGATTAAAATTTATCCCAAATTATTTCAATTACAATTCACACATATTATAATAATAGCTTGAGTACTCAAACTATTTATTTTGTTATGTAAAATAGCACAACAAATAATTCAATTTCTGTAAAAAAATAAATAAATAAAAGGTTAAAAAGGTGGCTAATCTTCCTTTCCCATATATAACATGTGTATCTATAAGAGTGCTTTAAGTCAGATTATCTGTTTAAGATTTACATATTTAGCGAAGTGCATTTACAACTTACTGATGAAGCTGCCAAGTAATTTAATTTTTATTATTTATGCTCCTAATGGATAGAAATTTACATCAAAATTATTAACAGTGGTGTTACAGAGGTTTAGGCCTTTTGAATCAGAAAAAAAAATCAACTTTTGTATCAATTTTGCAGGTTTTTGTATCAGAAAAAAATCTAATTTTGTATCACTTTTGCAGCATAAAAAAAATATTTTTTGTATCAGTTCCGAAGACTTCTGCACCTTAAAAAAGCTATTTTTGTATCAGCTTGAGACTTTAATATAAAAAATATCTGCTTAATATTATTCTGCTAAATATTATTATTTGAATTATTTATGACATATTCAAGGATCTTTTCTAGGGACAAAAAGGATTCACTACTGGATGAAAGAGTTATTCCCTTTTTGGCTAGAAACAAAAACGAGTAAGCTGGATACAAATTCATATGCATTATTTTAAATCAAATGTCCTCAGGTTCTCGAGCCTAATGAAGCAACATGAAAGAATACAAACTGCTTTTAGGAGCCTGATGCAAAAAATTGGGGAAAGTTTCAATTTTTGAATACTCTTAAAAAGCCTCAGAAAATGAAAAAAAATCTAGAGGCCCAAAATGGAATCAAAATGCCTGAGACTTGGCATGCCTGTCTAATGTTTATAAAAGTTTTCAGCAAAAATGTCTTATTTTCTTGATAATGTCATAGATTCTATTTTCTTGACAAACTTAGTAAAATACAGAGAACACAGTCAAATCTGTTTAGCCTGTTATTTCTATTCCCCCCCCCCCCCCCAACAAGAGAGTAAAATGTGAATATCCCCAGGGAATCCAGTCCCTAGGGACTGGCACTGAACTTTCTGTTTGACTGGTGTCAGTCCCTTGGGAGTGGCATTCAACTTTTTCTGTAGCAGCACCAGTCCATTGGACCAACTCAATGACAAATTAAATATTAAAACAAAGTAGTCTTCTATTAATTTTCCCTTCCCAAATATCACTTGAGCACTCACTGTAAAGTGCTCATTCGCTGCTAGCTGAACAGAAAGGGCAGGAACATCAAGCCTGCTCAACATGCTAATATATTTTCTTTATTTTTCTAAAACTAGAAGTTAATATATTTTTACTGAAATATTTTACTGCCTTTCATATTTAAAAATACATTAACTTGGTTGATTATTCTGCAGCAAAATACATGATCACTTATTTACTCTGATACCACATAGTGAATTCTTTTTGAGGATTTTCACAAATATTCACATATTTGTTAAAGAAAAGCACTTTAAAGTCAAAGACCCACTGCAATCTAAATAAAAATTGCCATATGAGCCATGTTGTTTTCTAGCAGGCCATTAATACATATGAAACAGTTAGTATGTAAAATGGAAAGATAAAACTTACCCTACTAGAGCAATAACACTTCCATATAGTTCAGGTCTTTGGTTCATACATGCAGCAACTAATAATCCTCCATTTGAACCGCCATTAATAATTATCCTACATAATTTAACAGCTATTAATTTGTATGTATAATGCTACAGAACATTTTCAGACATATTTAAAAACTAATATTAAACTTTACACCACAACTTTTCCTGAATGTAATATTATTATAAGATAAAATTTGTAATATGGATACTTTTAAAACTGGACTGAATTTGATCTTATAATTTATAAACGAGTAACAAATAGATCAAATTAAAAAATCAATTTACAGTTGAAAACAGCTTCAAAGTAACTGTTTTGACTTTAATTCTACAACTCAAAATGCCATTGACCATCAGATGTTATTAATGGAATTGCTTAGATAGAAACATGACAATATTTTTGTTCTTTTTTAAACTTTTCCTTCTTTGCTTTTATATTTTTGTTTAATTACATGTATAAAAGCACATAACAGTAGCAATAATATGAACAAGTCAAACACACTGACATGTTTGATCAATTCATACTAAAGTTGTAGCATGATGGCACTGCATTGCCTGAGACTAAACATTGCATTGTTGTAAAGCATTTAAAGGGTTAAATACAGAGTGAAAAAGATTAGTTAAATGATGACTGTAAGCCAAATGTCGAAAGAAAAGTTAATATAAAGACCTACATATAGCCTTTCAAGTTACTCTAAAAAATACTTTTTTTTTCCTTTGGTGTACCTGTGTATAGATTTCTTCAAATAACTTTTACAGGTCACATATTAATAATTTCAAACAAATGACTGATATAATGAAACTGAAAAAATCTTTTCATAATAGATAAATGAAAATCTGATAAAAAGTCACATTTAAAGGCTTACTTTCCAGCAGATGTATATTTCTTTTCAATCAAATATTCAGCAGCTGCAATAAAATCATCAAATGAATTTTGTTTGTTGAATTTTGTTCCCCCTGCATGCCATTTTCCTCCATATTCACTGCAAGGTAAAACAGGTAACAAATAAGAATTAAATTACATTAAAAAAAAAAAAAATTCACAACTTTCTGAACTCAAGAAATCACACAGTGGCCTTCTTTGATAATAAACCAGTTAATTATTTTGGATTGGTCATCATCTTGTTATGACTGCCAGGTCATTTTTTTGGTTAACTGGCTATGATAGAATTTACATAAGCTTTGGTTATTTAACTGGATCCTGAATATTGTCATGTATTACAGCTTCTTAATTTGATAAAACTGCACCTATTTTAGTCATTAAAATTTTTGAAAAATTCTGGTTCTTTGACTTTTTAAGAAATTTTGTGAAGAGTGTTGAATAACTTTATTTTGATGTATTTATCTGTAATAATCATTAAGTACAACACACTGCATTTTTACCGTTCAGAGGCTCTGTGGTTCTAAATTAGCCATTTATTATTGCTAAATATTTAACAAGATGAGAGATGCTATGACAAACTTAAGTGTATAACTAACTCTCAGTTTAATTTGTTTTTAAAACCAAAACCAAAGAACTCAGATTTCCCCTGAGAAGGTTTTCGCACAATTCCTGTACCCGCAAACAGAACATTTTACTCAAAATGGCTTTTTTTTAGATTAAAAAAAAAAAATCCTTCTATAAATTCAGTTTCAGGCAGTTTTTTCTTGAATGTAACCTTGCTCATATAAAGGCATTGTTCCTATATAGACGTGTAAGTTTCTGCACCTATTTTAGTCATTTGTAAGTCCACAATTTGTGCTTGATTTGTAAATCAGAATATAAATCACTCTAAAATTATTGTTGATAGTTTACAGGTTGATTCAAAAGTAATGTGACTAATTTCAGAGTATCATAAATTTTTATTGAATTAAGACATTTTCCATGTTGCTACCTTTAGCATGGTACACTTTACGTAAATGTTTAGGTCAAGCCAAAAGAGCTTTTCTGACCATTTTTGTGGGTATTTTTCCAACTTCCTCTTATTGCTTTTTTAAGCTCTTGAATTATTCTTACTTTACGTCTATTAAATTGTTTTTTTAACTATCCCCCATAAAAAAATAATCGCAAGAAGCATAGTCAGGGGGTGATGGTACCCATTTCTTAAGAGGAAGAAAATTAATTTAATCTTTCAGCAGTTTCATGGTTGATTTTGCAGTATGACTTAGTGCAGAATCTTCATGAAAAAAAAAAGTTTTCTTGAGGGTAGAGAAGTTTACTGTCTTAGATCATATGCTTTAAAACTTTATTCTGATAGTATTTAGCATCAATTTTAGCCTTTGGTTCTACAAAAAATGGTTTTGTTAAGCATTGAGAGGACATTCTCACCCGTAACACTTGATGGCCAACTTGCCTTTTGCAAAACAGCAGCGTCTTTGCGATGCTGTTCACATGAAAAATATTGTATCGTTAACTTAATTAAAATCAATACCAAATTCCTCCGGATATATATTTCGGCCGCAAGTTCACGGCCATCCTCAGTCCTTTCCTTCCCTCATGGGAATGGCGTGGCTGCTTGCCTCTTCCTCCTCTCTTTCGGCGCATGACGTCACTCCAGGTTTCGTCGATGGTTGCATGGGTAGTACCGTTGATGCTGCCCTCTGTTGACATTATTTCCAAAGATTCACGTAAGTAAGCGTAGGTATGGTTATTAAAGTTGGCTATTTTTTGAATTCCTTGAAAATCTATTGTGATAGGGTTATTTAACGCAAGGCGGGATAAGGCTGTAGGTTGTCTATTAAATTTCATGTCATTAATATGTTCGGTTTGGCGATCTTTTATTTTTCTTTTAGTTACCCCAATGTAGCAACCGGTTATTTTATTTTCGTTATTTTTTATGTTAATTTTATAAATTCCTGCGGTGTCTGTGGGTTTGATTTGGTCTTTTTCTGATCTGATACATTGGAAAATGGTTTGATTTGGTTTAATAGGGATCCTGATATTTTTCTTTAGAGCAGAGTGTGATATTTTATCAGCGGCTCCTCTGCAGAAGGGAATAGCAGTAGTGAATTTTAGTTTTGGTTTTTGTCTATTGCTGATTGTATTGAGTTTCTTTTTTCTTTCTTTCACTAGTTTATTGAAAATATGTTGTGGGTAATTTGCTTCATGGCACTGTTTCATGATAAATTGGAGTTCTTGTAAGAGATTTTCGTTTGAGCAAATTGTTAACGCGCGATCAATGTAGGATCTAATTGCGGCTATTTTATAATTAAACGGAGTATTTGACTTAAAATTAACTATTGCGGTATTACTTAAAGGTTTTCGATATACGGTGGTTTGAAGCTCGAAATTTTTATTTTTCATTATTCTGACATCTAGATAGTTTAGGGAATTGTTAATTTCTTTTCCAAAAGTGAATTTTATGTTAGGGTCGAGTTAGTTTAATTTATTCAGGAGTTTGTCGTCGGTGACTATGGCAAAAACATCATCTACGTAGCGCACCCACAAATGAAAAGATTGGTTAAATTTAGTATTGATTTCATTTTCTAGAAGTCGCATTTTTCAATTCGCTACGATTCCCGAGATCGGTGACCCTATTGGCACATCGCGCATTTGTTTATGATAACGGTTATCAAATTGGAAATAAGAGTTGTTTAATATCAGGTTTATGGCTCTTGTTAAGGTATTGACTATCTCTTCATTTTTGTAGGTTAGGACTATTTGTTTATTTATGATAGAGATCATTTCGTTAATGTCAGTGGATAGGTAAAGATTAACTGCGTCAAAACTGACCATGCTTTCGTTTTCATTGAGAATAAATCCATTTATATATTTTAAGGAATCATCTATGTACTTAATTCCACTAATGATTTCTTAAAATATATAACCTCCGACTTCATGGAATGCAGAAAATGTTGCGTTGGTGTCTGAATGTGTTCAAAAAGATCATCGCCAAGTACTTTCAGAAATCGGAAAGGCTGAATACTTATCGAAGACAAGTTTTCAGAGCATTCTAACGGAAGATCTCAACATGCACCAAGTGTCCCAAGCACACTGTCCCTCGATTGCAGAGTACTGTACAAAAGGAGGAACAAATTACAGTATTGGGTAATTTAATCGACAAAATTGATAAGGACCCAAGTTTTTCATATCCCCCTATTCCCCAGTTATAGCCCCATGTGTGTGACTTTTACCTGTTCTCATTAACGAAAAACAAATTACTATGACGCTGATTTAGGGCATCAGAAGAGGTGAAAGCTGCATTGCAGGAAGCCTCACGGGAGGTTGCAAGAAATGGCTTCCAGCTGTGCATCCAGAAGTTATAAGAACATTGGCAGAAGTGTATCATAGCCAAGGTGACTACTTTGAAGGTGGATGTACTTCAGTGATGTGAACTATTCAGGGCAAAGAATTTTACACCTTGTCACCAACTTTTGGATTGTACCTCATATATGCCACTCTATATTGCACAACACATAAAAACTTTGACCTTGTTGAAGCAGCAGTTCCTAATTTTGGGGGATTTTGTTTTGCTTTTTTAGTCAAAAGAAAATTTAAAAAGCATCAATGAAATTCCACAGTCGATTTTTTAAAAATCATCCTAATATACATGTATTTAACTTTTTTTTTATATCAACACAATTAATATTCAGCTTTTGAAAAACAATTCATAAAAGAAAAAACAGTAATGCACCAGAACGAACAGGATTTGGACATAGTGAAATCACATAACCATAGAATAAGTGAATGCAGTTACTTTACAATTACAGTAAAAGCTCGACTATCTGGAAAGTGTTGAATGCCGGATAAGTGAAAATTCCAGATAGTTGAGCTTGTAAAAAAAAAAAGATAGAAACATTCGCCAGTAAAACCAGAGGGGGAGGGGAGGGGGGCATTATGCGTGTGCATACTACTCAATTTTTATTTATGTATTTTTGTAACAAAGTTTTAATTGAATTTATGCTAATGCATGTTTATATTGCTGAGTTTAAAGATGTTACAAGACTTTCATTATCATATGTCTTTGCATACTTGGGAAGATTAATAATAAATTAAAGTAATAACACCTGCCGATTTTCAAAGCTTAAAAGCTTTACACTAAGAAAGTGATAAAATAATAATAATAAATTTAGTGTTATTTCCTGTCCCCCCCTCCTTCCTCTTCAGTTTCTATTCAGAGACAACATAGTCAAATCATTGGAAGGCCTAAGCCGGAAAGTAGGTCACGAATCACTACATTTAAATAATCAGCAATCAGCATTTCTGCTATGTGATTATTTTAGCGCAAAAGATGAAACATATCATAGTTCTGTGTTAATCATTTAAAAAAAATAAAAGAACTTTTTGAGAATAATGTAAACACATTGCTATAGTAATAAACAGTATGATCCCGTTTTTATCTCCTTGTCGTCCCTTCTATGCTTGCAGAAGCAACAGTGAAATGTTGTGTTCTTGTATTTTGTAATCATTTAGGCTGTTTTTCTTTCGTATTTTTAAACACTCCATTGAGATTTATGGAAATATTAGTATTCTCTGGTAATTGGAAATTTGTACCTGTTGCCACCGTGCTGTTTGGACAGCTGGAGAGGGGGGGGGGGTCACCGTACTAATCAATCTTTTGAGAAGACACAAAAAAGAAAAAGAGGGAAGCTGAAAATTTTCCGGTTACTTGGATGCCGGATAATCAAACTTTTACTGTAATATAATTGGCATAATTTTTAATGCTATGGCCATAGCAAGTTATTGATAATTGATCACACTCACTATAGTACACTATAACTTGAAATATGTAAGTGATGAAATACTTTATCTTGGTCATACAACGAAAATACGACCGCAGTAAATTTTCAATGACAAAGGAAAAAAATGTTTTTCAATGTTCTCATTATTATGAATTAGTAATATTATCATGTTAAATTTAAACATTTTTCACAGTATTTGTATGAGTAAAAGTTAACATTCAAAACTACGAAGGAAGTCATCAACTATGTCTAACAGGAAAAGATACATATTCATATGAAATGTATTAGAGCGTTACCACATCTTAAAAAATCTAGTCTGCAGATAAGGATTTTTAGTGTTGAAATTTACAGTTACGAATATTTCAGTTAGTGCATGATTTTAAAGCATATGTTACCTTGAATAAATTTTGTAGAAATTGTGTTTTAAGTAAGCTATTTTAAAAACTAAAATAAATATTTCATGTCAAGTATAAGTTTCAGTAATTTTTATAGAAAAAGGTATCCATTTTTCAGCTGAGAAGAACAGACATTTAATAATATTTTTAAATGTATTCAAGGGAAAATTAAGCAACAAAATGACAGTAAATTAACGAAACACAACCTTGCAATAACGAAATTCATTGTAAGAATGTGTTTTGATAAATGTCCTTCACTAAACAATTAATATAAAAATAAATAAATAAATTCATTACCCGCCACCTCTTATATTTGGATATGCTACAACACCACCAAAGTGTCGAATGAAGATAAGCCTAAATACATTGAAGGTTGGAAGAATATTATGATTAAATCCTCCATAACCATACATGAAAGCTGGAGCTGAACCATCATTAACAGCACCCTGTGAGAGAGAGGGAAAAAAAAGTTTTATATATACACACAGATATATATTTCATCCATTATTGTATGAATATTATTTTATATTTTTGTTTGCTCTCAAAACACAAAGATTTCCTTTCCCATCAGCAGGGGCGGGGGAGGGGGGGAAGAGAGTAATGTGCTAAAAGTAGCGAAACTATAGTAGTCGCTACTTTTTTGAGTAGTTTGCAGTGAGTGCACTACTTTTTAAAAAAGTAGTGTAATTTGCAGTGCAATGCAAAAAGTCAGTAATTTGTAGAGCTTTTTGGAAACTACTTTTAACGTTATTCTTGCCATGTCATCACTTCGGGCATTTGATTACATGGTCCGATTATTCTTTCTTCCAAGCATAGAATTAGAATTGATACTTGAAGTCCCCCCCCCCTCACACACACACACATATGCATGTACACAAATTACTTTAATTTGGATTGATTTCCTTCTCCCACCTTACTGTCGACACATGGTTGAAAGACCCTTGTATCGATATTGTCCTCAAACTTTCACAGATGTCACTGAGTATCACTCATGTGTAAAAGAAAAAGTAGCAACATTTACGCTTCATACTAAGGCAAGGCACATTAGATGATCCAGAAGGGACATGTGCCTCCACCCCAATGATTCAAGTTTAGACCATAAAAATTCATTTCACAGAGTTATTAAGTTTTAGCAATACTTTAAATATTAGCTCTAGCTATTCATTAGAGCAATAGTTTTCCCTAATTAGGATATCAATATCCTAAAATCTGAATGTAAATTGAATCTTTTAGCAAAACTTGTCACCTAAAAGTAGTTGTATTTGTAGTTAACTGCATTTTTCGAAAAGTAGTAGTAGTTCACAAAAAAAGGTAGTTTTTCCAACCACTGCCCATCACCATTCCATCAATTTCTTCACATGAATCAGGGATTAAGCTATGGTTGAGTTTTGCGCTAATGTGAAAGAACAGCATTTTTCAAAATGCAAAAGAAATACAAGCCATTTTTGCTAAAATGTGCATTGAAGAAAAATTATGAGTTCTAAACTTAAGTGTTTTGAACCAAAAAAAAAAAAAAAATTAATTATTTTTCTTAGAAAGCTTTTCATTCTTTGTGTTGTTTGTTTTATTTATATACTAGCTGAGTGCCCGTTCTTCGCACGGTAGTAAATGAAAATTTTCCTAACATGTGTAATACCCATTAAAATGTATACCCCACATATGTAATCCCCATTTTTCCTAACATGTGTAATCCCCATTCCCCCCCCCCCCCCCCCGTCATAAAAGATACCTTGGTTGGTTGAGGAAGTTAATTTGATATTTCGCTCAGTAGCTTTCAAATGTAGCTTTCGTTCAATTAAAATTTACAACGACGTTGAAAACTTTTTTGCTTTATATAGGAATAGGACGCTATGAAGGAACGTAATCCAACGTTAAAATAAAACTATACTCGTAACATACATGTGTTAGGAAACATATATGCCAGCGACATAATTAAATGCGAAAAATAAAAAGTAAATTTTTAATATATCCAGATTTAAAACGAACTTTGTAGCTTTTAAAATGAAGAACATTTTCAGCTGCGTTCAAATCACGGAGATATACTATAGGAGTGGACACTCTCCATAGCTGTAATGTTAAACTTTTGGTACCCCAAATAAGTTTCAATTATGTAAACATTGGAAATCTAGTGACGTGCAGTGATCCTAGCGGCAAAAGAATAAAGCATTTCCCGTGCTGATTGATAACTAATTTTTACTTGTTATTAATTTTCCTACCTAACACGTGAACGAGATTATTAACGCGAACACTAAATTTAAATTATTTTTTTTTCCTTTTTGCTGACATGGTTGCCTTAGAACATTCTTTTTTTTCATTTGTTACTATCTTAAGATTATTAAAATATTGAGCTTATATTTGTTAACGAGTGCGTAAATCGCTCACAGAAAATAAGTTTTCGTCTGCCACGGTATATATTTACATTAGAAAATGGCTAAGAATTCATTACTGAGTTCTTTATGTAACATGAATTTAATATTTTAATGTGAGTTTTTAGCTGCAATTTAAAGCAGTGTTAAAATTTGTCGCAGCATGAAATAAATGTAAATACTGCTTGTTTGAGTGTGATCATCATTATAAATAAACACTTTTTAATATTGCATTCACACATACTACATTCTTCTAAATTTACTACTATTTCTTAAAATACAACTTTTGGGCAAAATAATAACATGGCATTACATACATATTACTTTGCTTTGAAATTATGGCCTGTATTAATTACAAAATAGTATTCTAAGACAATTATATAATTAAAACACACCTGAAGCCAGAAATTATTAAATCCGACGTTCATAAGTCTATATATTTAATTTTTTAAAGTTCTGCTAATTCGGCGATCTCCATTTACTTCGCCTCGATGGAAATATAAACAACCTGAGATGCGAGGTTACCCAGTGTGCGTAGCGCCATCTGTTTGTAACAACAGCGTTATCCAACATTCTAAGAGAAGTGTCCCCTCTATACATTTACCTTCGTGGTTCAAATATTTCAAGTTTTAAATAAGCAACGGATTAAAATGCCATTTATAATAATAATAATGAATTTCTCAGTTTATTTCTAAAGTAATTTTTAATCAAAATATCCTCTCCTTGTGTTAAAATTGTGGCGTAAATTTTACGTATCTTAAAGCATTTGACGTCATAGATCCTCACTTGCGAATTGAAATTCCGATATCCCATTTAAAAACTCCATTGGTTAAAAAAAAACCTTTTTTTTTCTAATCCTTTCCGTGGCAATGCAACAAAATTATCTCGTGCCAAGATCAATTAATGTAATGGCGAAAACTCTCCGCTTTGATGCTATTAAATTCTAAACATTAGGCTACATTAAAATTTGTAAAAAATCACCTAATTTACATAATTTTTTCATTTTTATTTTAAAGGAGGGAGAAAAGAATGTTTCACGTTCTGTCAAAATATCAAAAAGTTATGACTGATAGAATTCAAGATGCGGCAGTTTTAAAATTATTTTACGAAAAATTCGTCAAATCTGATACTTAGTAAAAAAAATTCCTAAAAATCAGTAAATCATGTTACGTATTCAGAACAAACTGTTTTTAAAAGAAAATTTTCTCCTCTATCCTTTGATACAAATACCGTTTTGCTGCGATCGCAATTTACGCCGTTATTACGAATTAGGAGAAAAATAATGCCAAAAATCGCATAAAACATAAAATAAAAAAAATTCTAGGTCGAATTTTGAAAAAAAACGCTTCGAGGTGCACAACTTTATGTTTAGATCTTCCCGAGTACCAAATTTGGTGCTTCTAAGTGTAGCCGTTTGTCCGTAACGCCGCCGACACACAGACATCTTCTTTTATAATAAGTAGAGATATATATATTTAAGCTGCTTAAAAATATTATTATCATCAACTTTAAAGTATAAACTACCATTTTAGCATTTTGCTAAAGCTTTTTTCTCAATTTTTGCTTTTTTGCTAAAGGATTTTTTTCTCTAGCTTAAACCCAGAGATTAAATACATTTTGAGGAGTTTAATCTCATTTCCTGCAGAAAACTTACAGTTTTACAAACTATTAAATATATGTGCTTTACAAAAGTTATTATCAATTACAAGAGCTATACAAAGACATACAATTTTAATTTTTCATGATTTATGACTCAATTTTCTACCTGCAATTGATATGAAAAATTTTAACAACAATAAAAATTATTATTATAAATAATTTGCATCTCTTAACAGTGTGGTACGGATTTTCAGGGTTCATACTCATTTATTGAAATTAAATTCCCTGAGTTTTCCAGATTTTTCAGACACATTCCTACAAATTTCCAGGTTTATTGCAAGCATAAATAAAAGGTAATGATCAGTATTCCAAATAACTAATTAACATTTATGTACTTAATACTTTGAACTAGTTACATATTCATAAACAGATATTACTAAAAATATTGAATAAAATGTTCCTAGTACAGCATGGTGAAACTTAACTAGAACTGGGAAAAAAAATAAGCAATAAAATATTACTAGTAATACAAATAAGTACCTTTTCCCGGAGATAATTAGTTATAAAAAAATTCCCTGAGTTTTCCAGGTTTTCCCTGAGGCGTACGAACCCTGATTTTTCACATCAAACATATACACATAAAATCAATGACATTTTCAGGTTTTTAATGGGCTACAAAAGCTGTTGCAGTCTGTTTTTGTAACCTTGTTTGTAAGTGACAAGTAACTCTCTTATAATATCAAAATATTTTGTGTGATCAGCCCATTGGATGTTATCCCACTACTAAGGTAACTAGGTTATAGTGTCATAAATAATTATCTGACATTATTATTGACATTATAATCAAGTTCAACTGTATATTATACACTGTCTGCAAGTATTTACTTAATTAAGTATTTATTTAATTTCTTTAAATATTTTACTGTCATTTATTATAAGTAGTCTATAATTATCAAAATTTATAGTGGCATTTTTTGTAAAAAGTATTTTGAAAATAATTTGATGACATTTTTAAAAATAAAATATTTTAATTCATTAAGCAAGAATTCACTATTTTTAAAATTTTCAGTTTGATTTCTTGAATTTTTGTGGGGGAGGGGATTTTAGCCCCTATAGCCTTCTTTAAGAGTGCTTAGACTCAAAATATTAATATGAAACTGAAACAGCTGCAGGCATATTCATTTATTTTAGACTGCCTGGTAAAATTCTGTGTTTAAACAAAAATAGCTTTTCTTTTCCAAGAGGAGAGAAGAGATATGGTATTGTGGAGCCCAGAGCTGTCTTAAATGGGCCCAGGCAATGAAACAATGCTAATAAAAATTCCAAGATAGTGATAAAAGCCAATAATTTGTCTCTTCACCTTCAAATAAGAATACACACTTAAAATCAGTTGCATACAGCTATATGTGTGTACATTGTATACTTCTTTTACACTAGCATAGCTTTGATTGAGTTCATCTACCAGGTGATTCAAAATAGTTCTTACAGCAATTATCACTTAAACTATAGCTGCCAACTTTTTAATTTGAAAGTTAGTACATAGTATGTCCTATTGCTCAACACAGTACTGTTGTTTTTAATTTTTCTTTCTTTGTGGAATTATACAGCAAAATAAAATCCTTCAAAATATAATTTTTAGTCAAAATAGCTCCAAAAAATTGACTTTTTATAGAATGATAAAAATATTTTCTACCCTCAAAATACCCAAAACTTACAACACAGAATATTTTAAGTTTATATTAAGAAGTATTGAAATTAGCACTCTGATAATATTGTTCTTCTAATTGCTTTTCAGATAATGTATTCTTCTTTAATACAAAACTGTTTTTTTTTTTTTTTCTCATTCTTCAGATTATTTATTTAGAAATACATAAATTTTTACTAAATTAATTTAAATATACATAAAATTTTAAACATATTTTTATAATATTATATTACAGTTAATAATTTTCATAAGAGAAAACAAATAAATACTAAATAGATAATTTAAGTAATACTAAATGCACAAGGTGTGGGAAAATGCAACTTTGAAATACAGGATATAATAGCTAAAAAGATATCATAAGTAGAAAAAACTTAGGGATGTTAAGTTCATTTCTTGTTTGACTTTGTAAACATTTTTAGCCCAGCAAGAAAATTCTTTATTTCTCCACATTTATTTTAATTCTTCTGTATTTTCAATCATATATGAACTTGCTCCCTTGTAATTGTTTTTTAATGGTTTTCTTAGGGTAACAGCAAGGTTAAAAACAAACTAAGATTAAAAATAATCTTACTATAAATATAAACAAGAATTTAAGTTTATAACAAGGGTCAAATTTTACTTTTATGGTATTAGAAGCCTCAATAAAGAATGTTAAAGGGAAAAAAAAAATTCTTAAGAAGGAGATTGAAATTAGAAGATTGAAATTAGGATTCTGAAGCATAATACACTTTCCCACCAAAAATATTAAACAATAAATGGAATTCCCAGATATGAAGCAGAAAAAAAAATGCAGAAATACATTGATCTGAAAAAGAAACAAAACCTCAGGTACCCTCATGTTTGCACTGCCCCTTTAGAAAAAACACAAGAGCTGGGCTTTGTAGGAAAAATTTCAGGTAACAAAATATTTCAGGGCTGTTCATTGTGTGCAGAAATATATATATATATATATATATATATATATATATTAGAGGTTCCACTAAAAATTCACACAATTTTCATAATCATTAGTACAATCTTACAAACAATATAAAATTTGTACATTGTACAAAAAAATTATGCACAAGTTAGCAGTTATGCTTAAACTGTAAGTGATTGAAACATACTTTCAATTTAAAAAGTTTGTCAAATTTGAAGTAGCTTTCACACATAAGGCATTTTTTACAATGGGATGTAATCATATTAAAATACAAAATTTAATTTTTGATGTATTAAATTAGAGAATGAGATATTGAGGAATTTAATTTGATGGATAAGTCTCTCATTTCCTCTACAACTTATATTTGGAGAAATGTTGCTCTGTGTTTAAGAAAGTAAATTAAAAAAATCCCGTGTCTCAGTAGAGCAGTTACTGTGATATCAAAATTAAAAATGTTAGTACAGTAAAACACGCTTAAGACGCTCCCGCTTAAGACGCTTTCCCGCTTAAAACGCTTTTTTCCATCAGTCCCTGGACATTTCCTATATTAATCAATGTAAAATCCACCTGATAAGACGCTTTTTTTCTGCTTTGTTTCGTCGGTTAAGATGCTATTCTCGTATTTCTGATGAAGCTTTTTTTTTCCTTTTTGAAAGATATTGCAATCCCCCCGTGGTTAGTCATGATAACTTAATGCTCTAATACCCCTTGATAAGTATCCATTCATCAAACACCCCTCTCTTTAACTCTTACCTATCTCTCCCATGCTGCTGTCAGGTTTTATGCCCATCTTTACTCAGGAATAGAGAAAGATTGCAATATCGACACAGTCCGGGTTTTCTCTCCCTTGTGGCCGTGAATATCTCCCGTAACTAAAAATCCAATCCATCAATATTCGCTCCACTTCTGAAGGGGGGTGTAAAAAGTAAAATCAGTTCCATAAATTACATCAGTGCAGCTTGGGATGAAATTAAACCAGATGTAATCAAAAACTGTTTTCGGAAAGCTGCGTTTGATGTGTGGGACAATTCAATTCAGGCTGACACTTCGCTTCCAGAAGATAAGGACTTTCAATCATTGGAGAATTTCCCTGATTATACAACGGTGGACGATCACCTCGTGACCTGCAGCATTCGGACTTTGTAAGAAATAATCGTAGATGCCACTTTAAGGGATTGTGAAAGGGGATGCGTCGAGCAAGAGGAGGACGAAGAAATGGAACCGACAGCTATACCTACCGTTACTACTGGCTTGTATTATGTAAGTGAGCTGCGAAAAGTGCTGTCCTCTTTGGAACATACAGAGGAAATGTTGACCTATGCAAACAAAATTGATAATTTTCAGAAAAAAAATTATCAATTTTGTTAATAGAAATGTGAAGTTCACTGCGTATTATATTGAACAAATGAAGAAATCTGAAGTTCGGTGTGTATTATATTTTTCATTTGTTCAATATTATCTATGCAGTATAATAAGTATTTTATGTAATTTTTAAATGAAAAGCAATACATAAGTATTTTTTGTAAGCACTTAGATTTTGTTCTTTCCCAATTCACTTTAAGACGCTTTCCCGTTTAAAACGCTCTTTCAAGCTGGTCCGTTGAAGAGCGTCTTAAGCGAGTTTTACTGTATTTGTTGCCAAATGCTACGGGGACACCTCAAAAGTGAAAAAAATAAAATTACTTTTCGGCTGATGATAATTTGTGTTAGTGGTCATCCGACAGCTACATTAGACTTTTGGAAATCTTAGTTTAAGTGGAATTTTAATATAATGCATTTTGACAGTTTCAAGTGACAGCTAACCCACACCATTTTTTCTGTCATTCTCCATTACACTTTAAATTTAATTCTTTGGAAGTGTGACATAGTTAGTGGATGACCTCTAAAGGATTAAATTAACAATAATTTCATAATGCAGTACAAAACAGCTCATGTAAAACTAAATTTGTTAATTTAATCAAGTCTGAATGTGTTAATTGAAACATTCTGTGACTATTTCACTCAGAGACAACGGATTTTTTTAAATTTACCTTTTTAGACATTAAGAGCAATATTTCCCCAAATACTAGAAGAAAAAAATGAAAGGCCAAATATAAAATTAAATTTTGTATTTTAATATTGTTACGAATTTTTGGTCTGTTCTGCCTCCTGGCTGTTAAAAATTAAAGGCTAGTTTAAAATTCATATTCTACCCATCAAATAGGTAAATTTCGCATTTTTGTTGTATCAAAATTGGTCAACTAGAACTGGATATACGGAGTTTTGGGTTTCCCCATTGATTAGTATAGTGCTTCTTGAAATCTCGAAAAATATTGGTCTTAGGCCTTTGCTAACCTTACTTTTAGGGACTTATTCTTGGTGCCAAATTTGCCAAGTTGCAAATTTGCCAAATTCGCCAAGTCGTCAAGCTCGGCAACATTTTGGTCATTCGGAGTGATTTCCTCAATGGGGCTTGTAAAGTTAATTTTTCTGCATTAACATGCATAATAGCCAAATATTACTCTTCTATTATGCAATCAAAATTGAGTCTCTTCTAGTACATTCCACGGATGGTTCTCTCTGGAACCTTCTACAGTGTTCGCCGTAACCTGTAAAAGCAGAGCTGGTTGCCTAGTTCAGTCTCAGTCATGTTTCTGTATGATCAGAGAGCAAATGTCTGTGAAAACTTAAGCATAGCTGCAAACCTTCCAAGAAAAAAATAAGGAACACAGCACTTGGTCATGAAATGTAGCATTAAATATACAATTAAAATCTTACATTAACAAAATTAAATTATCATGTGTATAGAGATGATGTGCACATATAATCATTAATTTATAAAAATAAAACATACTTAACTTTGCTTGTTTTCTACAATAGACTTAAATGATTAATGTAATAAATTCTTGAAAGAATAAGATAAATATCATTCAATTAAATTTATTGACTTATTTGATATATTTTGACAACTAAGCATAAATGCTTTGCCAAAAGCTGAAAATGTACATGATTTAATTTTTTTTTCTGTTAATTTTTAAAAATCCTTAAACAGAAGCTGAAAAATGGAACATTTTGGCTTAAATACGTCTTTACGGAACAAAGTTCAAAAAACTGAACGAATCCGTATAAAACGGAACACTTGGCAGCTATGCTTAAGGCTTTGTATTGTGCTATAGAAGTGGTATTTTCGCTTGCCATTATGAAGCCTTGTTTTAAAGTGCTGTGTGTAAATTCTTCATTGCTCAGTCTTGAGGGACTATTTATGAAATCCCTCATATATTTCCATAGAATTTTTGGCTGTGGAAATGTTTTACTTTGTGAGAGAAATACAGCATTTGTGAATGCTTTTGTACTAAGCAGACTGTAATCAGCACGTTACTGACTGATTGTGCCTGTGAATACTGTACAGCTGATTGTTTGACAGAGTTCTAGAATCAATGAAGTTTGTGTTCCTGCCTGACTAGTGAACTCTTTACTAGAACCATCTACACCAACTGGACTTTAGAACGATGAACCCAGGGAACAAGCAGAGTATCCTGCAACAATATATATACAGCCCCTTGTAAAAATGTTCCCACATCAAAAAAGCTGCTCTAAATTTGACAAACTTTTCTAAGTGAAAGTATGCTTCGATACCTTATACTTTAAAAGATAACTGTTGTAAAATCTATTTTGAATCACCTGGTACAGTGTAATAAAATCATTTCATTAGCAACTACAATCAGAAGGCAAAATACTACTTACTGGCAGCATCTAGTAAAGGCTACTGTACTTGAGGACTAAAACTTTTCACTTTGACTTTACATATAAAGAGTAATTACATTTAATTAAAAAATAAAACCTCACATTGTGTTTTTATGGAAAAACAAAACTGATTCATGATAAAATTAATTCACACATAGCATACTACAGGGTGTCCTAAAAAGATAGTGATATGCTTTATAGATTAGGCATAAGTAGGCAATGTAAATTGAAAAAATGTTCAAAATAAGGTAGTAGTGTTGTTATGGCAACGCTACACTTGGGTGATCTGCCTATGATAGGGGATGCCTTGGTCAAAAGACTTTTGAAAGGGTTCTAATGCATATTGACATTACACCTAGAGAAAACTGACCAAAACTCCAGATTGTTAGATTGACAACCATGTGATGGGTCTGAACCCAGGACCTCCACCCTTCAGCTGTCAACCATTTTGAGTGACTTATCCACTCGGCCATCGTGGGGCCCAAATTAAAGTAGGAAAAAAAGACAAAAATTCCTCTGGGTGAATTTTAAAGTAACGCTCATTAAATTTATATACGAACCCTATACAAAAAAATTTCAGAGTTAGAAAAATGTACCCTATTCATTAATGATGTGATAAGTAACATTTGAGAATTATACCTTAAAAAGTGTCAAAGGTATGAAGACATATATGCTGACTTAAATTACTTTTCAGTGGATCTCAATCCTTTAAAAAGGCATTTGCCCCTTAGCATACCCCTCATGTAGGCTAGCCATAATAACAAACTCTACCTTTACTCAATGGATCTAAAAAGGAAAAAAAATCACATTGCATAATTAAGTCTTAGGGATTGTACAGTATTTGCAAAAGAAAATAATCCTGTTTTTGAACTTTAGTAGTGTTAAATGTTTACATTCAAATTTATGTATTCTTTCAGAGTATCTTTGTTTAATGTTAATGCTCATGGTAGCATATATATTACCATACTTTAAATGATACATTTTTGCCTCCCCACCCTCTTCAAAAAAAAAAAAAAAAAAAAATCCAAAATGTAATTCTGAAGTCTCATAAAACCATTAATTGTATCTTTAAACAATAATAGTAGTAGTTTAGGCCTAGAGAAAGCACCATTAATGAATGAAAAATATTTGAGAACAACATGGATGAAGCAAACAAAGAAAACATGTTTCTAATGGTAAGTTTTTCCATCAATTTACAAATATATATATTATAAAGAAAAGTTCATAGTTGTCATATATATATACAAGAAAGATATGCCTTTTCACTAGATTCAAAATCATTTTTTAAAATTAAGTTTCATTTATAATGCTTGGAAGAGTTTTAAAATCATGTAGCATATTTGCTACCACGAGCATTCGTGTAGAAAGCCTTGCTCTTCTGACAAGGCAAAGGTAGATTTCTAGTAGTTTTATGCCCTTTAAATTTTATAAAATTGCGATTAATGTGCCTTTAATATTACTTATAGATTTAAAGGATGTTAAATTTAGGTTTTGGTGTTTTTCAATTATCATAAATAATTTTATATTTATTTGTAAAAAAAAACTAAATAAACTGTAATAACTACACTAAGATTAAATTTATAAATAAACTTAAAGCTGATTTTTTTTTATAAAAATTATTCTAATAAATTTTAATTTTTAGCATTTATTAAATGAAAATCAAAAGATTTCCTAAAATGTTAGCATTCTGAATAAATTTTTAATTTTTTTTTTTTTTTTTTTTTTTTTTTTTTTGCCATCTACTTCAGGACAGTATTTCCACAGAAAAGTGAAAAAAAAAATGTCTTAAAAAACATGGAAGATGATATAGTTTTTATGAGTATCATGAAAAGTTATTTATAAGCCATATCTGATGACGACTCTGAAGCATAAGCGTAAAGTTCCCAGAATTAATGGGGGGGGGCTCTGGCCCCACCTATAATGTATGCACATATAGATATATATATACGTATACACACACACACACGCACACACACATATATATACATACACAGATGCATATTTGTAATAATAAAATAGCCTTTGACAATTTAATCTAATTTTATTCAAGTCATCTGAAAAACAATCTTTAATCTCTGTGAAACAGAGTACTTTCACTGTAAGGTTTGTTTCTCGGCCAGACAAATATTATGTTCAGAGACAATTTTTGAGAGCATTTAAGAATCAAAAAGGCGAATTAAGCTAAATTTGCAGGCGTTTGCGGTTTCCGGTGGCCGAACCTAAAATTATTGGGCTAAATAAGTAAATGACATCACTTTAGAGAGCCAATATCGTAAAAATCGCGATTTATGGCACAGCTCGTTTATAAATAATGATTTAAATCCTAGTCTAAACTCATTAATCAAATCCATTGGTTTCAGAATAATAACATTTTAAGACTGGTGTTATGCTTTTAATCTTCATTACATATAATATAGATAATTATTTTTTTCCAACTGCGTGGTAATGGCTTATCAAGCCTTGGCTGGAGGTCGGTCGCCCAAAGTGACGGACACTTGTGAAGGGGCACCCGATGGACAACCATTATTAACCCTAACGAGTAAGTCGCAAACACCCAAGCCCGATCCGGGAATTGATCCTGGATTCAAGATGTGGTAAAACAAACACTACCCAGGCGGCTACATATAATTATATAAAACATGCTAATTTATTACTGCAACAAGAATTTCTACCGTACAACTTAATAAAATTTAACTAAAATTTACTTTCAGCCAATAAATGGTGTGCAGTTCCAATACATTACGATCACTCGTGTGTGTGTATATATATATATATATATATATATATATATATATATATGCACCTTGATTCTAGTTAGGTTGTTGTTGTTGTGGGATTAAGGTCAATTATCTACAAGAGGGATTTAGGCCTATAGTGGGTGGAGTGCCCTCCGTGGGGGGGGGGGGGGGAGGAGGTTTCTAGGACGTCCTAACCCATATTCACGCTAAGTTTCGGAGGAAACCCCGAAAAACTCCGAACGGTTAGATCAGTGGACATGACCTGCTTTTGAACCAGGCACCTTCAGACTCCCAGATCAGAGTGCTTTGCATCCCAGTTCAAAGGTAGGCTCGACACATCTATCTCGATTTATCATGACTCTTCTGTGTATATATATTTTAATTGGGAATGTAAAGGATAGTAGTTTTTCACACAAGCATAAAATTTTCAAAATTACGAGAGTGGGGAGCATCCACGTACTCCCATTCACAGATACACACACACGCACACACCATGTACATATAATAAGGTTGGAGCTTCGATGGGCCTTTACAGCCTTTGCCTATTCCTTGTATCGCCATTTCAAACGCGAAATCCCAAATTAAAAAGATTTCAAACGCAAAATTATACACCTTTTTTCAGCTAATATTGCATATTGGAATTTATACAGGGTGTCCCAAAAAGGTGGTAACGGGCTTTAATTCTTTAAGATATAAGTGAAAATGTTCAAAATAAGGTCGGAAATACTACTCCATTAAGAAAAAAATCCTCTCGTTAATTTTTAAAAAGTTACACTTTTTAAATTTTTATACGACCCCTTACGAAACAATTCCCAATTAGTAAATAAAATTTGAGAACAATACCTTTAAAAGTGTCAGAGATATGAAGATAAATATAACGCTGACAAACCACTTTTCAATGGCTCTGGAAGGAAAAAAATTACGTGGAATAATCGCATTTCAGGGGTCGTACAGAAATTACGATAGGAAATCTTTTTTTCCACTCTAGGAATAAACGTTTACATACAAAATCATGGATAGTCCCCGATCCTCTTTCTTTAAAGATATCTCTGTGACATCGAATGATGAAAAGCTCAGATTTGGTAAATCACCTTATGAGTATATGGTGAGTGTATATTATGAGTGTATGTTATGAGTTTATGAATCTCTTTTGATCGATTTTTTTACATGCCCGATCAGGCACGTGGCTAAAAAAATACATACCTGGCTGAGAATTTTATGTCCCGGGCATATCGGGCAATAGATTTCTCCGGGCTTGTATATCTCCAAATTTTTTAAGGGGTCTTAGGAGGATTAAGGATTCAAAGACATCGATTTTTTTTTTTTCAATTTTATTTGAAAGCGCAATTATTTCTGAGCATTTTGACCCTAATTTTATGCAATTATTCCAGCTAGAACCGGTGATAAACATAAAAACGTTTTATGACTGTTTTATGTTTGAAAACAGTAAGGTAACTTTAAACTGCGTTTTCTCAAAATGCATTTTTTTAATGATCTATCAGTAAGATAACAAAATTTCTATGATTCATATCTTCACGAAACTTTATATAGCTATAGCTAGCATCAGTAACTATACAATGATTTAATATTAAAAGTGAAAGTAAAAACTTTTGAAATTTTAACAGAAATATAAGAGAAAAAGTCCGTTTTTTTTTCAAATTTAGCTTTAAAATAAAATTTAAAATCCTAAATCTAAAAATTTTTATTAAGTATTAATTCATTCTATAAAATATTTATTTTACTTAATTTTGCAATAAAAATTTTGTTTATATGTGTATTTTAAATTGACTTAGCTTACGGATAGTGACACACACTATTGAAAAAATATATATATGTAAAAACTAATTTTTTTTTTTCAAACATACCTGAAAGGTAATGGATTTTTATCTGAAATTTTATGATGTACTATAGTATATTATTATGTGAAGAAAGTTTCATTATTCTGTGACTTTTATTTTTATCATAAAATGTAAAACCGCTGGGGTTTAAAATACGTGTATATTTGCTCCTCAATCCTCCTAAGACCCCTTAATGCACAAGTAAAAATATAGAAATATGCTTACTGTTCTGTGCGCACATCACTGCAACTTGCATTTGTTTGAAACGTTTCACTTGGTTCCGGCGTTTTTTTAAATAATAAGGTACCTATCCTTTATAGTGCCTTCCTACCAATTTATCTTCTTAAAATGCAGTGAAACAAATTAAAAAATGGAAGCAGAGTAAAAGATATAAAGGTGGTGGGGATTTGCGATTACTGAACGCATTTTAGGCTGATGTAAACTTTTGATGTCATAATTCCCATTGCATAGACTGTTTTTCATTAACCGGCGCCTGGCGCGGCGAGCTTAATAGCATCTTGTGTTATGTGATGCCAGAATGAATGACAAATAATGATCAGAAACGAAATCATAAGAAAATTTCTATGAATAAAAGAAAAAAAATTTTTTTTTCTATAACTTGGGTGAAAAACTTTTTCTTTTAATTGTAAAAGTTGAGTAAAATGCAATATTTTTTAAAATTTAACTTAAATTATTGGGGGGGCTCAGCCCGAACTCAATAATTTATTGGGGGGGGGCTTGAGCCCCATGGGCCCATATAACTCTACGCCTATGCTCTGAAGGCGAGTTTTTATCTCATAATCAGTCATGACAACAATGGTATGTATACAGGAATTCAGGCCATTGAATCCTTGAACAAAGTGCAGATGAAGATGATGACGGAAAATTTCTTGAAAATAGCAGAAATATGCTAAGCCTCTTCTTACAGGGTTTCTACAGATTTCACAGCTTTTGCTTCCCTGACATCTATCACGCTCTTCCCTGACTTTATCTAGCATGCTTTCCTGAATTTTGTGTTTCTATTTTTAACATTACATCCTTTAATTGATAATATTTTATATCTTTTGCCCCTTTCTTACAAATAATAATAAAATTAATGTATACAAGAATCTTTTTTGACATCACTGGATTCTAACAAAAACCATGTTTGATAATAATTTAGGATAAAATTAAGCATATTTCAACTGCACAAGATATGCTTATAAAGAACACATTTTAAAATTATTTATAAGGTTGAATGTGAAAATGAAAATAAACCAATTTCTATACTTAGGTTCAAACAGCAAATATTCTATTGATTTTACCACAAAATTCAATTTTTCTTGCATTTCCCTGACCTTTCTTCAATTTCTGCTAATTTCCCTGACTTTTTTCTCAAATCCCTGACCAAAACTCATTTCCCTGATATTCCCTGACTTTCCAGGTCTGGAGAAACAATGTCTTAACATTCATCTTTTTTCCTACCTTACTTTAAACATTTTTTCAATTTACACTGCTCACTTACCCCTAATGGATAAAGAATTAAAGGGTGCCACCATATTTTTAGAACACCTTGCATAATGCAGGGATGAGAATGTATGAAGATGAAAAAAGAGGAAATGTGTGTGAGCTCGAATTTAAACATTTAAATAATTTTGATGCTCATCACACAATTTTTACCATTGAATTCCAACCACAAAGCAAATCAGTTCCTTTTAATTTGAACAAAATAATACCCAAGCACTCATATATAAATAAATATTTAATAATCAATGTTAAGCATTCAATAGAAAAATAGACAATCATTATTTAAAGGAGGATTTAAAAGCAATAGCATAAAATCCAAGGTCAACACAAATCATAAATTTCATGACTGAATTTCAGTTTTTTTTTTTTTTTTAAATGCTAAAATAAAATTAACAGAAAAAGGTTAATTTTTAGGGTTTTTCTTATATTTTTATTTTTGAAACCTTGATCAGAAATACAGTAAAAATTACACATATGCATCAGGGTTTTCTTAATCCTATAGTTTTAAAAAGTGGCTTTCAGATGGTTAGAATTAAAAAAAAAAATTCTTTGCTTAGATAGGAAATGAAATATTCTTTTATAAACGTCTAAATATTTTTTCCAAATAAAATTTTAGAATCTTCCTGCTGTTGCAGTACCTTGATGCATAGACAAGGAAACAAGCCATGGACAATTTATACTTTTTTTTAAGTAATCTTTTTTTTCAGTAAAAAAACTGCACAGGGAATAAAACAAAATACAAATGCAGCATTTTTTTTTTAAATTTATTAAGTTGCAGTGGAAGAAAGACACAGATCAATAAATATATTATGTGGATAAAACACTTTTTTGTTTAGTTACAGTAACAAAAATGTTTTAATTTAATTAGAAAATAAATTTTAAGAACTGAATTTACTTTTAGTTGAAAGACAAAAAAGGGAGATAATTTTTTTTTTGTTCAGAAAATTTAATGTAAATCCATAGTTTTTTAAAGCACAGAATTAGTGTGACCATTTCTTAGCTTAACATTCAAAGATTCAGATGCATTTAAAATTTTTAAAAATTATAAAATTTAATCAAAATACATTCAAAATCAATCATTTTTATACTTTGTAATAGCACTAAAAATATGAATTAAGAAATACTTGAAGGAAAATACTCATTTAACAGAAGGATGCAAAAGGACTGAACTTGTTTCAGA
The DNA here is from genome assembly GCA_038373885.1 of Cheiracanthium punctorium. Lineage (NCBI taxonomy): Eukaryota > Metazoa > Arthropoda > Arachnida > Araneae > Cheiracanthiidae > Cheiracanthium > Cheiracanthium punctorium. The sequence goes on along the minus strand of JAWZYV010014827.1, from coordinate 113,954 downwards.
GATACAAAACACCGAGTTTGGCCATGATTATAGAATCCACAAATTGTTAAAATTAATAAATAAACAAAAATGCAGAATTCTATGGATCCACAGAAAACTCTCATCCCTGATGATGGAATTACAGAGTAATTTACATACAACTTTTTCCATGTGTAATGGTCCAACTACAGGAAGTATCCTGACTTAATATGTTAATATTTTCTTGTTAGATCGTTAAACTAGAATCCATGCACTGTTCTGTTTTATATGCAATCAAAGCCAATTGTAATTTTCACTTTAGTTTAAAATATATCACTTTCTAACTACATCTAAAGAAGGGTGTAAAAAAGAAAATAAAAAAATCAGATTAAAAAAAAACAATTAGATTAATAATTAAATAAGTTTAACTTCTTTTATAAAGATTATAGACAACTGGTAAGTATATAGTTATTGATAAATTGACTGATTATATACTGACTAATTTGAAAATTCAAAAGCAAAGATTTCTTTTACAGAAATGTTAATCACATGTAATAGCAATAATATTATGCACAACTTCTTTCAGCCTGTGGGCCAAAGAAATATAAATGTATGGTATCAAGGGTCAATCAAGAGTAATATAATTTTAAAAATAATATATTAAAGACTAATTGAGATGATTGTAATAACACAATATCAAATGTGTTTATAGGTTTTTTTGCATATTAAAGTTCTTGAAAATAGGATGGCACACATAGGAAAGACAAATAGGTGATTCTACAGTGTTGCGAGTGTTTATGCCATGTCGGCAACAAGTTTTGACTGATCATAAAACATACCACAAAAAATAGAGTTAAGCGGATAATTTTTCTTTTTTGTAAATAATATGTTATACTGCTTATATAAAACAAGAAAAGGAAGAAAGACAAATTGTTCACCTAATTCAATTTTTATGCTGTTACGACCAGTCGCTCTTATTGTGGACATGGCATAAACGATCACAATACTGTGGGATCACCTAATTATCAAATAAAAGTTCTTGAAAATGCAATGGCACATATTGATAAAACTCAGTTATTGAATTATTCATAACTGAATATTTTCTGGTGCTATGTTAATGGCAATTAAAACCAAATCTGAAATAATTGCATTTTCACAATTATAAATCTTCTCTTAAAAACTGAATTTATGGAGTCTGATTAGTGTTTTTCATAGTGCAACTGGGTTGGTGGGTGCATGGAACAAGTGTCATGAGCCAATAATGGCGTGTGGGTCAGAGGTTGAGCATTCTTGATTTAAATCAATGATTAAACCATGATTAAAATCACTGACACCCATAGGCGTAGAGTTATATGGGCCCGTGGGGCTCGAGCCCCCCCAATAAATTGTGAATAGGGGCTGAGCCCACCCAATAATTTACCACTAAACACAGAAAATTAATTTATACTAACATAAAAAAAGTATTTCACGCCATTTACAAACGTTTAAAAAAACCTTTACTTGGACTTTTAAAAATTTTCTTCGTTTGATTTCAATCATGATTTAGTATTCATTGTGACGCCACGTAACACACAATGTTACTATAAGCTGCCCTCACCAGGCTCTGATTAATTAAAATCAGATTATGCAATGTAAAGTATGAAATAAAGAAAAGTTCAGATGTGTCTAAAATGCACTATCTCATCGAAAATGTTTATTTTTCCTCCTTTGGATTTTTTACACTGCTTCTATTTTTAACTTATAACATGGTAGGAAGATACTAACATGGATACTTACCCTACATAGGTATAGAATTCTATAGACCCATAGAGCTCGAGCGCCTCCAATAATTTACTTATATATAATAAGTCACAGCTGCCAACTACTACGGAATATAATTAACCATTTTTTTGTAAACAATATATTTTTTAATTATTTTTTTAAAATAGTAACCAGCTCGCGCGCGCAGCACAAAAATTTTGCTATATTTTAAGCGGAAAAATCACGTAGAAAAAGTGGTTATATATATTCCATGGTAGTTGGCAGCTATTACTAAGTTATATGTACGTGAATCAGTGGCGTAGCCAGAAATTTTTCATGGGGGAGTTACGACTTCTGCAACTCACATATATGTATACGGGTGTATGATAAGGGAGTGAAAAATATACATTTTGTATGGAAAAAAAATCCTCATGGGGGGGTTATGACCCCCCCTAACCCCCCCCCTTGGCTACGCCACTGACATGAATATATGTGGTTGTGGGGCCCGGCCCCCCCAATAATTTTGAAAACTTTACGCTTATGTATGCAATGTGAAGTATGAAATGAAGAAACGTTCAGATGTGTCTAAAATGCACTATCTCATCGAAAATGATTTTTGTTTTCTCCTTTGGATTTTTTACTTTGCTTCTATTTTAACTTATAACATGGTAGGAAGATACTAACATGGATACTTACCTTACATAGGTGTAGAATTTTATGGACTCATAGAGCTTGAGCGTCTCCAATAATTTACACTTATATATAGTAAGTCATAGCTGCCAACTACAAAGGAATATAATTAACCACTTTTTGTAAACAGTATATGTTTTAATAATTTTTTTCAATATAGTAACTAGCTCGTGCGCGCAGCGCAAAAATTTTGCTATATCTTAAGCCAAAAAATCACGTAGAAAAAGTGGTTAATTATATTCCGCAGTAGTTGGCAGCTATGAGTAAGTTATATGTACGTGAATCAGTGGCGTAGCTAGAAATTTTTCATGGGGGGTGGGGGGGGGGGGGTTATGCTCTCTGCAACTCACATATATGTATACGGGTGTATGATAAGGAAGTGAAGAATGTATACATTTTGTATGGCAAAAAATTCCTCATGGGGGGGGTGGTTATGACCAGTAGCGGATCCAGGGGAGGGGCTAGGGGGCTTCAGCCCCCCCCCTCAAAAGAGATTGCTCATGGGTAACATTCTGCTTTATTATACACTTTAAATAGCTAAAATAATCATATTTTATTACTTAGCCCCTCCCAAAAGCCTAATACATTGGTATAGACTAAAATTTTGATTTATAGTACATTTTAATTGGGTGAAATAAGCTTTTAAAAAAATTTAGCACCTCTCCAAAAAAATTGCTGGATCCGCCACTGGTTATGACCCTCCTAACCCCCCTTGGCTATGCCACTGACGTGAATACATGTGGTTGTGGGGCCTGACCCCCCCAATAATTTTGAAAACTTTACGCTTATGCTGACACCTTGATCTAAAGATGGGAAAATTTTAAAATGAGAACTATTCATTTAAATACTAAACCGAGTTATCGCTTTTACATGTGATAATGAGTATATATTGGCCATACAGTCAAACCTGTCTATCTCGAAATTAAAACTCCTTACACTTAAAATCAAAATTCAATATATTTTCCATGTTTATCTCGAAAAAATTTCTTTCAAAAACTCTATATCTCAAATTTTAGTTGGTGTAAATTACAAAAAGGAGTGCTTAAAAAGGAGCTTTCTTCAATAAAAGTTGCATACCAATGTGTCTAAAGAGATAAGAAAAGAAACAGAGAAGGCCATATAACTCTAAACTTTTCTCAAGTCTCAGGTAAATTTTGCTAAAAGGAAGTCATAGCTTTTGGTAACCTCAGAAAGCTAGCAGAAAGGAAGGAAGTTAGACATCAAAAGTCATTGAAAGACTATTTTTCTATTGTTAAAAGTACATATTTACATTTTAAAAAGTGTTATGGATGTATGTAAAATAAACCTGCAGTCGTACTGCTGTTTTTTACTACAGCAAAAGCAAGGAAAACATTTTTAACTGACAACATTTAAAATCTCTATAACTTGAAGCCTCTATTTCTTTTCCTTCCCCATAAAATTCCAGGTAGACAAGTTCGACTGTATTCAAATTACATATATATCACACAATTTTTTTTCCCATTTGTTATTTGCTAATGTAAAATGAATGCTGATAAGCATCTTTTAAACAGAGTTCTGGGCACATTTAATGCACATAGTTATAAGACTATCTGAGTTAATACTAATTTTTACTCATGAAATATTGTCAGTTGAATAGTTAATATTTTATTTACAGATTTAAGAATAACTTTTTCAACTGCTATGAGGAATTTTACATAAACAAGTGGATTTTGACTATATTATTCCATAAGCATTTCCCAAGCATATTTATTCCATTATATACTTAAAGAAAACTATTTTTATAACTCAAAATTATAAGAGGCTAGTACATTAAACAACAACTTTATTACAGATTTTTTTTTCTTTAATTAAGTGGTTACACTATTCTACTAACTTCATTCAACATACAATTTTTAATGTTGATTATTTTTAATTACCAAATCAACATTTTGTAGTTAAGAATTTTAATTTTAGTCAGTAACATTTCAACTCTGTTTTTAGAATGTGTTTCTATCATTTTAGGACACACATTATTATAGTGGAATTCCCATTACAAAAATAAACTAAAAACAAAATGGTGAAGTGTAAAAACAAACAACTTACCTTCTTCTGTATAATAAACATCGGAATTTTAGTTCCATCTTTACTTGAATAAAATTCCTGCGATATTTCAAACTGTGACATATCAAAATTTGGAATAACTATTTCACGGAATATCTGGAAATAAATAAATAAATCAAATCAAAAGATTTCATTCAATTATGCAAACATAAGTGAATCAGTATACTTATAAATATATTTTTTAACACCTTCATAGTTCCTCTAAGATTATATATATATATATATATATATATATATATATATATATATATATATAAAGATTCTATTGAACGAAAAAATGTTGTTTTTTTTCCTTTAAGTGTTGCCAAATATGAAGAACATTTTTTTTTCCGATATGTACTATTTTATGGAAGGAGGCTTCCATAAATTATGTAATGTTTCAAGGAGGGGAAGGGGTTTAACCAAATGTGACAGTTCGTGACAAGGAAGGGGAGAGGAGTCAACAATGCTGTTAAATAACACTTGAGTTATGATGAATTGTAAAATTTTTGCACACTCGTGTATTGGTCAAAATATCTTCACTGTTATAGCAGATTTATATAAAAAGTCCTCAATCCAAAATTCTTAAAATAATTTAGGTCGACATGACCTCCTAATAAGCTAGCAAATCAACGAAGACATAATGCCAATTAAGGTTTGTCTACCAAACAAACTTCTTTAAATGCTTAGCCAGGATTCATTTTTTGCCAGGAGACAAACTCTCATCCTTTTTTTCAGTGTTGAGATACAGACTTGGAGTCAGTATCAAATCAAGGAGGGAAAAGACTATTATATATAAAGGTAAGAGTTAGATATACCTTATCACAAGCATCTTTTGCATTACCTAAGGTATTATTTTAATAGTTGAAAAATTGTTTTTTTTTTTCTTTTCATTCATATAAAAGTACAGCAAAATCTCCTTTAATGGCCACCTCTGAACAAAAAAAACCTTCGAATACAGGCTACATATGAATAACATCGAATGCACTCTTAGGATTAACATTAGAGCTAACCTCTGAACAAGGCATTCCGAATAACGGCCACCTGTTGTCACCATGAAAAATTTTAACAGCCACCTAATTTCACTTTTCAATTTTTTTTTTTTCAACCGAAAATGTGAACAATCTAAAGTTTATTCGCCACAGCCAAAGATAACATGTACTTCTACTATCAAAATATATTTGCTGTTATTAGAAACATTTGGATGATAAGAAATTTTGCTTTAATGAAAAATGATAATAAATTATATAGGAAAACAACAAATATAATCACTTCTTAAAAAAATATTTTCCTAAAAGATATGTAAATCAAAATAAATGAAATTAAAATAATGTAATTGAGTCCTTATTGTTTCTTTGTAATTTTTTTTTTACATCAAACCTCTAAACAAGAGCCACCTCTGAAGCATGGTCACTTATCGATAGTCCTACTGGTGACCGCTGTTCTAAGGTTTCACTATGTATTTTATATTATTAGAATGTATAAAATTATGGGGTTATTTTTCATTTATAAGTTTAAGTTGGTTCGTTCAAAAACAATAAAGGGTGCTCCCCTGTATACAAATTAAGAAGTCATGAATATTTATGATCTATAATAAACATATTTTGAGAGTTAAATTTCAGTAAGGTTTTTATAAAAATGATATGTTAAGAACCATGGCATAGCGTAGCTTTTAAAAGCAAGGGAGCAACTTTATAAATTCAAAACTTTTCTTAATATCCTATAGTTATGCTGCTTACACTTACAGTTTTATATACAAACACACACTCATGTAATAAGATTACATACAATTATTCCATGTGCAATTAATTTTACAATTATCATATTAGGCTAGTGGTGTATTAATGCAACGTCATTAGTGATATCTAAATATTTATTTTTACCATCATATAAACTTCACATTAACATGTAGGTTGCATTTATGCAACATCTTCCATATTTAGTGGCTCTTTGTTCTTTAGCAATTTGGTATTTGATGCTATGTATTCCACATTCAGCCTATTAAACCGTACAGCAAAGTTATAGGAAGTTCAATATAACAATGTAGTAATGTAGCATATTGCAAATAAAATAATTTACCAACTATCATTCGGAAAAAGAGGATGTGTAAAAGCATATAAAGTATGTACAATTTCTTAATCGTACATTGAAGATTCATTTTAAGAAAATTATTTCAGTTTATTTTAGCATATATAAATAGTGAAATTTTGTACATTTTTTTTACAGCAAGAAAAAGAATAAATTTTACTAAATTCATTTCAGTCAGTTACTCATTAAAGGAGTCTGCATTTATTAAATTATGCTAATAGTGAATAGAATTACTGTTGCTTGAAGGAAAAAGAAACAGTGACATTTGACACTAATCTATATAAATAAAACAAACAGTAAAATGTCAGTTAGTTGGTTGGTTAGTTAGTTAGTTTGCCCGTGTCTCGCGTAGCTCTGAAATGGGAGATCGTAGACCAACCAAATTTCGTATGGAAATTTTCCAGGACAGGTCCCGCCATACCTCGAAGCGATTTTTTCGAAATTCAAATTATTTTAGAAGATATCGATACAAAACATGTTGCAATTATAACCCTGCAGTGGAAAAAGAGAGAATATAGCATATCTAGGTTGCCATATTTGGCAAGTTTATTAAATGATTCAGAGTCTTGAAGTAAAAATAAAAGAATAATGATTTTTTTGTTTAGATTATTTGTAAGGTTGTTTTTTAATTAAAATATCGTGTGCATGTGGAATCAGAGCAGGAATGAAATGTTTTATACTCAAAAGAAAAATAGGATTTGGAAATTTTTTGAAACTGAAATGTGCAACTTTTTAATTTGGTGAAAAATAAAATGGTTGATGTTTGAGTCTCAGGACATGTGGTACTAACACTTGCGCAATTCATTGTCTGCTACTTCGATTATGAATACCCTGAATACACCTGAAAAATACACCTGAATACCCCTGAAAATACACCTGAATAAGTTTTTGAGAAAAATTCTCTCAGTTCGAAGTGTGCATTTTTCTGCGCAGCTTTTTCCCATCTATTTCTAATGTATTACATCCAGAAAAAATCAATACCGATCTTGCGACAGTGGTTTATAGCATATATACCCAATTTGAGCTCAATCGAATTCCGCGTTTAGGAGCTATCGTGTTCACTCACACACACACATACATCTTGTAAAAATAGCATAAATGAATTCAGACCTCAAAACGTGTAAATACACCAAAATCTCGAAGTCAAATTTTTTCATGATCACAATACTTTCCTTACATGGTACATGTTCGGAAAGTAAAAAGATGTTAGAAATATCAATTTTAATTTTGTTTAATCATACTCATGAATAATGATATACTTTCCAACTTAATGGAATAAGGAAAGAAAATAGGGAAGACCAATGGATTATAATACGCTTTTAATATATAGCGCTTTAGTGCTTTTATAAATCTGAAAGTGTTTCAGATTTTCTTACTTTTTTTTCCTTTCCGTTTTATGATAAAGGCCAATATATCCAGAAGCTCTTCAGAATTAAAATAGGACGAAAATAATTTATACCTTTTCGTAGGTTTTTATCATTAAACCCCATCTTATTTTTGTAACCAGGAGCAGCCCGACACAGTAAGCATTGCATTGGGGCGCCGGCTTCGAAGGGGTGTCATTTCGAACTGAGAAACTAAGTAGAGCATAAAAGGAGGAGTCTTTTTTATGTTAGCAGGGGTCTCTACACTTACCCTAGGGCCGCTTCTGTTTGTAACCATCTTAATTTTAAATTCCATTCAGAATCTAAGAGATTTTAGTGCAAAGGAAGCCAGTGAGAAACAGGATTCTCTCCGAACAAGTTTTATTAAGATGGCGAACCAACTGGTTGCCGGAGGTGGCTAGTATTCAATATAGTTGTTTAAACATTCCTAAAACAAGTTTTTTTAAATATATGTATTGTTTTCTGGTTTTTAAATATTTATTCCACAAAAAAGAACTAACATAACTATCCAAAAACAATTTCACTTTTTCATACATAAGTTTACAAATGTCAGGAAAAAGTACTTCATTTTTTTTAAAAATCCTGAAACATTTATGTATTTATATGATAATTCTAATGCATACACAATTCTTTCAAACAAAAATTTTGTTTTAAGAAAAAAAAAAAATATATTTCTAAATAACTAAATTATTAGTTTTCCAAAATACTAAGATATGTTTGAAAAAACAATGTACATAAATTATTGTATTAAAAGCCTTGATTTATTGTATTTCAATGGAGTTAGTCGAAACTGTAATAAAAGGCATCACTGTCAGAATAAGTCTGAAAAAAATCCCTGTAAATTTTCTACCAGCATGCACCATGAATGAAAATTCCTGTTTGTAAATCCCCGTTTTCCCTTTTCTTTTTCTTTCCAGGCAAGGAACACTTCTCTGATTGGTGGCTAGCATTTGAAGCAACTAAACTGCCTATATCCCCTCCTGGACTTCACAGTGTAGCTGCTCCAGTTTTCTCCTTCCTCAACATGCCCTTTTCTATAGAAAAATGGGAAGAGGTGGAAGATGGGATTTACATTACTTCCTTCCACAGTGAGTTGTGTGGCTTCTACGCTACTACTGGCCTCAAAATAAACTTTCTACTTCCTTGCAATTTTCTCTACTGGTCGAGGTGCTTTTAAACTTAACTTTATGGTTGGTAAGAAATATTTTTTGATGGATGAATAACAGTTGGCTGTAAAAAGTAGATAAAATTTTGGAAGAGAAGCAATGCATCCATTACATTCTTGGACCCTACGGCCCTGGTTACAAATATATTATGTTATAAAAATCATATATATTACATTATTAAGGTTGTTATGTAATGGAGCTGGAGACATAGTGTGACATAGGGGAGGGGACAGTCAAAATTTACTAGAAAAAGTGTTATGTAATTTATGGAAGCCACCTAATCTGTATAGGAACACAGTAACAAAATCTAAATATATTAACCCTTTCCAGATCAATACACTTTTGCAGAAGTTATTGTGAGAGTGAAAAGTGACACTGCATGAATTACCAAGAATGATGGTGGATTTTCAATGCTAAATTAATTTTCATGAAAGCCTTTAAAATCAGAGTGATTTCCATATTAATTATTTTCTGCATGATGAAGCCACATATACAGGGTGATTATAATTAAAGCTCCACTTTAAAACTATCAGAAAAAGAAAACTACTGGACCAAACATTATCAAACTTAATAATAAAGGTGGTCATGGAATTTATTATTCACAGAAAAAAAGTTCAAAAATTCAACACCAGGGGCAAGGACATATTTAAGGGGTGTGTCCAGGGGGTCAATGCCCCCCCCATGAAAAACATTTTGGAGGGTGTTCAAACGGTAAAAAAGGCAGTATTTTTCTGAAAAGGACACTATATCATCATCATTTTAGTAACTAAAATCATTAGGAGGGGGGGGGGGGGGTTGGACTGTAAGATAGATTAAAAACACTGAAATCTTTTATCAAAACCAGGAGAGTTGGCAAATGACACAGTTCATTTTAAGAGCTAAGTGATTTAAGAAGTCAGAAATTAATTTAACTTTAAATTAAAGCATAATTTTTATAATTTAAAAAATTCTAAATAAATTTAATTTGGTGATTTCAACACTTTCCATTAAATTAAAGTAATAAAGTAATTCCAAATAAATTAAAGATTAATTTGAAAATACAAATAAATTAGAGATTAATTTGAAAATAAAACTTCATTTGAAAAACAGTTTTTTTTAATTAGAACATTTACATTTTCAATAATTAAGTAATTAGACACAGTTTTAACTTGTAAGCTTTGCAATTAACTTCATCAAATATTTGAAAATTGCACATTTAAAAATCTTCCAAAACTTTTATAATTAAGTTACAGATTAAAAAAATATAGTTGTCTACCTATTGTACTATAATTTTTATCTAAAATAACTCTCTTAGAACTATATTATTGCATACCAGAGCTGTACAGCTGCATTACATATAAACTCTAACTAATATTGATTTAATATACGAAGCAAAGTAATTAAAACTATACTTACCTTTGTCTGAAAACCTTCTTTTAAATTGCAATAATAGATAATTCCTGGGGTCAAGAATGATGTAAAAGAAAAGAAAATCTAAAAAGTAATAAAAGATTACTAGTTTTTCTAAAATATTAAAACAAACAATGAAATTGAAAAAAAAAAAAAATACTTTTCACAGTCAACTTAACCCTTAAAGTGCAGGTATATGCAGAGTCAAAGTACTTAAGCATTTTCTGGCCTATTTTTTAGGATTAATTCATATATTTTCTCCCTACTTTAATATCTGACAAGAAAATAAAGAAAACAAGTCTTACACAAACATTTAAATTTTGCATAAGAATTAATTCATTATTCACAAAATAAAAGTCTGAAAACTTAATTGCTCCTTGTTCAGAGAATCAAATGCAAAAATATATAACTAGCAATGTTTCTTGTACTTATTTTTTGAACAATTATGATTCTCTTCTTTAAAAATACAAATAAAAAAAAAGTTCATAAGCCAAATATAATTTAGAGATTATGTATTTTGTAAAATTACTTATCCATTATTACCAAACAAAAAGCATAAAATTAACTAGTGATTATAGCTTCCTATAGGCAGCAAATCATAACTTGCAAATATATTTACTGGTGCCCTTCAAAGGGTTAAAACAGTAAAGGAAAATTTATTTCTTTCGATCAGTACTTTCGCAAGATTTGTTCAAAATACCTACTGTAACCAGGTTATCACATTTGCTCTCTAGGTAGCTTCTATTTTTCCTTAGTGTGGGGAGGGCTTTTTAGTCTAGTTCCTCCATATTCAGACTTGCTCGAGTAAAAATGGATTTTTACACATAAAACTTTACTTTTTAATGATGGGTCAATCTAGGAATATTTTACAGGGTCCCATTTTTGAGAAAACTGCTTACATACTTTTGTGAATTTCAGTACTTAATTTTGTGAATTTCAACACTTATTTTTGTGAATTTTCATACCAATTTTGAATGAAGGTCACTTTTTTGGTTAAAATAATTGATTAAACAGATAAAAAAGTAGGGTAAAATGCCAATGAAGGGCCGTTTTAATCGAATATATTTTTGTGAAGGGGCCACAAAATGTACCCAATTTTCATCTGCATTTTGACCCTTGAACGATGAATTAAAATACAGTGCCCAACATTGAAAATGCAACACCCATAAGGAGTGGCCAGAAAGTGTTGAAACTCGGCAAGCAGAGAGAGACAGCAGTGTACAATAAGTGATCTTTATTTCAAAATGATATGCATAATACAGAAGGAGAGCAGCGTCATCTTAGTAGGTTGTCGCACCACTGTGGACGGCGATACACGAAGCAACACGTCTAGGTACTGAGTCAATGAGAGTAAAGATGGCATCCTGAGGAATGTTTCTCTCCATTCCCAGTCAGCCATTTGCCACAGTTCGTCTTCTGAACGGGCTAGTGGCAGGGTCTGCAAATGGCGTCCAATCACATCCCAAATGTGTCCGATTGGACAGAGCCTGATTATGACCAACAGGGACCCCGGACATTGACGAATTTGGGGGCCCCCATCAATGAAATTTGTTTTATTTTTCATAAAAGTTTTATATAAAAAAGAATATTTCAGAACAACATTTGAAATCGGGGGCCCTGGGCAAAGTCCCGATTTGCCCATGCGATTGGGGACAGATCAGGAGAGTATGGTGGCCAGGGAAGTGCCTGTACATCTTGCAGAACACATTGGCTGATGCGAGCAAAATGCAATCGAGCATTATCCTGCTGATACTGGGCATTGGGAACTGTTTGAAGGTAGGGGAGTATCACCGGCCGAAGCACATCATCCACATATAGTTGAGATGCCATAGTGCCCCGAATATGAACTAGAGGTGACCTGGAGTCATACGCAATTGCTCCCTAAACCATGATGCCACGTTGACGCGCGGTGGGGCATTCTACAATTACTGCTGAATTGGACCTGTTTCCACATCGACGCCACACTCGTACGGGGCAACTATCACTGGAGAATCTGAGAACATGACCCTGTGCCATTCTGTCATCCACGTCGCTCTAGCCTGGCACCATTTCAGTCATTGATATCTATGCTGTGGAGCCAATGGCAGTCTTCTTAACAGACGCCACAAGTACAGGCCACTAGCAACCAATTGACGGGAAATGGTTCTGGTCCATATAGGAACATCCAAGGTGTCTTGAACAAGTCGCAGAATTGAGGTTGAAGTAGCTTGCGGGGCCGCCACCGCTCGTCGGTGGACGTGTCGCTCTACGCATGCTGACATCACTCTGGCTGCACCGGCGCTCCTTAAACGTGCCACCTTTCCTTGTTCCAATCATCTTCGCCACAGCAGGTGTACAGTGGACACATTGAGGTGTGTGTCTGCCGAAATCTCCCAAATGAACCAACCTGTCCTTCTCAGTCTGATCAGCATGCCTCTTGTAAGATCGTCGGTCTGCTGGAACTGCCTTCATTGATGGGGGCCTGGCATTCTCTGGTTACACGTGTCTTCTGAGATAAGAATAAAATTTCTATGACAATACTCTAGCAGCAAAGATATTAGCACCAGGGCAAAAGAAAATTATGGCATTTATCTCTGCTATCAAAGGAGTATTCATACTAATTTTTATGAAAATTTGTGTACATAGATGCCTATACAAAATTATTTTCATTCGTTTGACATGAAATGACCCAAGAAAGCCTCAAATGCAATAATGGAAATGAAATTTTTTGCATCAGATACAAAAAGTTTAATTTTTTTTTTTTTTTTTTTTTTTTTTTTTTTTTTGAAGTGGGAATTACTAGCTCTGTTCTGTGGTTATACAGCAGTTTTCTGAACTTGCAGCTGGCAGGGCAGATTTCAGATCGTCTACTGTATGTATGTATATATATATACATATATATACATATATGCTTCTTTATATATATGCTTCTATATATGCTTTATATATATGCTTCTATATATATATATATATATATATATATACATATATATATATATATATATATATATATATATATATATATATATGCTTCTTTCTGATAAAAATGTTTTGATTACATCTTTCCTTTTAGTGATTTTCCACTTTTAAGTGAGCCCACCAAAATTAAGTTCAATTTACCATCCTTTTAAAAATTATATTATAAATTATATTATTTTAAAAATTATATAAGATTTTTAGATTTAGACTTTTTCTTCTAAATTTGTTATACATAATTAACAAGATCGAAAAATTGAGCAGACCAAGCAGTTTAAATATTTATTGAACAAATAACAAGTACTTTTACAATGAGGTGCAGTATGGAAATCTAGCTTTAAAAAAATGGTGCAAAATCACGAATTTTCAAAATTTTGACTGATTATAAAAAAACCACAAGTAAAATGAAAGAAAATTATGAGGTTTCTTACTATTATAGAAAGATCATTTATACTAAATTTCACCAAAATCTGTGATTGTGGGTGTTATAGCTTGGTAGAATTGGCACAGAATAAACCATTTATGATTTTGGAGAAAAGAAAAAAATCCTAATAACCGATTGAAGTGACACCGTAACGTGATATTATATTATTTAAAAAGAATGAGTTACTTTCCCAAAGTGTGGAGTTCCTTAACCCTTTTCCTAACAAGAACTTTTATTATATTTTCTAGTTCATAGAGATGCCTGGAGAAATAGTTAAATTTCTGATATCAATTTTAAGAAACATGGATAATTTTTCTGTAAAATATATGTCCCATTCTTAGAAATATGTATCCCACTTTGTCTAATATCATTTTGTGCAAATTTCATCATTATATGGTAAATAGACATACATGGGCGTCGGCAGCATAGGGCAAGGGGGGCACCCCGCCCTGGATTTTTGTATGCAGTGTTTTCCCTTGCTTTTTTGCTCTTTCCAACATGGTAACTATACATTGAAGTAGTCTTTGCCCCCCGGTAAGACCCGGTAAATATTCTGCTGGCGCCCATGTAGACACAGGAAAATTGACTAATGCTTCTGAAATTTATCATATACAGCATAAATAGGTAGCTAAAACGTGTAGCCACTACCTGCTAAAGGGTTAAATGAAACTTTTTGTAAAAACTAAAATTCTTTGATAATTTGGTCAGAAATAAGAACTACAGTGAACTCTCACTTATACGACTTTCAGGAGAATGTAGAAAAGGTCATAAGTGACAGATAATCTTATTATACAGGTTTAAAATTTCATATGAATTAATTATTTTACCTATATTAGAAAACTGTAAGTTAACACATTGTAACTTAATTTATAAAATATATTTAAAAAAGTTTATAAAATACTAAAAAAAGATCACAAAATACAAATAGGGATTGCAATCCACAAAACTGGATCCAGCATCATTAGACATTTACCGGATCCAGTACCAGTTTACCAGATTGAGTTAACAAAGGAAATGGCTACATATGAAACTAAAATGGAAATTACTACATATGAAAATGAAGAAGTTTGACGAGAATACTTGTCTTATATTCATGACGATTTGTTGACAATAAAACTGACAAACGTAGAAGCTGAAAGGACTTTTTCAGCTGCTGGCTATATTTGTAACTCAAGTCGATTGTCAGATGACATGATTAACACTATTTGTTTCCTATGATCCTTTTTTAAACACCAAACTTGATTTTTCATAATCACTATAACCAAAATAATTATTTAAAGTGAGTTAATTGAAAAATATTTGATACTTGTGATCTATTGGAGCTCACTCAGTGAGACTTAATGAAACACACAGTTGGACATCACAACACTTTATTCCAGAACGTTCTTACATCAAAACTGGGGAATACCGGGTTACAACCAAGGAGGTTACAATACAGCACATATCTTTCGGCGAGCGGACAACTCGTGCCATCTATTGGGAGCTTGAAGATATAACACTGTGATAATTGTGCAACATTATATAACTATTGTAAACTCAGTTGATTTAGGTTTAGGCACAATAGAAAACATACAAAATGCAATGTAAATTATAAGATAATTTTTATTGATGTAATTTAGAGCTGTACTAAGACTGAACTTAAACTATTATTGCTAAACATTATATTCATAAGTATAAAATATAATATTTATAATGAAGTATAACTGTAAATATAGTATTAAATAGTACACAGTAATGCAAATACTACTTCATTGCTATTCATTGTTTTACTTTGATTACAAATAAATTTTTGCTATTATATATAATAATGTAATATATAAAATCATAGTCAGATAAGAAAAAAAAGTATCTGCACACACAATCCCAAAGTATCTGCAAAATTAAATTGCGTAATTAAAAAACGGTAAAATTTGCAATAGTTTTCGTTGTAAATGTAAACTTTAAATTCGCCCGTCGCAACAAGATCAAACGAATTGAATTGTATTATTGTAATCTCAACACCACATGTATTCCTTAACGTTACTGCGGACAAGCTTCGAAAACAAGACGCATGCGCCGCAGGAACGGTGCGAGCAGACCATGGAGACAACTGGAGAGAGCATCTTTTCGTAATGCACCGGAGTGAGAACGAAATGTGTTCCTTCGCGCCGCATCACAAATAGGTCAAACGCGTAATAGGAACGCACACATGACCGAAACACCGTGCTGCACACTGAGCGCGGGCGATTATCTGCGAAGCTTCTCAGATTTTCTACGGAGAAAACGTAGTCCGTAAAATATGTATAAGCAATGAGCATATCTATACGTACGTACACACCTACATATATCGCGTTTGCGCTAAAGTTGCTTAGAAAATATTTTCTCTAGGTAATTGTTGCTCCATTATTTAAAAAAACGGAAAAACTATCCGCAAGACCTCGAAATTCTTCGCGAATGTATCCGCGCACGGCGTGCGTCTATATTATCTAGCTATGTATAAAATATAATATACAGGGTGTATCACAATTCCCTCAAGGGTTTGGAAGGCTTATAAAAAAATACATATTACCAATACAGTAACAAAGTTGACTTTAATGGAGAAAGAAAAGTCACAAGTTTTATTTCACAAAAGTCCAATATGTGAACCTTTTGTGACAGTGACGGATTAATGAAATTTTGTCAGGGGTGGAGGTGGGCAGTTGGTTTGTCAGTGGGCATGGTTAGTTAGAAAATTGAAATATACATCCATTTTATGGAACTAAAATAGAGGATCTGTTACATTAAATTTCTTTTCTTAATTGGGGTGGTTGTCCCTCCCCCTCCCTATTATCCATCCTTGTTTCGTGATGCTGATGACTCGACAAACTAACTGCCCTCCTGCCCTCTCCACAATCGGCAAAATTGAATTAATACATTGCTGTCACATAGGGTTCACATATTGGACTTTTGTGAAATAAAACTTGTAACATTTCTTTCTCCAATAAAGTCAACTTTTGTTGCTGTATTGGTAATATATACATATATATATATTTATAAGCCTTCCACACTGGGGAAGGAATTGTGATACTCTGTATAATAAATAACCTAGATCTAGTCTTATATAATATGAAGATTAAAATTTTTATTCTAGATACTAGATTTGCATTTTTGATTTTATTCATAACTGTTGCTTAGTTATAATAGAGTTGATGATTCTATAAAGTTGATTTCCTAAGAAATAAACAGTTTTTTTCATAAACTTTTTATGATAAATTCACTTTAACATAAGGCGAACATATTTCTAAACAGTATTTTGGGGACAAATCAAGTGTTATCCTCGAAATTTGGGGACTTATTTGAGGACACAACGTATTACCATGTACTATACCAGTATACCCATACTTTAAATCTTGATTGACTTTGATACTTAAAAATGAACTCTATGTATTCTTATTTCTAATAAATTAATAGGAGTATTTCATTCATTTATAAATATTTATTTAAACCAGAAATATGAAAGGAACATCATGTTGAAATATTGCAACTTATTTAAAATTTAACTCTTGGCATAGTATTTGCATTTTTCAGAAGACACTGCTTTTTGCAGGCATTGGCTCATTTTCTGATAATTTTTCACGAAACTTTGTACACCCTCTAAAAAAAGAATTTGAGTGCAAGAAAAATTTGGAACATCAATTTCACATTAAAAGCATGATTCTGCATGAAAAGTGATTAATCATTAACAAAACTGAAATGGGAAATTTGGCTCATAGTCGAATACTTTATTGAATGTCTGCACACGCTACACATACACAATGACAACAAACGTTTTCAGAGATCGGATTTCATTGTTCCTCTGAGTAGGAAGCGCCTTTAGATGTTTTACTTTTTTTTCTTCGGTTTTTTTCTAAAAGAAATAAACTAAACAGAAACTTTGAGAGAAAAAGTAAAGATCTTTAAATTTGGGGACTTTTCGCATCCCTAAGAAGTCAAAGCATTTTTGGGGCCAAAAATGAAAAAAAGATCTATATTTGGGGACTGTCCTCGAATTTCAAGGACGTATGGTCACCTTACTTCAACATCTTTTATACAGTTAATTTTGGAGTGAAAGCGAATTCATTTTGATGTGGCCAATCTGATCAGATCTGACCGGATTGACGAGGATGAAGCCAGATTACAATCTCTAAATACAAAGTTGTAGTTTATTTATTACTAAGTTTATTTTAAAGTTTTACAGGTGAGATTTAAAAAAAATGAAGTAATATAAGTTTGTCTAGTGGACAAAAATAGAAAATGTCTTCTTCTAAGTCTAATAAAGCTTTTACGCTATTTTGGGAATAGTCATTTTGATAAACATACAACCATCCTCCCACCATAGATTTTATTGCTAATTACACAGAAATTTAGATGAGATATGCTACTCATTATCGATCTACACTTTTACAGTAGTGAAAGGATAAAGGTAAGAAAATATGCATAATGTCATACAAATGAGAAGAGTCGTATAACTGTTAGTATTATTTCCCATAAAGTGTGGACAGGACCAACTGCATTCAGCATATAACCGAGAATTGCACACCTGAGACTCGTAAGTGAGAGCAGAGGCAGCTCCTCCATTTGAGCACATGAGCACATGAACCCCCCAAAAGAAAAACTAAATAAACGCATTAACAAATTAAATTTAAAACAACCCCTTTCCCCCCCACTATTATTAAATATGCTTATCATAGGTAACACACTGTAGTGTAGGTTACTACAGCACAGTCTTTAATGAATCACATGTGCAAATGGAAAATTTTCCTTTTCTGAACCCTCTCTGGGAACAGAAGCGGAGACAGCTGGAAGGAAATACGGAACTGCTGATATCATTCCGTTTGCACATTTTCATTGTGAACACAGGGCCATTTTTTTTTTTTTTTTTTGCAGTATCTCTTCCGGATTTTCCTTTGGTATGCTACGTTCGGTTAGTTAATTAATTTTTATTTCATTTTCTTATTATTTTCTTTATTTCTATCATTTTTCACTACATTATTTTTCTACAAACAAGTGTAAATAATTAAGATGGGAGTAAAAGGCAAGTTTCAGAGCTAAAGCAATGACATTTTTCAATATTATCCTTTAAAAAAAAATTGAAATAAAATGAATCAAGACAAAACCTTAGCTAAACCTTATCTTGGTGATGAAATGTAAGACAAAATATTACTTGTTTTTTTTTTCAGTTACATACATTGTTTTCCTTGAACTGCTGGAAACGCAAATATATTTTAATTTGTAAGGTGCATTGTACTTGCATATTTAATTTTTTAAATTTGCTTTGTGAACCTTCATTTAAATAACTCAGGAGATGCCACTGAGTGAGAGGTCAATGTATATGAATAATTTATAACAGTTTTCTGAAAACATACATTGATATTTGTATACAGCTTCCATCCATAAAATTTGTATATTAAATAAAATCTCAAAGAACAAAATCAATTCTGTTAAAAATAAAATAAAGGAGAATTATTTGTTTACCTCACTTAATTTTCTTTTGACATTAGGTCTTGCGACATGGCCAACATCAAGCGGAAATGTGTGGAGGCGTTCTCCATTTTTCATATCACATACACTTACAAGACTCTAAAAAGAGAGATAAATCGTCCAATGTAGTTTCTACACAAACTTTTTAAAGATATCAAGAATTATAAATCAGTTCTTTGGAGTACAGAATAAAAATAAGAAATCTTAACTCTTACTTTGACATCTTCAATATAGCATGTTAACAATTTATTTTCATTAATACACACTGCCCATTCCAACACATTTTTTGAGTCTTCTGGTAGAGCTTCAATCCAATTAGCCTATAAAATGGAATAACCATGTTATTACAGTATAATTGACTAACTTGATTTTTTAGAAATATTTAAATATATTACTCTTAATTTGAAAATAAAATAACTGAAACTAAACAATAATTCATAAATAGAATACACACAACTAGCTTTTTTTGAAAAATACTGTAATTTCCAGGAGAAATGCTGCATCAGCACAAATGGTACACTTTAATAAAATAATACACACACAAAAATAATTTTAAAAATTAATTAAAACTGCAGTTGAAAAAAACACCACACATTAACAATATCACAATACGGAACATGTATTCGGTTGAACAGTTGTGGCCGAATATTGCTACATGTTCAGCTGAATAATTTCTGAACAAAGAAGAGAAAAACATTTTAATGCATTTACAAATAATATTGCTTAGATATAATTCAGTGTGTTAATCTCATATAATAAAATATCCTAAGTCATTGAATTTTAAGCTGAATGTAACATAATCCTGATGTATTTAATAATATTACAGAAATACAAACTTTTCTACTTGGTGACACTACTTGACTTGATTTTCTAATTTCTTTATTGGGTGGTGTTAGAAGTAATTTTTTTAGATCCTCAATTACAAACATAATTTTGAAAAGCTGCTAAATATGTTTTTCTCAAAGTGTAAAGCCCAAAACAGGATGTGATCATGTACAGTTACCACATTAATTGCATTTACCATAGCGTATTCATTAAATTATGAATATCTCAAAATATAATTATGATGCTATTAGGTTTAGCTTTATAAAAGATATTTTTTCATGACCAAGATTTTTTAGTTTTACAGCTAATATGCTGTTATTTGTTTTTAAGTACCTACAAATAATATAAAATGAATTTTAATTAGTCCTTATTTAGTATTTAATTACAAAATTTAAAAGCGATATTTTATTTACAATTAAAATAAAAATTTTAAAAATTTAATATTCGGCTGATGAATATTTGGTATTTGGCTTAAACTATAGGCCGAATATTCGTTATTTGGTATGAGCTATTGGCCGAATATTCGTTACATCTCTAGTAGAAATGAAGCATTATGATATATGAAATTAATGATTTAGAAATTATCCTACATAGCACATAAAAAAGCATTCATAAGAAGGAGATGTAAAAAAATTATTTCATTATATAACATTATTTTAAAAGGTTAATTATTTAAAAGGAAAGTCTGTTAATTTAGAATAGCTTACTTCCTAATGCAAGACATTAAAAAATATATTTATATATACATACATAATCTTATTAATATCTTTTAATTTTCTTCTATAAAATAAAATTATCATTATAGGCAGGTATGTGAAAAAAGTGATTATGACAGTCGTTTAAAATACATCAAGCAAACAGGAAATTTACTGGGATCAAAAGTAATATTATAGGCCAGTTTATTGTTATAGAAGGTATGATTATACACAGGTTTCACTGAACATGTATACAGCTAATAAGCAAGTCTTGGAGAGGTGCACAAAAAAATTAAACTTAAACCACATACCTCATCAGGTTTTTCCAAATTGATAATAATCAATCTGCACAATGGAGCATTTCTATCCGTGTGAAAAATAACTAAAGGTCCATCATTTGTCACATAAGTATATTCAGATTCAAAATTATCTATAATACATTTCAATGGCAATGGACCTATATATATAAAAAAAACTGTATTTTAATAATCTGTCACAGTACCATTTTAAATAAAAAATTTTTTTTCTTAATATTAAAGATATTTATAACACACAGAAATAAATAAATAAAGCTCTAAAATGAATCAATTTTTTTTATTCCCCCCCTCCCCCCACATTTCAGAATGTTTGAACAGACATGTTACCAATAAAAAGCCAGTTATTTCTAAATATGATGTTCATTCTGCTAAATGCATCTTTATTGGCCACATCAATGAATCTAAAGCTTCTGGACTTAGGATACCAATAACTGTAAATTATGATGTAACAATGAATAAAGATGTAAAGTTTATTGATGAACTTGAAAGCTGTAATAGTAATTACGAGACAAAATTTTCTTTCCCTTACATAACAAGATAGCAAAATGAAGAAGGAATTGGATAATAAGACATCTGTTATGACAGAAAAGAAACAAAATCTGAAAAATTAAGAGAGGGGAGGAGACAAATCTACAATAGATTTGTTTGTTTGTGTTGATATGGCAAAGCTACACATGGGTTATCAGCCTAGGATGTGGGGTGCCTTCGTCGGAGGATTTTCAAAGGGGTTCTAATAATGCACATTCAAATTAAATCTGGAGAAAACTGATGAAAACTCCAGACCATTAGATCAGCAACTGTGTGGAACCTGGGATCTTCATACTTCAGCCCTACCATGTTCAGTGTCTCATGCACTCGACCATGATGGGGCCTCCATGAAGGAAGAGGAACCGAGGGCTATTCAAATGGCAAATTGGGAGTTTCCCATTAAGGTAAAAAAGGGGCCAGGTCGCCCATTAAGTGAAAATAGGTTTATCTGGAATATCTAGAAAGCAGTATCATTGTAAAATTTCACAAAAAAATAAAGTAGTAGATTATATTTAAGAACGAAATACAACTCCTACCATTGAGGAAGCACTAGGACCTACAAAGGAGTATCATTTTAAATTTTCAAAATGAAGTAGTGCAATATGTTGAAGAACATAACACATATCTTGCCATTGAGGAAATATTAATCCTCTTGCTGAGTATTTTTTTTAAACAAAATAGGTTTAACAATTGTGTATTTTTTTATTACACATTTTATCTTAATATAATACTTAGGGTTAAACTATTTAAAAAAAAATTGTGAAAGCACTTTTCTTTAATATTAGAGTTAGATGGTCAAAAAACTAAATTGGAAAATAATTATGTAAAAACGAATTCTGAAAATTGATTTGGGTTAATTCAAGATTTAGTTTATGTAATACATACTAATGAAAAATCTGCAAAATATAACAGAATTTTACTAGAAATGAAGTTCAGTATGAGGAATTGCCAATCTTCAGATTTGTCACATTTGGAGAGGAAATCTGAGAAATCATCACCAGTGTCTATAACTATGTACAATGTACTTTAAATGAGAGTCAGAACTCTCATCAGCATCAGAAATGTCAGCAGAAGCACAGTTTTTATTACTCTAAAATACGTCCTATGGGACATCTTTGGGTTTTCAAAAGAGCAAGTGAAATATTTACAAAATAAGCTTGTAAACATCATAGAAATATGGAAAACTATCACTATTTGTTAACCCAGACCTGAATCAACAATTAAACATCTCAGCAAAGCAGAAATAAATCGTTGAACGTGGAAAAAGTGGATTGTGCTTTTGAAAAGAGGGGAAAAAACTATTAAAAATAGTGAATGGTCCATGCAAAAAACCTTTGCTAGTACATTATAGGCATGAATAGAAGGTTCGAGCCTGCAGGCTTAAAAGTCCTAGGTGTTATAAATAAGGCATTCAGTCCAGCCAAAGGCAGATTCAGGGGGGGAGGTACAGTGCAGGGGGCATGCACCCCCTCCGAGAAAAATATATTTACACTAGATAAAATGAGCATTCACGATTTGCACCCCCTCCGAAAAGTTTCTGGATCTGCCCTCGAGTCTAGCACCTATATTCACTGGAACTATAAAAAAAGAAAAAAATATTTAATTGGTTAAAATGCTTTTAAACAAAATTAAATTCATTAGGTTAAATTTCCCAGTTAAATCAATTGTGACTTTTTTTACCACTAATAAACATCTATACAACTACAAACCAAAGCTGTATTTTGATACCCAGCCTCTCACCTATGAAAAACATCCCAAGTATCTAGGATTCATCCTGGATCCTGAATTCAACAGCAACAAGCATATTAACCACCTGGTTTCAAAGGCTCATAAGCGCCTTAACTTTCTTAAATATCTAGCTGGCAGGGATTGGGGAGCTGATGCTATCACTCTTAGAACCACATATATTTCGCTTATAAGACCTATTCTGGAATATGGCTACCCTATTTATTCCTGCGCGTCTGAAACCAATCTCCAGAAATTAGAACGTGTACAACTGAGTGCCGCTCGAATCATTCTCGGACTTAAAAATAGCTGTCCTTCTGGTATAGCACTATTTGAAGCCAACTTACAACCATTGCATCTTCGAAGAAGAGCTAACTTGGTAAAATACTTTAATAAAATTTACAGCTATGGCTCCCAACATCGTACTTCCTTGTTTCTGCACACCTGGCATAATAATCAAAGACTTAAGAAATTCAGCCCTTTTAGTTTGGCAGAAACTCAAAACCTGATCTTTCGTGAGGTTGAACCTCAATCTTTGAGATCTTATATTGATCCCTCAGAGGGAATGCCAAAAGTTTTCTTCCACTTTGATCTGAATTCCACTGCAAACAAGCAAACTCATCATGACGACCATCTTCGGCAACTGGCCCTGGAAATCATTAGTCACATTCCTCAAGATGCAGTGCAGGTCTATACTGATTGTAGCCGTACAGAAAATCGTACTGGCAGCGGTATTTACATTAGAACTCCTCATCTTGAGACTTCATTAAAACAACGAAACCCTTATATTTGTTCTGTCTTCAGGAGCGAATTAATTGCAATATATGTTGGACTTGACGCTATCTTAACTATTGATTATGAATTTGGTGAACTTTGGATCTTATCGGACAGCCGCAGTGCACTTCAACATCTTAGTGACTGGTCCTCTGCAGGCGATGAAACCAGTATATCTATCCTGCTCAAACTAAAGAAACTTTCTCAGAACCACGACATCCATCTCCAATGGATCCCATCACATGTAAACATTAGTGGTAATGAGGTTGCAGATAGATTGGCAAAAGAAGGCAGTGAGGACGAAACGACCACTGGTGTTTCGCTTACTCACCAAGAACTGTACTCAAATGAAAAATCTAAATTAAATTCAATTTGGCGCATTCCACCTGCGCACCAATGGTACACCGGAACATCCCCTGGCTTTCTACTGGAATTTAAATGTGATCGTGGCTCCCTGACTGCACTTGCTAGACTTAAAAGTGGCCACCTTAAGTGTCTTTCGTACGAACATGGCAAGAAATTCCACCCCACTTGCAAGAAATGCTGTGATCATCCAGCCTCTCCAGAGCACATACTGAGTTGCGTCGGACTTTCTAAGGAGGACTTAATATCTGCTCCCCTTTTAGTTATAGATTTTCTGTCGGTCAACAATCTATTGGAGTTGATCTGACTTATGTCAGATCTTTAAAGAGGATAAGCAACAACAACAACACAACAAAAGTGTTATTTTCTGCTGATTTTAAATATTTATTTATTTTGATTGGATCAATTTTGCTTTTTCTGTATCTGTACTGTTAAATTTTATGTCCCATTTGGGTTCTTTTAGTCATTGCACTATTTTTGTGTGGGTGACTTCTATACAGAAACCTTTTATTTTTTGCTTGTTTTAGTGATTAATGCAGCAGATGCTAAGGTTTATTGTTTGGCCACAATTATATATCTCTCTACTTCTTTGACATATGTTTCTACTTGGTTTAATAGCTATATAGATGTTATATTTCAAAGCTTCTCTTTTTAATAAATTACTTGCTCTGTTACAGGATGGAATTGGTGTGGCATTATAGCGCTTTTTTTTTTGGCCTTATTCAGTTTTCTTCCAGTGTTTTAATTCTGTTTCTACAAAGCTGATTGATTAGTTTTTCATTATATCCATTATTTTTAGTTATTTCTTTTATTTTCTTTATTTCATAAGTAGGGTATCAGTTGTACATATTTGGACTGACAGTACCTGCTTAATAAAATCATTTGTTCTCAACTAAATTGATTTATGAAGCGAGCATTCTCTAAACCCAAAGAAGGGGTGCTAAGCCCCAAACTCAGTGATAAATTATAAAATAACATGATTAATGGAGTCAATGAAGAAAATTAATTAATTTCAGATTGATTAGTTAATTTTTCATTCAAAATGAATAAAATAAACTTATACACACATACTATTACTATATATAAAATGAATTTACTTACATTGTATTATATAATGGGTTACTTAAAAAACTGATCAATAGTTAAATGTTTTGATGGAAAAATTAATCATTCAATTTTCTCTCAAACCAAGTGTTGTAGTGCTAATTTTTTTTTTTTTTTACGGAACACAAATCTCAGTGGATGGATGTGGGGGAGCTTAGCCAGGGCCGGCCCAAGGGGGGTGTGAAAGTAGGCAATCACCTACGGCCCTGCGCTTATAGAGGCCCCGCTCCTGGGCCATTTTATTGCTATCTCATAAGACATGATAGAGAAGAGGTCCTGCTCTCGCACTTCGCCTGGGGCCCCGCACGCCCCTCGGGCCGTCTCTGGCTTAGCCCACTTTTTTTCCCTTTTGGTTTGGTAGGGTCGCTATCTAAAAAATTTGCTAGAACAAATGATGAGTAGGTGTGCATGGTTTCAGCCATGGCAGCAATACTGCTGGTGTGAATATCTCAGAGGAGAGAGCTGTGTGTGTTTTCACAGATCCCCCATCATTTTCCCTAGAATTTTTATTTTCACAGGTGGTTTCAGTTTTTAAGTTTATTAAGCAACGATGCTGATTTTAGTAAGTGGCAGCTTTACTATACATTTATATTGATTTGATTCCAGTCATATCTATTTGATCAGATTTAGCCACTGATTTTATTAAGCGGCGGGTACTGCATATGTTCTTCATGCATCTAGTATATAATTAAATGGAGGGTCTTACATTTTTCCTTGATTATTTCATTACTGCTATTAGGTATACGGCGGTATTCAAAGTATTATATTTATTTTAAGTGATTTTAACATCTAAGTAATTAATAGTTTTGTTCTGTTTTACTTCTATTGTAAATTGAATATGGTTATCTATTTCTTTTAGTTCTTCCAAATATTTGCTTTATGCTTCTTTCTCTTTTTGTTACTGCAACTGTCGTCAATCTATCTATTCTTTAACATTAGTTTATTTTCTAATTTTTTAGTTATTTCTTTTCCAGGTTGTGTAAATTTTACCTCTGCATGTACTTCTGATATTAGGGGACCCATCAGCAAACCTTTTTCTGTTTGTAAACTTAAAATTGTTTTTGTTTATGATTAGTTTGGTTGTTTTAATTAAAATTTCTGCTACTTTTAATCATCAATTTTCTGGGATTGAATGGTTAATCTAACAGTTCATTTCTTCTATTTTGATTGATGGGAATAGATTACCATATTTATATTTATATGTCAAAACTTATTAATTTTTATTCTTCTTCTAACCACATAATCAAAGAAAAATATTAAAATTAAAAAGTAGCAGAAACACTAATTAAAACAACTAACCTAATCATCAACGAAAAATCTAGGGTGTACCAAAAATGTGGCAATGTGCTTTAATTCTTTATCTATTAGAGATAGGTGAGCAAAGTAAATTTGAAAAATACTCAAAATAAGGTAGAAAAAACTAAATTAAGAAAAAATTCTTCTCATTAATTTTTAATACACATTTTAAATTTGTATACAACCTTCCTGTACAAAAAAAAAATTCTCAATTACTAAAATGTAACCCATAAACTAATGACGTCGTGTACAAAATATCAAGCTTCCATCATAAAATGTCTTGAAGATATCTTTAAGCACAGATGGTCAGAGGACACAAATGTGAATGCAAAAATCTTCTACTAGAGCTCAAAAATATTTTTTTCATAATTTTCGTATGATCCCTGAAATGAGATATTCTGATATGATTTATTTCCTTCTAGAGCCATTAAAAAGTGGTTAAGTCAGCATATATTTAAACTCATATGTCTGACACATTTTAGGATATAATTTTCAATATTCGTACATCACCACATAGCATATGGGGCACATTTTACAAGATTGTTTACAACCCCTGTACATAAAAAATCATCAAACTTAAAAAGCATCACTTTTTGAAGGGGTAAAAGAAAGGATTTTTTTTCTTAATACAATCATTTTTCCTACCTCATTTTGAGCCTTTTTTCAAATGACATTGCCTATTCATCTCTAATTGATAAAGAATTATAAAGTGTTATGACCTTTTGGGGACACCCTGTACTATAAATTTAATGGAAAAATTACAAACAATAAAAAAAGGGTTTGCTGATGGGTTTCCATGATTTCAATAGTACTTACAGAGTTAAAATTAAGACAACTTGAAAGAGAAATACAAAATAATTTAAAAATAAAATAATGTTATGGATTAGACATGTTGATGACATATTCTCCATAACAGAAAAAGAGGAGGACTCAAATCAAATCTTGGAAGAACAAAGCGAAATGGATAACAATATTAAAATTACAATAGATGCAGAACAGAACACTATTATTTACTTAGATGTTAAAATTACTAACTATAGCAGTTTGAATATCAGTATTATGCAATGTGTCCCAAAAGTTAATAGACTACCATTTTTTTGGATTTAAGAGTTAATCAAACAAGTAAGAACGACGAAAGAAATTATGCAAATATGCATTGATGCAACAGAAATAGTAAAATGCTTAAGTACTTCAAACAGTCATAAATTTAATATAAAAAAATTAAAACGAAATAATGCTGTCCCAAAAATATATAGACAACTGGTGTTAAAAGTTGTGAAATACTGATCTCTAAATTTGCATGTTTCAAGGTCATGTACTAGTCATTCAATAGCTTTTTGTGATAAAAGCAAAGCTGTCTTTCTTTCTTTGAGTGATTAGAAAGATGCCTCACCATGTGCAGTTTTCCGAAACTGAAATTGCTGAAATCTATCGTCTGGATGCTCTCGGAACGGAAGTTGCAGATATTGCAAGAAAACTTGGACACAGTAGGGCTGGTATTTATCGAATTCTGTCAAAAGGTGACAATTTGAAAGCAAAATCTCACACTGGGCAATCAAAGCATAGCTGCCAACCTTGGAGAATGAAAATTAGGGAGACTTTAAAAAACCCTTGTTATAGATGAAAAAACTCCATGTACACATGCGTAATATATCAGTAACCAAGAAAATTACATATACAAGAAAAATTTATAGCTTAAAACATTTATTAAAACAGCTAATTTTAAAATGCGATACTTTTTTGAAGAAATAAACAATTTTTTAAACAGTAAATACTTTTGAACTATTTGCATTCATGAGCACCGGCAACATAGGGCAAGCCCCCCCCCCCCCGATTTTTGTATGCAGTGTTTTCCCTTGCTTTTTTGTTCTTTTCAACATGGCAGCCATACTTTTAAGTAATCATTGCCACCCGCCCTCTGGGAAATATTCTGGCGGTGCCGATCTTTGCATTACAAATGAATTAAAATACCGAGAACATTTTGTACGTTTCGAGCCGTATTTTTTGGCTATATCGGAATCCGGGAACATCTTTTAATAATGCTCCTGCGTGATCTGAGAAACTTAGTGGCAAGTTATGCTCAATGATGAACTTAGTAAATAAGCACTCTGCTTTTATCACGCTTAGATCCTGGGATGTAACAAATGAGAAGTCAATCTTAAACTGTTTGCACACGCTTTAGTGTTGGTTTGATGTCTTTTTTGATTTAGAGTGAGTCACAATGTCATTTCTTCCCCCGTGCACGATAGCAATATCGCATGTACTATATGTGCAAAATGCAAAGTTTGCACCTTTATTTGACGGTTTGATAAATTTAAAGTCCTTGGAATACTCCGATTTAAATTGCATTAAATACTTCTTTCCAGACATAACTTTACCGCGCACTCAACTACGAACATCACAATCTAGCATGCTGGATCACAACCATGATCACAACATAAACATACACGTGCAGAGTAGAGATGGCCAATGATTCGATGAGTCGAATCAGTGATTCGAATCTTGGTACTGAGTGGCTCAGTCTTTACACTCAATCTCTACTGATTCGAATCACAAGCCCTCAACTGTAGGGAAATACATTCCAAGTGCGAAGGGAAGGAAAACTTATTTTCCCTTTGTCGTTCCCAGAGATTTTCCCTTACTCTTTCAACTCTTTTCGACTCTTTACGACTCTGAGTCGATAGATGATTTGAAACAGCAAATGAGTGGGTGTGGGTGAGTTGGTCACTGAGTTGATGCAGCAACAAATCTTCACTGATTCAGTGTTTCGCTCTGTTTCGGTGATTGTATACGATCGTTGAGATTCATTAGTTTTTCGAATCTTCTATCGACTCAGAGTCAAAAGGAGTCGAAAAGAGTTGAAAGGATGTTTCATTTAATTGGAGTTTTTTTTTTTGAATCTTCTATCGACTCAGAGTCGAAAGGAGTTGAAAGGATGTTTCATTTAATTGAAGTTTTTTTTTTCGAATCTTTGGTGTTTCATTTCTTGGTTGGTGGTCGGATTTAAAGTTTTATTTGTCTGTGGGTGTGGAGTGGGTCGAACATTGTTTGCTTTTGGCGGAGGGCATAGGCGTTACTTCTAAGGGCAAGAGGGGTCAATCCCCCCCTCCCCCCGAAAAAAAAATTAAGAAAATTCAAGTATCAGAGCTATTTATAATAATATTTTCTACAATCGGAAACATTTTGTCACCCCATCCAAATATTATATGCCAATTTACGCCAATGCTCGTGGAAGAGCGGGGGGTGTCTCAAAGTTGTTTAAACCTTTTTCCTTCGGGGGGACTCCCTCCTTCCAACTTGTCTGCCTGGTTTAATATTTGTTTAAAATTTAATGAAACATCCCTTTTCTACTTTTAACTTCAATATATGTCCCCCTACCCCCACCCTCAAAAAAAAAAAAAAAAACGGAACGTTAAGTTTACATGGTGGCGGGTTTTCATGTGAAGGGAAATAGAATGAAATAAAGTTAGGATTGTGCTTGTCACTTTTAATGAAGGATACAGGGGCGGTATTAAGCGCTCTCACAAAAGGACTTTGCAGTAAGCAAAATAGCATTTCGCTTTATTGCTGCAGATTTCGTTTAAGATATTTTTTTTACCTTGTTTGTCGTTTAAGGGGAATGATTTTATTTTCTTTCGTAATTCAGAGAAATACAAAATAGTGTCTAAAGCAGTGGTGTAGTTAGTGTTATTGACAGTGGCGTAGCCAGGATTTTATTTCAGGGTGGCTGGGTATCAAATTTAAAGATAAAGTTCAATTGTAAGCTAAGTAAAGGGTCCCATTTTTTTTGGGGGGGGGGCAGCAGCCCCTCAGTAGGACTGGGCCAAAAATTGATAAATACCGACATATCGGTTTTATTTCAACATCAAATATCCGATATTCCCATTTTCATTTCAGTGAAATCTCGAATTCGATAAAGGTCAAAAATACAGGCCGGCCAGGGGCGTAGCCAGAAATTTTTCATGGGGGGGGGGGGGGGGAGGGGTTATGACTACTGCAACTCATATATATGTATACGTATGTGAGATAATGTAGTGAAGAATATACATTTTGTATGGCAAAAAATTCCTCAGGGGGGGGGGTTATGACGCCCCTAACCCCCCCCCCTCGGCTATGCCTCTGAGGCCGGCGATAAGAAAATCCTGAGATCAATACCAGCTTGTGATGCTTTTGCTACTGCTTTCTCTCCGTTGATGACGATGCCGGATCGCGGAAAAAACAGCTCCATGGTTTATTAGTCTAATTACCATAATTAATTAACGTATATCTCGGAAACTATCCACCGGAGCGCATTTTTATTGATTCTCGATCCCCCCTAGACTCACACCCCACCGACACTTAAAATTTCGAATTCTTTGACACCCAACTTTACCTTTTAATCTTACAGGCCAAGGGGGTCATACGAAGCTCCCCTATATTTCCAATTTGAGCATTTTAAACACTAGCCTCCTCCGGCGGCATCTCCAAAGTCTGGAAACCATCCCAGAGCCAATTTCTATTTGTTTGCGTCGTCATTCCGAAATTCATGGGGAATCGGCGAGAAAGCTTGCTATGTTCTACGTGCTATGACGTCATTACGAAATATCAGATTCAGCCAATAGCGAAGTTTGTTCAGTTCCTGTCGTTAGCATTTAACAAGTTCTGTAATTTTTTTTCAAAAATTGATAAGTACATAAAACATGGGATTAATTTGGAAAAATTCGGGAGATTTATAAACTTTTCGGGAGTTCGGGAGATCGTTCTGAGTCGGGAGTCTCCCGGAAAAATCGGGAGGTATGGCAGCTAAAACAACTAAGCGGCAAGACAGAGAGATCTTCCAGTTTGCTTCAACCCAGAACTTGCCTGTATCGTCAATTTCTAGAGAAGTGACCATTCCAGTATCAAAATCCGCGGTGCATCGACAGCTGAGGGTAAGTAAATTGCTTTCTTATCACAAAATGCTTCCTTCACCAAACTTGACAAAAAGGCATAAAGATTCTCGTGTTCAGTGGGCTCGGAAGAACTGGACAAATGAATAGTTGAATGTTCTGTTCAGTGATGAAAAGAAGTTTAAATTAGATGGCCCTGATGGATAGGCATATTACTGGCATAATATTCACAAAGAACCGCAAACTTTTTTCACCAGACAGCAAGGAGGGGGTTCACTCATGGTATGGGGAGTTCATGGTATGATATTTTCCTATAATGGAACTACCAATACTATTTTTTTAAAAGGTCATCAGTGTTTCAAAGATTACCAGAAAAAGCTTGAAATACAGTTACTCCCATTCGGAAAGTTGCTAGGGGGGACAAATGGATATATCAGCAAAACAATTGCTCCATTCATGTCTTGCAACTCCACAATACAGTGGTTTAGACGAAACCAAGTAGCTGTTATGGACTGGCCAGCCCTAAGTCCTGACCTAAACCAAGTGGAGAACCTTTGGGGAATATTAGCTAGAGATGTTTATGCTAATGGTATCAATTTGCAACAGTTCAAGATCTAAAGCTGCAAATTGAAAGAAGTTGGTTTTCTCTCTAAAGCCAGAATTTCTTCAAACAAATATTTCGAGTATGCCTGATCAAGTTTTTGAAGCTATTAGAAAAAATGGACCAAAAATTTGAATGTTAAAGAAAAAAAAAAATGAGCAGTCTATAAACTTTTGGGACACTAAATTTTCATTTTTAGTTTTTATTGCAAAGTCTGTGATTGTGTGATATTATTTTTGTATAGTATTATTATTGTCTTGATGTTAATTATAATTAAAAATGCTTTTTGAAATTGTAAAATGTTTTTTTTTTTTTGAAATTGTAAATGTTTGAAATTGTAAAATGTTAATTTTCAATTGTAAAATGAAAAAAACATTGCTATTATTTTTTTGTGAAAAGTTAATATAAAGCCATGTACAGGTTTTTTTTTTTTTTCTGTTAGGATGCTATTTAGTTCTAAAAATTAATAGTACTACATTTTGAGTTTTGAAAGCCACGACTCTTAAATGCTAATAAATTTAATGTTATATATCATATTATTTTATTATAATTAATCTAAACAGCCCTGTAAATAGATGCACATACCAAGAAAAGAAAAAGCAAGGGAAGGGATAAACAAGTTTTCATTTGATACTTATATAGATAGGCCTCATGAACAAATCTGTTTATATGAAGAAATTTTACACACAGATTTTTTAGCATAATACTAAATAAAGCAATACATTTTTTTCAATATGAATAGAGATTACAGGAATGGAGTACTTTAAATGGGGAAATTGTCTTAAATGAACTTTCTAGAGAAAATTGCAATAAAATTTTTCTTGAATTTTTTAATATACTTATTCTATGCATTTCACCATAAAAATTTGACAATACCTGTAATTCCATTGGGAAGGGCTTCTAAGTCACTATAGTAGACCATTTCATTTTTGCACGACTCCGAAATAAAAATAAAAACGTATCTCCCACAGTCACTAACGCATGCATTCCTAAAGAAAGAAAATACGATAGTTAAAACAAATAACCAGTTTACCCACAATAAAATATATTTTACTACATTATTCAAACAATGGTGGATCCAGACAAAAATTTTGGAGGGGGGGACAAAATGTTTTTGTCTCCTTATTCTTGTACATTCATTTGAATTTACAAAGTCAATCTTCTGTGATGTAGTTCTCAGTTTAACTGGGGGAGGGGGGGGGGGAGGCATGCCCTAGTGCTCTCCTGTAGGATTTGCTAATGTGAGCAAATGAAATTTTTAAAAAAATGTTAAAATAATGTTTCACTTTTTTTATCATTCTACAAAACTTTTAAAAAGTAATTCAGGAATTATCTGGCAAGAAGTTATCAGATTATCTACAAAAATTTTGTTTTCCCAAAACTGCACCCCTCCCCCCCACACACACACTAACCAAATTATCTGAGCAAAAGATAGAATCATTAACTCAATTTAGCTCTTGGATGGCACTAACATAGTATTTTAAATATTTTGCATTTTTTTTAATAATTTGTTTATACTGTTTTGCATTTGAATACTTTATTAAGCTTGATGTAGCTAAGAAAATATTTTTAACCAAATTTTATATCATTGGTGTTTAGGCCAAAATATATTTATTGAACTTTACACAGGGTATCTATGTATAAGTTGACCGATCTTTATTTTTGCAATTGTTAGTCCTAGATGTATACTTACAGCTACAAAATTTTTCAAGATTAGATGCTGAGTAAAGACATTAAAAATTTGAAGTATAGGGTAAAAAAAGATTGTGAAAAATACACAATCTAAATTAGTATACATCCCCCAGGTGTATGTTTTTTTTACATCCATACAGAGGACATTTTTATGCTAATGTGAATTCTTATGCTGTGCAATAAGTGATGATATCTTATTAAGGTTTGTTCAGACTGGGTTTTACAGTGCATTCAGCGTTAACATCTTTATATATTTTTTTATTTATTAAATATACCTATAAAAAAGTAAAAGATTTGGCCACCTTTTTTATTAACCATAAGCATTCAAGAAATAATACCTATTATTTGTGAAACAGAGGTAGGTTATCTGACTAATGAAATTAGTGGTCTCACAGTTAAACCATCAAGCCTAAAGGGTTTGTTGATACTTATGTATTATCCCACTGGTCTGCCAAAATGAGTGATATCATGCCAAGAAAATATCAAGTAGATTAAATGAACATCTAGTTCATTTAATCTACTTGATAGTTCATTTAATCTAAGAACTAGATTAATGAACTATCTAGTTCATTTAATCTATTTACTTAATATATTTTAAACCTGTCTATAGCGATATTCACTTTATAAACACACCTGTATATAGCAATAATTTTAATGCTTATAACATATTTTGTAGTATATATAACACAATATGTTTATTTTCGAAAAGTACTATCTACGGTCCAGAATATTGGATAATAAAAGATCGCAGCATGGGAGTGAAAAAAGGCAAGTTGATACATATAGTACCTTGTTCTTTGAAATTTGTCTTTGATGCCTAAAAGCCTTTTATCTATGATGGCATGGCATAAAACATTGGCATTTGAAGAAAAGTATTTTTTTTCTTTTTTGTAATGCTGTATCACAATAAACTCGTACATATAACTTTTATGCATACTTGTATGTATATTGTTAGTAAAATTCTTAATAAAAATTTCAATTTATTGAAACCTGAGAGAGCATGAATGGTTTAGGGTCTACAAAAATATATCAAACCACAAACCAAACATTTCTATACAGTAAATTTATCACCAGACCTCAAAATCAATATACAAGGCATGCCCATTGATGATTAAAGTATTATTCTGTACAGCAAATCTATTTTACCTTCATTTTGACTATTAGATAACACTTAAGAGGCATTGCAAGAGCAAATCAGGCAAAAAAAATTAAAAATTTCCATCACCATCACCATTTCATGAAATTTTTTTTCTTGTGTTGCCTTATCAAGGAAAGAACAAATCCCAAATTTTTTTGATTTACCTCTTTTAGTTTTAGAGTTATGGGGGTCAAAGTACCCCAGAGGAGTGACGTAGAAATAATTTAGGACCATTTTTGCCACATTATTGTCTCGACTGTGACTGGCTCTGAGGTGCTTCAGAGAATTTTTTCTTTTTATCCGATAATATACCGTTAGTATTAACATCTCAAATTGAAAATTCATTTGAAAATAGTAACAGCCCCCAAATACTCCCAATTTCATAAAAAAAGTTTTTTAAGAATGCTTTAAATCTTGGCTCTGATTTGATACAGAAAACTTTTTTGCACAGTGCAGTTATACATCTTCACATAAAGTGAATCGAATGTTAAAAATTTTTGAAGGCCCTCAAGGCTCCTTGGTACAGGGCTCCAAACATGGTCCTTAATGCTAATTTATGCAATTTTGAAGGATTGGTACAGCTGGCACCAACTTCCCACATGAGAACTATTGGCCTGGAGATGTAGTATCAATCTAGTAGTTTCATATTATGAAAAAACATATTTTGAAGGTACAACTGTTTCAAAAAAAAAAAAAAATCCCAAAAAGTACCTCCCTATTTGGGACATTCAATTCCACTGACATGCATTGGGGCATTTCTACATTATTTTTAGAAGTTTAATCAACTGTATCAATACTGAAAATTAAACTTATCCTGCATACATCACAAATATATCCTTAAAGCCAGTCACAATCGAGACAATAAAGTGGCAAAAATGGCCCTAAATTATTTCTACATCACTCCTCTGGGGTACTTTGACCCCCCTCCCTCCCCATAACTCCAAAACTGAGAGAGGTCAATCAGATTTGTTCTTTCCGTGGGTAAGACAACACAAGAAAACAAATTCATGAAATTTTGAGATGGTGATGGAAACACCTTGACTGATTTGCCCCTGCAATGCCTCTCAATGCTCAAATAATGTGGAAAATCTCAGCATGTCTACCTCTACAACAATAAACTGCCTATAAAAATATTTATTTTAGGTCCCTATAGTATTGTTATATACAGGTTTCACTGTATTATAGTGTACATGTATACAGAAACGTTCTTTAAATCATAAAATGAAATATTTCTGTTTTAAACTGATTTTTTTTTTTTTTTAATTTCACTTTTGATTTGTTGTTTTTTTGTTATAAATTCACCTGTATTCTGGGCAGAATTTTCTTTGGAGATTATGAAATCAATATACTTTTAAAAGGTGAGTATTTCAGTTGGGTCTAGTGAAGATTACAGCTTCCATAGAGTACATATTGATTGGTACATGCTATTTTTGATTTTGTTGTTGATTACTGTTTTGGTACCATTTTCTAGTAATTAAATGAAAGAATAATTGATTTCTTCTTGCCTTTATAAACTTACAATTTTTCTTTATGTAATAGTGAAGAAAAGCTCATACATTGAAATGAGCCAGTGCTATTTGTTGGTATGAAGACAGTTTGTGGTTTTAATGAATATTTTATTTGAAAACTGAAATAATTGTGAACATTTTTTATGGTTTCTTTCTTATCAGTACATTACATAGCTGTTCTCAATTTTTTAATTGTATTTAGTATTGCTACAAATGGGTCTCTTTTATGATGTATATGACACAGTATAAATTTGGATAAACATGAATCTAGTGTTGCCCAGCTATGTCATTACATTTTTTGGTTTTTCATTTTACTAATCTCAAAAGTCATGTACTATCTTGTGTATTTGCACTGGCTCTATCAATGAAGTTGTATTTGTGGTTGACTTTCCAATTCAGTTGTTTTGCATCTATCCTTCCAGGAACTGAAGCAGATAATAAATTTACAAGACAGACAAAACAAGTGTAAAATTACAAAAATCACCAGTAAATATATTTATTATCAAATGAAAATATATTATTTAAAGATTTAATGAACACGCCTCTACTTGTAACATGATGAGTAGTTTGCTAATGAAGTAGTACGATTGAACTATTCATTAACCCTTCAAGCAGTTATGATGTAATATCCCATTCACTTTGTTCAGTTTTCACTGCAATGCATCTATAATTTCAAGTATTCATAACACTCAGATATTATAGAATATGTTTTGATATTAAAGCTTGTAAGTAATTTAGGAGCTCATTTTTTAATGATTAAAAAAAAAAAGATTTTTATAGGAAAATTTTGTGATCATTTTAAAGCTGCATGAAAATTTTAGCATTAAAACAACTTTACACTAATAGCCCATTTCCAAAACGCTCAGAGGGTTAAAGAGAACTGAAGGGACTGATTCCGATCATGATTGGCAAGAGTTCGAAAACCCGTTTGGAAAAAGAGTAACTTGGCAGGGGAATGACTGATGTTAAAAAAGTAAATATACTGGCTTACTCAAAAGTAACATGAAGTGTCATCCTTATTTTACATAATGTCAATGAAGAGTAGAACAGTAGATCTCAAAACAAATCTCGATAGTTGAGGTTTTGCATTACATAGCTCATTTCACATATAACATTAAATTTAGCTAGTAAGCATGGAAATAATAATTTTTAAATATAAATACTACTTAAAAACACATAAATATGCAAATAACTATTTTTTATTCACAGAAAATCTTGAAATTACTAAGAGCATTAAATTTAAGTACATTCATTAAACAATATGCTAATTTTGTTTGTTTTAGAATTCGTAATTTCTTAGCAAATAACTTTTTTTTTGCAGCCTGTAAAGAGTTAATAATTCTTCAGTTACATCCTTGTGTTTCAAGAAATTTAAAATATTGATTTCCTAATGCAGATTATAAAAATTTCAGGATTACAGTTTTTATTGTTTACATCTACAACGTTAAGGCAGCTTATGAAGAACGTGTGACATTGATCTTCTACTGTACTAAATATAATCATTAAATTTGCATTCAAATAAATTAAATAGCATGTTTTCAGAAACACAATAAAAAAAATATATAAAAGTAATAATTTTCTTACGGCATCCATGTTGGTTGATCAGGAAACTCAACACAACATACATCTTCTGAATCATCAGTACCAACTCTATGGTAATACAATTTGCTAAACTTGTGCTGAGTAGTTCTTGTTCCATCATCATGATTTTCATTAGGGCACCTCTATAAAAAATAAAAATTTTATGTATTGAACATCACACATATAAAAATTTATAAAACGACTTTTCTTTTTTGGACATAGATTAATTCAAAAAAATTCCTCTTATAGTTCACATTTTTTTAAAAATTAGAAGGGGTTTACTTGATTAGTTTTTACAAATTCTCTTAAGTGAGAAGTATCATAAGAAACAACTGAATGCAATCACGACTGAACTTAAACAATACAGTAAATGTCCGTCATCATTCTTACAATTTTATTCTGGTTCTTTATTCTTCTACGAGTTTCTTTACTTTCCCATTTAAAAAAAAACTATTAAAAATATAGAAAGTAAACTATAATGTAAATTGAAAGATTATTTGCTGGTTATGTCTATTTTGAATATAGCTCCACCTCCATAATAAAGCAGAAATAAAATATTTAAATTCGATTCAGATTTATACTTCAGAAAGTTGATTTGTTTGTTTTTGCTAGTGCATAAAGACATCTCCATAAATTAGGACAAACTTATAACAATACAAACAGAAACTTTACAAAAAGATCTTTTCTTTTTAAGTGAATATAATTTGCTGGCTAAACATTAATATAAGCTTTAAAAATAATACATAGTTAGGTAGATTCAAGCATTATTACATTTTTTAATTAAAGGATTAAATTCTTATCTGGTATACTTACAATGTCTTTGAATATACTTTTGGCTGTGTTTACACACTATGACTGTAAGTTTTAAGAATTTGACATTTATAAAAATTATCAATAACAAAATTTCTATTTTATAATCTATTTTTAGTTAAACATAAGAAAAAAACATTTTTAGTTATTTTTTAATTGATGTTTTTGAAGTGATATCAGACAAACATGTGCTTATTCAGGTCAGAATGACTTCTATGTTTTTACACATGGTCATAATTACTCCTATTTAAAAAAAAAAATTTGGAGTGACTCCACTCGACTTTCCAACACTTACGATTAAGATCATTAATAAGTTAAGTTAAGCATTTGAATAAATTTTAATCGATGAATAATTCAAACAAATATATACCGAATTCAAGCTCAATCGAATGCGGTGTTTAAACGCTAGCGCACTTTCAAGAATTTCCCCCTATAGGCCATAATGTAAATGAAATCTTTGTCGTAGCCCTGTAGAAAAACTATAAGTCCTATACATATCAAAATCAATGCGGGTTTTATGATGGTGGCTTATAACATATATACCCAATTTGAGCTCAATCGAACATGCCGTTTAAACGCTAGCGCACTTTCAAGAATTTCCTCCCATAAGCCACAATGTAAAAGAAATCTTGAAATTTTCTTTTCGAAAAGGACACTTTGGGGTTCCACGAGAATGTACAGGTAGATAACATATAGAAACTGGTTTGAAACGATCTGATCCCCGAAACTTTAACATGTAGAGTTGTAATATGTGTTCTGACTTACAATGCATAGTAAGATTTTTTCCAATTTGTCTTAGTTCCCCCCCCCCTTCTTTTGGAAAAAATATCCAGTAGAAGTAAGTGTAAGCGAAATAGGAAAAATGATTTGTTGATAATATTTTGCTCTAAACATGACATAAATATGTGAATTAAATCTGCACATAACTAGAAGTTTTTGATTAAAAAAAAAAGAAGTTTTAATATATGTAATTTTGATTTTTCTCCTTAATTTTTTTTTTCTCAAAATTACTTGATGTAGATGTTTATTATTATAAGAATAGTACATTTATTGAAGAAGGTTTCAGAACTTTTTAGCCAGACATGATTTGTTAGGCAGTAGGGGAAGGCAGAGGGACTGTTAATTTTTGTTCCTCAATTTTATCACACTATCACTACTGGACCACGATTACTGTATCGCATTCATATACGATATTTCACCTATATTGGTACAAACTTTTAGACAGAAAAGGACTGTCAGTGTAAGTGGATTAGGATAGATGTGTTTAGCATGTAATAAAAATAATGAAATTTCTGCAATGCAGGATTTATAAAATTAAATAATATAAATCAGAATTTCATTTAAATTCTTTTGTTCGAAATAATTATTAAACAATTACCAATTAAAGATTTTAAAATTTACTGAATATATACCTTTATTACTATTAGACATTATTTGGAATTGCATCAAACAATTCAACTCATCCATCAATTGATAACTATAGAAATTGGAGAAGCCGATCGGGCTTCTCCCTGAGTCAGCAAAAACAAAACATACTAGAGAGGCCACTTTTCGGGTTACTCAGCTCGCGCAAATGAAAATAAAGACAAAGAAAAAGGTAGTAACAGTATTTCGATCTGAAAGAATAGAATATTTGAAAAAGGCATTTGTGGGAAAGGTCTGATTTCATAGACGGTTTTTGTGGTAGGGCTGCTTTCAACCAAACCTATTTTTATGATGAAGTTATTGTATTCAATCATATTTCTGTGAAGGGTTATTTTAATTAATGTATTTTCATGATGGGCCGCAAATGGTATGTGGGAAATAAAAAGTGGTGATTGTTGACTAATAATAATAAAAATCTAAAAGCAGGAGGGCGCAGAAAGAAGAGAAATAGGGCCGCCGGGCACTAAAAAGACTATAGAAGAGCCGCCGGGCACTGCACCCTGCAAAATCAATCTAGAGTCAACACTAAATACATAATAAATGCAGATAAGAAAAGCAAAGTTTCAAGCGTGGCAAAAAACGAGCGTGTCAAAAAATTAACAAAGAGTCAAAATAACGTATTCGGCACAGCTCGGTGCAAAAATCGGGTAAAAGCACAGTTTGGTGCAAGATTTGCATTTTGGCACAGCTCGACACAGAATTAACATCCCTGCATTTAGGAGCAATTATGTTCACACACACACAGACACATACATACATACATCTCATAAAAATCTGGAGTGACTCCACTCGAATTTCCGAACACTTACGATTAAGATCATTACCAAGCATTTAAATAAATTTTAATCAATGAATAATTCAAACATATATACTAAATTGAGGCTCAATTGAATGCACCGTTTAAATGCTAGCGCACATTCAAGAATTCCCCCCCCATAGGCCATAATGTAAAAGAAATCTTTGTCGTAGCCCTGTAGAAAAACTATAAATCCTATACACACCAAAATCAATACTGGTCGTGCGATGGTGGTTTATAACATATATACCCAATTTGAGCTCAATCGAATGCTCCGTTTATGAGCTATCGTGTTCACTCACATACACACATACATTTCGTAAAAATAGCATAATTGAATTTAGAAGACCTCAAAATGTGTAAATACACCAAAATCTCAAAGTCGAATTTTTTCATGATTGCAATACTTTCCTTACATGGTACATGTTCCGAAAGTGAAAATTAGGGATAATTATGAGCATGAATTGAAAAGTTTTTGTTAGAATAAGTCAAAATATGTCAGACACTCTTAAATACATTATTAACATTTTTAATATGAATAATCTTGTCTAAAAATTCGTCTAGCTCTGAACACTGAACTATCAATTGAAATTTTTGACAATCTGTTTGTTTTTCAATTGTTACTCTCTTAAAAATGCTTAATGAGGAAAGACACAAATCATTGAAACTACATTCAAAGTTTATCCCTAATTTTTTGAGAAAGTTTATCATTCATACATTTTAAAAATATTTTTATTCATAATTACCCGACCTGAACTTATGTATATTGAAAAAATTTTACAGGTTTACTATCATACTGCATGACGAATACAGCAAAACAGGCATGTGCTTGGCATCAGCAAAAACAGTTTGTTCATTGAAAATAATATACCAACATGAAAACTGCAAATTCTGAAGTAAAGGAGGATGCCAAATAGCAAAAGTTTATTTTTATGAGTAAACACAGCCATGGTAAAATTTTGGTCATTTTTAACACAGCCAAAAGTTACAGTTTTAAGTAAAAAATTTCTGATGGCTTCAGAAAATTGATATCAGTTATTATTATGATTGGTAAAATTTATCGTTAACATCAGGAAAGAATCACCGATTGTAAACATTTTAAGATTTGCAGGAGTTGTTTGCATTAAAATTTTCTTTGCTGGTGACTGTTTCATTTGAAACATGCTTCATTTTGACTTGAACAAAGAAGGTTTACTTAAATTTTTTAAATATGACTGTTCAGCAATAATCAATTTCAAATCTCTTAAATATTTCTCCCATTAAAGCATTTGCTGCTTTGATTGTAATTAGAAAGATGCTGATGAATCACAGAAATGCATTTGAAGACACATCAAGTTGCATTTGTTAATTTTATATGGAATAATATAGGAAAACCAAATGTTTAATCATCTGCAAAAATGAAAATCCTTTCTCCTGGCCTCAAAAATAAAGTTACCTTATTTTTGCACTAACAGATTATAATTATTCAGAAATAATTTATTGGCTTGTGTGTGTAAAAATAATTGTTAACATTTTGCTTTTGATATTAAACACTGTTATACAAACACTCATATATTTTACAAATAGAAAGGTTATGTGTTTATTGTATTATTCATTGCAATAATTTTTTATGCAATATGCATTTTTTAATTTATAGTATTACTAGCTGAAGTACCCGTCCTCGACGGGTTAGTGAATGAAAATTTCCAAAACGCAAGAACTTTCGTCAGCATTGTAGGAGTACACAGAATGGATGCAGTATGTTGCCAAAGTAAAGAAAGCGGAGCTATAATTTTCATGTATTGTTAAAATATTACAGGTTAGAGTGTAACTAAGTAATATCATTTCATTCGCTTTAGTCGTAATTATGTGATGCGCGAACGAATATTTACGCATATTGAAATAATTTTCGCAAAATATTAAAATTTAATCAACATTTTTGAAAAATTTGAAGCCTAGAATTTAAGTTGAGTGACAACCTATCATGTCACCCAAATTCGTTTCATTCCCTGCAGTCTTTATTTCGTGATGCTGGAACAAATTTTCAGCATTTTAAAACGATTTTCGAAAAATCTCAAAATGTAAGCAAAATATTTTAAAAATTCAACGCGTATAAATTAAGATTAGCA
This sequence comes from Cheiracanthium punctorium, assembly GCA_038373885.1. NCBI lineage: Eukaryota > Metazoa > Arthropoda > Arachnida > Araneae > Cheiracanthiidae > Cheiracanthium > Cheiracanthium punctorium. The sequence continues at coordinate 70,466 of JAWZYV010014827.1, read as the reverse complement.
GCTACGTATCATATCACCAAATTTTCTCTATCATTCGCATTAGTCGTTATTACGTGATGCTTGAAGAAATAAACGTATTTTGAAAGAATTTTCACAAAATTTCAAAATCTAATAAAAATGTTTAAAAATTGGACTCCTATAGTTTATGTTGAGCAACCATCTATCGTGTGACCAAATTTCATATCACTCGCTTTAGTCGTTATTACGTAATACGGGAACAAAGATTCACTCAGTTTTAAACGATTTTCACAAAATCTCGAAATCTGATGGATTTTTTTTAATTAGATGCTTATAGTTTAAGGTGAGTGACCACCTATCATTTCACCAAATATCATTTTTTCACCTTTGCAGTTATTACGTGATGTGCGAACGCAAATTTACGCAGTTTGAAATGATTTTCGCAAAATTTCAAAATCTAATCAAGATTTTCTTTAATTCGACGCCTATGTTTTAAGTTGAGTGACCACCTATCATGACACCCAATTTCATATCATTCGCTTCAGTCGTTTTTACGTGATGCTTGAACACAAATTTATGCAGTTTGAAAGGATTTTCGCAAAATCTCAAAATCCAATGAAGATTTCTTTAAAGTTCGACGCCTATGTTTTAAGTTGAGTGACCACCTATCATGTCACTCAATATCATATCATTCGCTTCAGTCGTTTTTGCGTGATGCTTGAACACAAATTTACGCAGTTTGAAATGATTTTCGCAAAATCTGAAAATCTAATCAAGATTTTTTTAAAAATTCGACGCCTATGTTTTAAGTTGAGTGACCACCTATCATGACACCAAATTTCATATCATTCGCTTCAGTCGTTTTTACGTGATGCTTAAACAAAAAAAGCGTCACGGACAGAATGACAGAGACAGTGACAGACAGACAAACTTTTTTTTGAGGGTCGCATTGGATTCCCGGGTGCTCGAAACGGATAGAAATCGCAAAATTTTTGAATTCCAAGAAATGTACAGACAAAAGTCTAATTTTATTTATATAGATAACTAAATATACAAGAACTACTAATTCAAGATGGGACACATATCAAAATCAAGAGTAGAAAAGGTAAGTTTTTCAAACCTTTGTTTCAAAAAATGTTAAACAAAAAAGTTCCAAAGCATTTGTTTGGAACAAAAGCGTTCCAAACGAATGTTTTGTCTAGAAGTAACAAGCCACTGTCTTATAAAGATGTAATTAGGATTTTTTTTTAATTACGTATATAAAATGATTTTGTATTATACATGGAATTTCTGTACAATGAAAAAATCTGAAAGATCATGTTCATTAATTTGGAATTCTTTTAGGTAGATATGTATTTTGATATCCTCTTCCCTCTTCTTCTGTATTGAACATTGATTCTTAGATAGAAAATAAAATTTTAAATTACTGTTAACTGTAATTCCTATGAAAAGAATTAACTACATATTTAAAAACATGATTGATTTAAGTGCTCATAACTATTTTGTCATTTACAATGTTTTATTACGAAACACCCAAATTTAAATACTTTTATTAATGATGCCTGTCTTATGTCTAAGAAATAGAAAGTTTGATTTCTACAAAATTATCAAGAGTGATTAAATGACAAAAATCTTTACAGGAAATGTTAATAACTGTTCAATTAAATAATTTATAATTTATTACAGCCAGTAACCACAACTGGATAGTGTAATAAAATCAAAGAAACCTTTAAAATGTTCAAGTAAAATTAGCGTCCTATTCAATTAGCATTTACTGAAGAAAGACTGTTTAGTGGTAAGACCTTTCAGGAACCATTTTTCTTTTCCCTAGTATTATTTCTGATAAAAATCAATTATACACTTGAACCTTGTTACCTTTCAGATTCTTCAGGCTCAGATGACATTTATACTAAATATGAATACACGGAAAGTGTAGATGATTTTTTAAGCATTCGGATAATTTAAATTATTTCATTAAAATTTTATTGCTTAACACTTTTCTAACCTTTACATTGTTATAAAGAAAGAAAAAAAGGAAGAAAATTTCACTGTTGCAATTTTCTGATGAAATGCAATTTTCTCTGAAATGCAATTTTCTGAAATTATGCCACAGTTAAGGTGTTAAAACATCCAATACTTAAAACTTTTCAAACCACTTACACTATAAAAGAAACCTTTGTTATCATGGGTCCATGTTACTCCAGAATATTTAACATCTGTAACTAAATCTGGTAAATCTTCATGAGTGAGAGCATTTCTTATCTGAAAAGACAAGCAAAATAAAATCTTAACACAGTGTGCTTTTAATCATTTTACTGACACAGTTTACTAATAAAATATTTTTTTGCCAAAAGCATACTGTATAACCTAAAGAACAAGTCTAATTCAGTTTTAAAGTGTTTGTTTAAATGGTGAAGTTGGTGCAAATTTTTAAGAAGGGGTGAGGGGGCAGGTTTCTCTCTGAGAATATATAAAGAGCACGTAACTTGATACATTATTGTAAGGACTAAGACATCTTTAGAGAGGTTTTCAGATCTCCACTAGAGTCTTCAAAAACTGTATGGCAAAAAGACAATGTCACAGAGCTCCAGTTTTGCTTTTAACGCTTTGAAGACGGGAGGTCGATTTTTCAACCAAGCAGTAGAATACCTAAAGTGACGGGCTTGGTTCATATTTCGACCAACTAATGCTTTCCCCCTCTGTAATTGTTCACCTGTACTGGACCGGCGGGGAGAGATGTCAACATCCATCCATCAATTCAGTTGCACCCCAGTTCCTGAAAAGGAGCATATACGCATAAAGGTAATCCCCTTGTTCAAGAAGTTCGTTTTACTTCGGGGGCGGGAAAGAGTAATCCATCAATGTTTGTTGCACAAATAGCAGCTTCAGCTAAGAGTCACTGAAATGGGGGAAAGCATTTTTCAGATGCTCCTGTCTTCTGAAACAGCACGGCCAAAATTTCCCTGCCGAGAAAAGGTTAATCAATAATTATGATAATTTGAATAATAAGAATGTGTTTTCTTTCCTCTTGCAAGTTATTTAAAACTTTTTCCTGTCGTAGTTTAATCAGCTTTCTATAATACTCCACTATTTGGAAAATTAACTTTTGTTGCTCTTCTTCATGAATAAGTTCCAAGTTAAAATCGCTAATTTTACTGCTTGTTCAATGCAGTTGTTTAATACTTTGAATGAAGACACCAGGGGCGTAGCCAAGGGGGGGGGGTTAGGGGGGTCATAACCCCCCCCATGAGGAATTTTTTGCCATACAAAATGCATATTCTTCACTCCTTTATCACACATGTATGCATATATGTGAGTTGCAGTAGTCGTACCCCCCCCCCCCATGAAAAATTTCTGGCTACGCCCCTGGAAGACACTATTTGCTTAGCTGAGGCATAGCCATCTAGTTTGGGCCAAATATGAGGATCGAACTCCAAAATCTTGCTATTAGGTTTCAGGGCAGCATAGAGATTAAAAAATCTATCTAAATCTCCTAGTGCAATCAGAGATAGTTTTTGAAACTTTAAATAATCCCGACAACTCTGGATCTTTTCTTTTCTTAGCAGCTGTCTAAGAAACTCAATAACATCTTTTCAGCTCTATTGCAACAATCACTTTTCATTTTCTCTCAAAATACAAGCAATATGAGTAGTTTTATTGATGGACATAAAATTTTCCTGAACCATGAATGGCCATGCCTCTTTAAATTACCCAAAAAGAGCTATTTGTGATCCTGTGGATGGAAAAATGCATCAAAAACTCTAGTAGCTAGGATTTCTAGTATATGGTACCAACATCCTAAGAAAAGAAGGTGTTTTTGAAACTTCTGGATTATTGTTAGAGCACCAGTATATACGCTAGTGTCTGTCCTTCAGTTCAAAACACGAGGCAGCAAGCCAGTCATCAGCAGACTTCGTGCCGACTATAATCGATGACTAAAATAATATTTTACAAATTTTACAAAAATGCTATGATAAAATTGCATTATTATAGAGATGATATTTTGATATTTGATTTTTTTATATTTGATTTATTTAACATCCAGATTTCTGTTATTTTACTAAATTAACATTCACTAGTCAATCTTTTTGGAAATTGTTAGTAATCAAAATCGTAAACCATATCATTTCTTGTAATCGATTACAGATGACCGTGTAATCACAGAGTCTGGTCATCAGCTCCTTTCCATTGATGAAATAGCAGAACATTTCCCATATCATCTATGCTTGCTGGTAACTTTGGAATGTCTAGAATTTTCTATGTATTCATTCTAGATCTGACAATTTGCATATGATCCCAAGTTGCATGGCTTGTGTTGTCAGGGAGCAGTTTGTAATCAAAATGAGCAACAAAAGAAACATTGGATGAAAACATTTGTTGAATATTTTTTGCCCATTTCCAAACATTTTAACTTCCTTGATTGATATATGGAAGTAGTTAATAATGTCAGCTCATCAGCACTGAGCACAACAGCCTGTATTGCTGAGTTATGATATGCATAGCTATACAAGATGTGGTCTTCATTCTGTCTAAACATGCTGCAAACTGAGTATTATCCAACAGTTGTTTTTTGGCTTTCTGAATTTTTGCTTTAGTAGCATTAATACCAAATGAGCCTAGAGCTGCTTTGCCATCTATCACTATTGACACTGATGATGTAAGCAGTTGTTGATGATAGTATAGGCTGAATTAGGTTTCTATACTGTCAACATGATCAGCATCATCTTTATCATTGTCAATCCAACCTTCTGCTAACCTTATGTCTACATCAGTATTAAAATCTACTGATAAAATAGATTCTTTTGGCTAATTTCGCTTTTTTTTTTTGTTTACTTTTCCTTCTGCTTTTCAAAAATCTTGTCCTTTAAATTTCAAAGAACTATGACCAGTTGATTACAGTGTAAAACAATGTAGTAATGTTTATATTTATCTGTATAAGCAGTTACAGTTAACAAATTTAGGTTCTTAAAAATCTAAGCTTATTGGCTGTTTCACTTATGTGTAAAATTTTAAACATCTATCAAATCATCTATGGCTATGGAATATTCTTACTTTATATTTAATGTTTATTTACCCTTATTTGTTTTTATTTAAAACTTATAAATGAAAATAATACACCTGTAATATTTTAAAATATTTTTACTAAATGTGCATATTCAGTAAAAATATATGAAACTGAAAATTTTCAATGTTCTTGAGAGGTCTGTTAAACTTAATATTATTATTTGAAATTTTCAGTACAAGCTTAAGTTTTCATTTTTCACAACTTAAGCAGGTATACGATTTAATTTCTAAAAAAAAAAAAAAATTGGAACACTCTAATCTCTACTTCATCTTTGGGCAGCACAAAATAAATTAATATAATTCTAAAGGATAATGTGATTAAAAAATGTTAACAAATTAGTATTATTATAAGTATTAAATCATTCTATTTTGATTCAATGAATAATTTATGAAAATTAAGTTTTTAGTTTTTTATTCAACCCATCAATCATTTGTTATACGAGTGATTCTACAAATAAAGGAATATTTGGGATGCAAAAACTTTTTTTAAAAATTAGTTTTATTAAATCGGAAAAAAAAAAGGAAAGGACAAAGAGAAAGGGGCATATGGATGACATAATACAATTAAACATCTGAACAAGTCAAATTGCGAACTTTTTAGATTTCACTTTCTACATCATTAGAAAATATCCAAACAAAATGTAATTCCTGACAGTAAGAATAACTTCTAACACTTCTTTTCTGAAATGCTGATATTTAAAAAAATTAAATCTCCAGGAGAAAAAAAAGCTACTTAGCTATGTAGATGTCAGATAATTTTTGGGATGAAGCTTAAATTAATTTTTGTGTTTAATATTATTTCATTTAATTTCCTTGCAATTAATAAACTTCACATATACATATTTAATGCTAGGGGGGAAAACTGGAGAGGAAATTGTTCATTATTTTTAATTCAGACTCATTAAAATGTGAAAATTATATGTGAGATAGGGTATGTGGATGGCATTCCACTGCAATGATAAACTTTTGAGGGATAAAATATTCAATGTTTGGTTTAGTTAAGAGCTAAAAAAAGAGAAAAAAATTGCAGAAAAAAGTTTATTTATAAACATTCAAAACAATAATCATCATTTATATACCAACACAGAACACAAATATTCCTGTATTATCACCAATAGATGTATCTAAACGAACAAACCAAAAAAATCAGTTGAACAAATTTAACAGTAATAGCAAATCAACATTTACTCTCTAAATTGAAGTGTGCATATAAATTTAAATGAACGCATCTCAAGTTGTATACACTTAAATTAAAAAAACAACAACAAAAAAAGACAAAGAAAATATAAACAATGAGCAAATTAAATAATCAGTTAAACTATTCATATCTAAAAATTATATAATACATAGATATAATAATACAAATTGAAATAACTAATTTTTAATTAAAAATACTTAGTTGCATACAGCTTTAAAACTTTAAGGAAGGAGGTGAAGTGTATAAACATAACTTAAGAAATTAAAACACATTACAGAATATAAACACCCATTCATGTAAGCAAATGTTTTTTAAGCAACAGCCATTGTGATGTCCCAAGCAATGAGCAGGGCAGACTCACTAAATAAGTATGTAGTCTTGTTCAACCTGATTAACTTGTTTCTCTTAGAAATATTAAACAGATTATTAGAAAACACATTCATAAAGGCACTCTATCATTAGAGGGATGTTGCCACTAGAAAACAGTATTCCCTTTTGAATACAGATATGTGCCTATGTGCCAAGAGCTATTTGCATGACTTGTTTCAGATTTGAAAAAGGACATTATTATTTTACAGTCCCACCTTTTAGATTCCATCTTCCTGACTATCCAATTTTTCCCCCTTCAGCTCCAATGATAGGGGAGCATCTCTCTTGTCCTGCTCTACAATTAGTCCTTTTTCGAACTCTCCCTTCTACTTGGGCTATTTCATATGTATATTGGATTGCACAGGACAGTATGTTGGAAAGTCTAGGTGGGCATACACATATTTAAAAATAAATTCTTTCAGCAACTTCAGGTATATATTTTTTTAATCAAATGTTCTCATTATCTCTTTGATCTACACGAAAGTCAGTGCTGACTTGTGTCCTACTTAAGTAGGGGGGCTCAAAAAAAAAAAAAAAAAAAAAAAAAACTAGCGTGTGTTCAAATCAGGAAAATATATGTACAGAGAGTATCTTACCTCATGAGCAATATTATAAGTATTTAAAATTTATCATCAAATCGCAAATACTTATCAAAGTTCTAATATAACTTTTGCCTGTCTTGTAACCTAATTAAGGTAATACTAGAAAAGTTTGTTCTAATATTTATTGAAAAGCCTTTGTTCTAATACATTTCACTTTATATGCATTATTGTTTGTAATTTCTACGTGTCCTCTTTGTTATAAAATCCATATCAACATATTAAATACACTTTCAAACTGAGTTTCATAAAGTAGGTAAAGAAAATAGTAAAATACTTTGAGCAAAAAAAATAATAAGCTGTGCAAACAAAAAATCATTTTCAACTGAGCAAAAAATTTTATCCATAGCTACCGAATTGACAAAATCTGGCCCCTCAATACTGAACAATACTATGCTAGGGCCCTAGGACTAGTGACCCATCCTGAAGCCAAGTCAACAGTGCATAAATGTGGCTTTTGGGCTAAACAATCAAAATATACTAACTCCAAGTTTGGGCTACCAATGGAGTGGTCTGTGTTTGCTTTAGACATGAAAATAGCATTCAAATAGCATACAATAACTGTATTTGTTTTCAATAAATTGAAAAGAAATGTTATATAATAGGAAGAGCTTTTGAATTAAAGGGATGGGGTCAGGACCTCATGAGTAGCCAGTAAGCCTAGTGATAGAAACTGCACTAGTAGGGATTTCTAGCTGATCTCTTAAAAGCCTGAAAAAATTGGAGAAAAATCGTTAGTCAAAGCCAGAGATTCAAGAAAAAATCCCAAGATTTGATACATCTACCATATAAGCACTTTATTTGAAATAAGTTTGAAATATTGATAGATATTTTTGAATGTTATTAAAACTGTGAGTAAGACTTGAGAAAGTGAAAATCCAATTAATGTTGAATTATATTTGACACGCAGGCGCAGAGTAGAGATATATCAACTGAAAAACAAATATAGCGTGCGGTGATAGGCGCACCCACGGGGGGGGGGGGGGGCTATGGGGGCTCAAGCCCCCCCCCTAAAGGTGGACAGTTAGAAGTGAAAAACTTAAAAAAAAATGAAAATTGTCACTAATGAATTATTACTATTATTATTTATTGTCTTCAAATTATTTCTAAAGTATTTTTTACCTAAAAAGATGAGTACTTACAGAGAGTTTATGAAACACTGTTAAAGTTGGTTACAATATCACTGAAAAGATCGGATGATTATTTATGACTCTATAATGAGTTTTTGCTTGTGGGCTTGTGTTGTATGGGCAAATTAAGTGGTACAGAATATTTTGACGTTATAAGAGGGTTGTAATTATTATCGATCTCATTATAACCGAGTTCAGCAGTATTTTCAGCTCAGCCCCCCTAAACTAAAATCCTGGGTGCGCCACTGCGTGCGGTAACTAGTTACAAATTTTTAATACTGCATTGGAACAATGTTTTAAAAATTTATGAGAATTTCAATAAAATGCAGGGACTAACATCAATTTTCCCTTCTTCTGATATGTTAAATAAGCATAGCTGTCACTTTTTAATTTGAAAATTAATACAATTTAACTATATCCCATTTTTATATGCAGTTGCATTATTTTTTAGGTTTCTTTCATTGTGGAATTATGCAGCAAAATAAAATTGTCCTAAAGGTCCTAATTTTTTTCAAAATAGTTCCACAGACTTATGATTTTATTACAGAATAGGGATGCAATTGATATCCAGCAAGTATCCAGTATCTGGCCTATCCAGTTGATTTTTCAATATCCGAAATACCATCAGATATCCCAATCATAACTAACGGATATCTGGCTATATACTACTAAATTTCTATCTATAATATACATAGGACAGGATAGAAAATTATATTTGATATAATTAAACTTCCCCTATAAACAGGACTCTATCACTAAAATAGGTGAAGAGATAGTAGCCAAATTTGTTTTATAGACTATACATGAGTAGTGTTGACTCTAGAAAAAAAGGGCCGTCGGGGGAGAAATTTTCAAAAGGGGCACCCTGTTCTCAAAAAGGGCACGTTGGGGTTCCACGAGAATGTACAGGTAGATAACATATAGAAACTGGTTTGAAACGATCTGATCCCCGAAACTTTAACATGTAGAGTTGTAATATGTGTTCTGACTTACAATGCATAGTAAGATTTTTTCCAATTTGTCTTAGTTCCCCCCCCCCTTCTTTTGGAAAAAATATCCAGTAGAAGTAAGTGTAAGCGAAATAGAAAAAATAATTTGTTGATAATATTTTGGTCTAAACATGACATAAATATGTGGATTAAATCTACATAACTAGAAGTTTTGATTAAAAAAAAACTTCTAGCATAAAGAAGTTTTAATATAAGTAATGTTGAATTTTCTGCTTAATTTTTTTTTTCTCAAAATTGCATGACATACATGTTTATTATTTATAAGAATAGTTCATTTATTCCAAGATTTCAGAAATTTTTAGCCAGACATGATTTGTTAGGCAGTAGGGGAAGGCAGAGGGACTGTTAATTTTTGTTCCTCCATTTTATCACACTATCACTACTGGACCACAATTACTGGATCTCATTCATATATGATATTTCACCTATATTGGTACAAACTTTTAAACAGAAAAGGACTGTCAGTGTAAGTGGATTAGGGTAGATGCGTTTAGCATGTAATAAAAATAATAAAATTTCTGCAATGCAGGATATATAAAATTTAATTATATAAATCAGAATTTTATTTAAATTCTTTTGTTTGCAATAATTATTGAATGAGTACCAAGTAAAGATTTTCAAAGTTACCCTTATTACTATTAGACATTATTAAAATTGCATCAAACAATTTAACTCGTCCATCAATTGATAACTACAGAAATTGGGGAAATTTAATTCAGAATACAGAAGATTGCTGGAAAAAATGACATGCAAATTTTGCAATACATCCTATGGTTGGAATGTACAACAACATATCAAATCAAATCACTGAAATATATTTGTTATTCCTCTTTCACTTCTAATTTAATGCTTGCTCATTCATGAAAAGTGAATATAAGTTTTTTAAAAGGTACTATTTCTTTAAAATAAATAAAAATAATTACTACATGTAAGTTTTTTAGCAGGTATAAAATTAATATTTTTTTAACTCACAGAATTGTCCAAAGGTATGAAATAAAGTTTAAAATATTTTCAATAATTATTTTTCACAAAGCTTTATTTTTAATTTCTTGTAACATACTTAAAAAGGTCTCTTTAAAAACACTAAATTTTCTTTCTTAAACCTCGCTTTAATCTTTTTAAAATAAAAAAAGTACTAACCAATATTTATTTTAACTATCAAATGTTTTTAATCAGCTTAATATAATTAAAATAATCAACATCCTGGTGCCAAAAGTACTTAAACAAATTATCTATTAATAAACCTTCCAGAATTCTTTTTCTTTTTTTTTTCAACTGAAAATAAGCTTAAATTGATGACAGTTTGTTTTATGAATAACCTAGCTGTTAACTTATGACACAATTTGTTTCCTGAAGACATCCTTTCCCAGAACTAGCTTTCTTTCCCTTTTATTATTATTATTTTTTCCTTTCTTTATTCATTAAAATGTTGAGAATTTTAAAATCAGAAGATGTATAATATGAATATTTCGAATACCAAATCTTGTCAATAGTCTGATTTACTAAATTCTGCATTTACTCCACTTTTATGTAATTAAAACTGTGGCGTAATAAGAGAGGGGGGGGATCTGCCCCGGCGGCAAAAAAAACAAACATGGTGGCCGGCAGGGCACTTAGAAATAATAAAGTGGAAAACTAAAGGACCAAAATGGTGGCAGAATGCTGAAACTTAGAAAGAATGAGACGGCAAACTGAAGGACCGCACCGGGCGCCAATAACCCTAGTGCTACATTGCTAAAGCAAAAGATCATTATTATGCTCTGATTTTGGCAAAAGCATAATGTGTTTCAATTGCTGTATTCGCAAAACATTGCAAATCCCTCGATTTTCAGATGGATTTGAGTAGATAAAGCCACTAAACATGGTACACGGCTGAAGTGTTGGAGTTCCCACGTTCGGCAGGCCCCGCCCGCACTACTGTCGGTCTGGAGTTTTGGTCGGTTTCATCCAGATGTACGCGTCAATACACATTAGAACTCCTTAAAAAGTCACCCAACCAAGGCACACCCCTTAGAAGATATCCTTTGTCTAGGCTTGCCATAACAAACAAGCAAATCCCGTGGAATTTTCGAATCGCAAAACGTCGTTTTGCTAAGGCATTCTTTCTGTATCATCTGTAATTATATATGATTAGTAAATAACTGTTATACATTACGAATAATATGTACTAGGAAAGCCGATTAAAAAGAGCAAAGCGTTTAGGGAGGGGGGGACTTGCTATTGTTACAAAACTATTAAAGACATCGAGAAGAGCAATAATTATATACAGCTGGCGACGAACTCTGGTATAATGATTGTTTGATAATTCGCAACTACATATTTATCAAACGTAGCCACCGATATTTGAGGATTGACAGATGGAATCAGAAATTTTTAGATAACTTGAGAAAATTTTGAATTTCCCAACTGTATTTTCTTCCCCCAACTCCTAAGTGAAATGCCGATCGGGCTTCTTCTCGCTTGAGTCAGCAAAAACAAAACATACAAGAGGGGCCTTTTCGGGTTACTCGGCTGTTCGGCTCGCGTAAATGAAAACAAAGAAAAGGGCAGTAGCAGTATTTCGATCTGAAAGAGTAGAATATTTGAAAAAAGCATTTTAATAAATTACATTTGTGGGAAAGATCGGATTTCATAGACGGTTTTTGTGAAAGGGCCGTTTTCAATCGAACCTATTTTTATGATGGGATTATTGTACTCAATCGTAACCGTTTTAATTAACGTATTATCGTGATGGGCCACAAATGGTATGTAGGAAATAAAAAGTGCTGGTTGTTGACTAATAATAATAAAAATGTAAAAGCAGGAGGGCGCAGAAAGAAGAGAAATAGGGCCCCCCGGCGCTAAAAAGACGACAAAAGGGCCGCCGGGCACTAAAAAGATAACAAAAAGGCCGCCGGGCGCTGCGCCCTGCCAAATTAATCTAGAGTCAACACTAAATGAGAAGTGCTTAGGGAATTTTGATTAAAAAGCTGGAGCTAAAAGTGTTCAAGTTGCTATTAAACATGAAAAAACAGCAGATTTAACACTGGAAATGGATCATTCAAAATAAACGCTATATCAATATTTGTTCAGCAATTTTTGAGAACATTTATAACTAGTTAGGCTCATATTTAGAGCTGATTTCAAGCTGCAAAGTGCTGCTTAACATACATTTTCTGAACTAAAAAAAAAAAAAAAAAATTAAAAAAAAAAAAGAACATTTCATGTAGTGTCCATGTGCAAATTTGGAGGCAATCCTTCGGAGCATTCCTTTATTGAAGTCTCCAATACCTAATGATTAAAAATTAATCCTTATTTTACATATTTATTTTTTAATTGAATTTAGTTATTTAAATTCAGTTATGATTCTCAGCAAGTTTCGATTGATTTTTAAAATTAAGTCTACTTAAAAGATGTACATTTAAAATGTTTTCGTGAAATATTTATGAAATGAAAATTATAATATGGCCGCTTGTGCAGACAGCCATGTTTTAACATGGTATTTTACTAGTTTAAAATAGGTTTTAGTTACTACTACTGTATTGTGTATGATTATCATTCTAGTTACTACTGCAGTGTGTGATTATCACTCCATACATAAAGTACTTTGACTAATCTTTTGTGTGTGTGTGTGTGTGTGTGTGTGCGGGCATAGCATGTTGAAATCAAGAGTAAAAAAGTAAAATTTTCCTAAAATTTGGAAACTAATGTTTGAAATGATTTTTTAAAATTAATCTGCCCCCCTCCTTTTTTTCTCCTTATGGTGCCATATAAGTTTTTGCAGTGTGAGAGAATGCTCACATATTTTAGAAGCTAAACAATTAAACAGATCTTTTTTATTTTTTAACTTGTAGTTAAAAAAATAATTTTGATTAAAGAAATTTAATGCATAACCTTAAAAATTCTGTTCCATATCTGTATAAAACTACAAAAGAAAGAATTATAATTTCATCATAAATATTTAAAACAGGAATTTATTTTTTATTTATCAATCTCTAAAAGTAATTTAACTTAAAATAAAACTAAAAATGACTTAATGTAAATTAATATTAAATGATTAAAACAGAAAAAAAGGTATTAAACCTATGCTTGGAAAAAAATAACTCATCTAACTCATCTATCATAGGTATCTTATCAAAAGTTATGGTTAACATTTATTTGCTTCTGCCAGTCGAGTACACGTAAAAAAATATATTTTAACTTCATATTTTAAGTAACATTCTTTTATGTACATATATGTAAAGATATTTAGTTTTTGTAAAATATAAGTCAATTATTAAAAAAATACTTTAATGATGAGTGAAACATGTTTGCAATTTATTTTTCTGATGTCATTATATTAAAAAAAAATGAAAAAACACACTAATAACTAAATACATGTTAAGTAGTGGGCATCTGATCAGATATTCGTGTCCGGTAACCAAAGGAGCTTTGGATATCTGATATCCGGAAAAATCAATATCCGTTACATCCCTATTAGAGAATGTAAAAAATTGGTTTCCACTCAAACTGATAGCATGAAAAAATACTCAAAACACAGGATATTTTAAGTTTATACAGTGGTCTCCACTTAGTTTGGTTGGTGGTTTATCCTGTTAGTCGCTTATTTCAGTGAAAATTGATATGAACAGAACGAATGTCCAAACTGCACTGGTTTTCTCGGCAGTGAGTGCTGCTTTATCCAGTCAAGTAATCTTTCGATATTAGGTAAAATTTTGATATAATTAGCTTTTAGGCCAAAGTGAAAGCCAGTCAAAGATTATTCACAGTTATATGAAGGTGTTACAGTAATTCAATCAAAACAATCATTAATGCACTTAACAGAATCTTAAATAAAAAATAACGATCAATTCGGCACCCGATGATGACAACAATGTGCATTTAAACTGTGTACATGGCAAAAGAGTAAACTTGCTGAATGCTATAGATCAGGGGTCCTTTTTTTGCCGCGACCCAAGATGAACAACATGATTTACTTCGCGACCCTTGGGCCTATATTACAATTATAAGTACTGAATAATATTCTTAACTAACGAAATGTTTGATTTTTTAAATTATCTGAACAAGGCTGTATCATATGTATTTATAAAATTACTATAAAAGAGACAAAGCCTGCGCAACAATACGTTCGCTAAGAAAATAAATAACACGAATAAGAGAAATTTAAAATCTTCCATAAATCAATTTAAAAAAGTAATTGCCTTTCTTCAGCGTGATCTTTGGCCTTACACTACTTTTGAAACCGAGAAAGTGTCTTTGAAAGAAAGGCAGCATTTCATGTCATATTCTGGTTGCAATCTGTTTCTACTTTTCACGATAGAAAGTATGGAAAAGCCGTCTTCATATGGGTAAGTTAGTGGGAAATGGAAGTAAGCTCGCGTGAATAGAATGGTATTTTCTTTCTCAAACTTATGCAAAATGAACACAGTCATACCTGCCAACCTAAGAAAATTAACATCAGTAAAATTATGTCCTCATTTCAGTAAATTTTTACCTCCCATCAGTAAAACTGAGTTCATTTATTTTTTTGGTACTAATAATTTCTGCTCTTGTTAAGCTAAGTTTATTTCTGGTCAAAATATTTTTTACTTTTATTAAATCATTTTCATTCATAACTGAGCCTGCTCTACTTAGTGTTAGTTTTCTTACCTGGTTTAATTAGAGAGGGGGGGGGGGGTAAAAATTTAATTTAAAATAGGAATCAGTTTTCATCCTTACGGCATTAAAGCTTTAAATGAAAGAGTTCTAAAAGAAAAATATTTACTCACAAGAGCGATGGAAAAAGATTGAATTCAAAATCTGAACATGCCCCATTCAATAAAGTGTTTTTTCTTTATTGGTTTCCTTGAGAGAGGAAGGAGGGGGGGGGGGGGGTTAAAAATTATTTTAAATTCAAAATGGGAGCCAATTCTTACTCTTATGGCATTGGATATTTAAATAAAGGAGTGCTGAAGGAAAAATATATATTCTCTAGACGGATGGAAGAAGATTGAATTGTATGAAATTGCGAACTTCGAAATTAGCCGAGCAATCCATAAAATTACTCCTCATCTCCGTACATCAGTAAATTAATGGCAAAATCCGTATATTTTACGGATAATCCGTAAAAGTTGGCAGGTATGCACAGTGTTTGATTTTTAAAACTTTAAAGATTCCTCACTCTGAAGCTCAATGAGCCCTTCTTGGAGATCTACAATGTCTGAAAAGTATTCAGGCAATTTTTCAAGATCCATCATCAAATGGATTGCGTACCTAAATATATTTGAGCATGTGTTCCGGAATTTTACGATCGAACGCAATAATTAATTTCCCCTTATGCTCAATAAAAACACTTTTGCTGTCGCTCAACTGAGCATTTTCATCTTCTTGGAAACAGGTTTAAAGTTGAGAGAAAAAAAAAAAATGAAGTGGTTTTATTGTCTTCTATTTTTTTATTCCGCAGTCTCAACTTCCCTTTGACAGCAACTTCTCTACTAATCCAATTACCATTTGATTATGGCCTTGCATTGACGTATTTATTAAGTTCTGCAAATATATATGCATTGCACTTTAATATTGGCCAAAAGGCGAAGAAGCGATGATATATCAGAAAGGTTAGCTAATTTCGGCATGCAGTTTTTGTCAGAAAACTGGGAAGTCAAAGGATAATTTTTCTCTTTGGTTTTTGGATTTTCTAGCGTAAAACAATTTTTGAAGTACATTTCCTCGAGAATGTACGACAAAGATCAATCTGATTCGAGACAATCATCTGACTTCAGAATGATATGCATTCAGATTCCATTTCTAAGCAAATTTGGCTAAATATCCTTTTATTAAGCGATCTTGTTTTTATAAAGTTGACAATTAGAAAAATCTCTTTCATAACAATATTCAAACCTTCTGATAGCCCCTAAGATGCAAGATTTTTCTCTGATAAGAAGTCAATGAAACACCTTTTCATGAAAATTAATTCGTTTAACTTTTATACAGAAATTTTGACATTGCCCAAGCATTGACGGCCACCATCACTGCAAAGACTAAAGCACTGTTCCCAGGATCAACCTTCTTTAAAATATGTGATCACTTGTCATACTGCTGGTAAGCGGACAGCAAAAGAAAAATTCTTCCATTTCGCTGTTACCAGCATAGCGTACATAAGCCATTAGTTGAGCATCGTCAGTCGCGTCTGTAGTTTCATCCAGTTATTCCAGTCCACCTGTTTTAACAGATGAAATAACTTGTTTAACGTTTTTTATTATGTCATGAATACTTGTTCGTATTTGTGTAATTTGATAGTGGCATTTGTTAGAGGTTTTTTACATATTCTTCGCCACATGTAATAATAAACACATTACGTGCTAAGCACAAAAAAGTTTACGAGAGAAGAAAAAGAACTGTTTCCCTGAAAACTCGGTGACCCATCTCGAAAGCCCTTGCGACCCAAAGGTTAAGAATCCCTGCTATAGACACTTTATGTAGAGTATTCGAGGAGAACAACGTAAAGGATCCCCTCTTTTCAACATTAAGTGAAATTCAATTTGCGCTACATGACATTATGCCCCTAAAATAGTCTTTAATTTTGGATTTCCCCCCCCCCACAAAAAAAATTGTACACATGTATTCTTTACTTGTTTTTTCTTTATCTATATAAATAAAATAGAGTGTAAACTGTCCGTTAGTTAGTTTGTTTGTTTGTTTGTCTGTGTCTCGCATAGCTTGCAGACGGGTGTTTGTAGACCTACCAAATTTTGTATGAAAATTCTCCAGGACGGGTCCCGACATACCTCGAAGCGATTTTTTCAAAATTCGAATTATTTTAGGAGTATCGATAAGAAACGTGTAGCAAAAGACCAATTTTTGTTCTCGGCATTTTGCAATTGTAACCCCGCAGTGAAAAGAGTGAAGATTAAGTGTATCTAGGTTGCCGTATTTGGCAAGTTTATTAAATGATTCAGACTCTTGAAGTAAAAATAAAACGATTTTTTTTTTTTGTTTAAATTATTTGTAAGGTTATTTTTGAATTTATTTTATAAAACATTTCATTCCTGCTCATTTCACATCACACGATATTTTAATTAAAAAATAAATTAAAATATCGTGTGCATGTGAAATCAGAGCACGAATGAAATGTTTTATACTCAAAAGAAAAATAGGATTTGGAAATTTTTCGAAACTAAAAAATGCAACTTTTTAATTTGGCGAAAAATAAAATGGTTGATGTTCGAGTTTCAGGAGATGTGATCCGAATGCTTGTGCAATTTATCGTCTGCTACTTCGATTATGAATACACCTGAATGAGTTTTTGAGAAAATTTCACTCAGTTCAAATTGTGCATTTTTCTGCGCAGCTTTTTCCCATCTATTTCTAATGCATTACATCCAGAAAAAAGGATGTTAGAAATATCAATTTTAATTTTTTTAAATCACACTCATGAATAATGATATACTTTCCAACTTAATGGAATAAGGAAAGAAAATAGGGAAGACCCATGGATTCTAATAAGCTTTTAATATATAGTGCTTTAGTGCTTTTTTAAAATCTAAAAGTGTTTCAGATTTTCTTACTTGCTCTTAAATAAATAAGTGCATATGTTTAAGTATAGACTAATACAATTCATATATTTTGATTTAATTTATTGATTTTTTTTTTCTTAAAACTTTGTCTCTTTTACTTTGGTCCTGCCATTTATTTCGGTGTTTGGTTATTTTGGTCAGTCTCAATCCATCCCGATGCAGTGGCAGATTAATGCAAGTTTGTCGGGGGGGGGGGGTTGTTCGTCGGTGGGGGCAGTTAGAAGATTGACACACATCCATTTTATGGAAGTAAAATAGGATTTTTTACATTAATTTCTTTTTTTCTCGAGGGGTGCGGTTGCCCCCTCCACCTCCCCTTTTATCCGCCCTTGTCCCGATGTGACCAGAATAAGTGGCGAATACTGTGTATTAAAAAGTACTGAGATTGCAGTGCTCTGATAATATTTTATTTTAATTGCTTTTGAGATTTTACATTTTCCCCTCAAATAAAGTATTTAAAGTTAAATAAATCATCCCATTACTAAATTACACAAAATATATTAAAGCACGTGAAATTTTAAACATATATTTCTATTATTACATTAAAGTCAGTAATTTTCATAAGACAATAACTAATGAACAATGGCTAATAAGCAAATACATTAATACTAAACAGAAAATTTAAGTAATTCTAAATACCTAAGATGAGGGAAAAAATAACTGTGTAATATAGAAAACTAATATCTGAAAAGAAATTAATAAGGAAAAAATTTATACTGGGCATGCTCAGTTTATTTCTTGTTTGCTTTTGCAAACATATTTAGCCTACTAGAATGTTCTGTTTTCACATTTATTTTAATTCTTTTGGATTTTCAATCATATCTAAACCTACTGTCATTAATAAAAAAAATTCTGATTTTCTTAGGATGAAACTAAAGTTTAAAAATTACTTTATATTTAAAATAGGGGTCAATTTTTAATTTTACAGTATCGGAGGCTTCAATAAAAGAATGCTGAAAGAAAAATATTTATTTTTAAGAGGATATTGCATTGTGTATTAAGGCAAACCTGCACAAGGAGTATCTGTCTAGGATGGGGGATGCCGTGGGCAGAGGACTTTCTAAGGGATTCTAATGCATCTTCACATTATCTGGAGAAAACTGACTACCTGCAAACAGTTAGATCGACAGCAGTGCGACGGGGCCTAAACCCAGGACTTTCACACTTTAGCTGTCTACCATTTTGAGTGTGTTATCCACTCGGCCATGGTGGGTCATTCTTAAAAGGGATGAAAAAAAGATTGAAATGAGGATGCTGAAGCATAATATACTTATCAAAGTTTTTCCCGTCAAAAAAAGTTAATAAACAAAATGTCAGATACTTTCATGCTTACACTGTACCTACAGAAAAACACAGCAGCTGGGTTGTACAGGAAATACACATTTGAGGGCAGCATTTAAACTCTAGGTGAGAAATGACATTTCTTTTAAGGCTATTCAATGTAAATCCACTTTTTGGAATTTTCATTAGAATGGAAGCATTGCTAGGCCAAGTCTTGCACCATCAATTAGAACATGTGATAATCAGAATGAGCTATGTTTGGTGAATATGAAACATGCGACAGAACTCCCTATTTTAGCACTCCAAGTGGATTTTAACCTGTTTTGCAATATGTGGATGAGCACTGTCATGTCTACCTACAAAGTAGCTGTTTTTCTTTCAATGCCCAGCTCAAAACCATCAACTAGTTAAAAATAATCTCCTGTAATGGTTTTGTTTGGTTTGAAGCATCTCTCAGAAGGCAATGAGAATTTATTCAATGTGACAATATTATTATTATTTACTTTATCATCTGCACTATAACAAAATGCATTAACAATGATAACTGGTAAGAAAAGCTTTAGTATTATAATAAGAAAAATGACCTTTATTTTGTTCCAATCAGAGCCACTTTCACTAAGAAGATATGCCATAAACTGGCCATCTTCTGAAAACTGATACGAAGTCATAGAAATTAGTCCTTCCCTTGACAGCTCATTAGGGTCCATAAAAACTTCAGGTTCGCCATCTAAATGTTTCAGTTTATACATGACACTAAAAAAATATATAAACATGTAAGAATATTTAACTAATTAAAATTTTAAGGCTACAAATTTAACTTTCGAGCCAGAAATAATTTGTTACTTTAGGTACGTATCTTGTACTTTAAATTAGAAATTAAGAAAATTTACCAACAAGTCAATTACCTTTGATTTTGAAGACCTGTGTTCATAGTGAAGTAGTAATAATTTCCAGCTTTAAAAGGAGTTTCATACTTGGGGTGATTCCAGAGATCAGTCAATCTAAAACAAAATTAATTATTGTTATTACAAAACTATAGAAGTTACATAGCTTTTTAGAACCTAAAAATGCTAAAAACTGAAGAAACAATCATATGCTAGGTGAAGCAATAAATATAGCTACTATATTACGCATTGCTGCACTTAGTGCATGACACATAAGTTATGCCATACAGTTTCTATGATGCTAATTGTCATATCAGGCCATTTATGTACGTAAGACTTTTTACGTCTTCTAAAAATATGAACAAACTAGCAAACAAGTGAGAATGTTTCAGATCCCAAAAATAGATTTTGGAGCATCAGAATACATCGATATGATTTCTTGGCAATTTTAAAAATCTCCAAAATTTAATCTGCTGATATACATATAGATAGAGATTTTGATTTCACCAGAATCCGTGTTCTTCTATCTCTCAGTTGCACAATATACTTGCATATTCTCGGAAAATTGTGAAAAGAAAAATTTATTTGACTGAAAACACTGTAAAGGCATAAATATTGCCTTTGCTTTGATGCACATGCATATTATTGTCATATCATGATGCTATGTAGCCTAAAGCCTCCCCAATTAAATGGGCTATCTAATGTAAAAAGAATTTTCAAACTGAACTCGAACTGAAACTTGAGAACTGAACTGACTGTTGAGAACTGAAACTTCTCAAACTGAACTTAGTTCCTAAGATTACCCCATTCAAACAGTCTTAGCTGAGTACTCATTCTTTGTATGGGAAGAAGTAAACATTTCTTTATTGTACACAAAATTATTTCAGTTGGAATAGAACTACCAAATAGTTTCCCTCATAACCTCACAATACGATTGTTTGTTTCTTGAACTGTTTTCAGTTCTATGCACTGCAGACAAAACTATTTACTTTTTAGCCAGTCGACCATTCGGCTATATTTTTTGCCCTAAACTATATGGTAAAAAGCCAATAATGAATAAAAACAATTATTTTGATTGATTAACAGATTAGTCACAAATAAAGGGAAATAAAACAAAACTTTCATGATTTGATTTACTGCAGACAATATTTTGGCACTTGGCGACAGTAGATTTCGGAATATCTGTCCATGCAAGAGATCAGATGGATATGCACATATGCGGCTGTGGATGATCTACAGGCAATTCTCTAATGTGCTTTGTAGAAATGTTGCCACAAATGCAAAGTAAATAAAATGCAAAACAGCAAAGAATCCATGTATATATAAATACACTAAGGAAAACCTTTGTGTCCCTTTTGCAGCACATTGCACAAATGGATGATCTGTTATTAAAGTTAGCGATTTTTTGGATTCCCTCAAAGTCTATTGAAAAAATTGCTAACTTTAATAACAGATCATACGCTTACATCTGCGAATCATTAGAAATAGTAACAACAGAGGACAGCATTAAAGATATGACACACACAAACATCGACGACATCTGGAGTGACGTCATACGGCAGAAGATCCGTGAAGAAGGAATAGGAACAGAAAACAACACCATTCGCACTGGGAATGTGAAGGACTGAGGATGGCCGTGGAAGGGCGGTTGAAATATATTTCCAGAGGATCAAGGTACTGACTTTTTTAAGTGTAACTATGGAATTTCCTCCGTATTACCTTTTAATCTTTTAAGATGTGATCTTTGTGGACATTAATTTTAGGTCAGTAAGAGTACATACACTCAATAGACTTTTGCTGAAATTTGGCAGCAATTTAACAGTATAGTACAGCAACCCAGGAAACAGTAAAACAATTAGCTGATTTAGTACAGGTTCTTGACAACAATTATCTCAGTATTAATAACACTTTAAACACACAACTAGTTGAATCGATAATTTCAATGAAGAAACACAATCTATACAAAATTAAAGTAACAAATTAAAATCTGATAAGCTCTTTCATGGATTGTTTATTTCTTGGAACAGACCTCCAGTGCATAAAGCTACAGAATTATTAAAAGCATCCTTAAACACACATTTCCATAGGGGAAATTATTATTTTAATAGATGTTCTTCCAAGAAACAGACTGAAGATCTACAAAATGAAGTTATTGACAACATCCGCAAAGACAGTGGACAATTGCATTTTCTCAATAGCTGACTATTTATAAGAAATCAAAATCTTCATTTGTTAGTTAAAACTGTGCACTTATTAATAAATATTAGGCATAAGAATTAGATTAAAACTTAATGCATTAACTTAGATTACCATTTAAATACCTAGACATGACACAAGTTCAACTATAGGTTTTTAAAGATGAAACTTGTACGTTGCAAATCTTTTTATATCTATGGTAATACAGAATTTATGCGTCTTAACATATCATCAAATTTTAGGGAAATTTTCATATGGATTGGGGGAAATTTGGGAGAAAAAACATTTTCTGCAACCCTGAAAAATAGTATTAGTAGCCCCACAAATGTAAAAAAGTTGCCAAAAAGCATGTTTTTTTCTGAATTTTAGCAGGTAAAATAGTAGAACTTTCTTGAATGTTCAGTTTAAAAACATATTGACACCGTAAGAAGAAAAAAAAAGAGTAAGCATAATATGAATTAATGAAAATAATTTTTCTATTTACTCATTCAAAATATTTTCTTGCTGCCTCTTTCATAGCTGCCAACTTTTATGCTTTTTTCGAGAGATTTTTTGCCACTTTTTCTTTATGACAATGTCATTATAAAATAAATCCCAATTTTTAATTCAGAACAAAGCTTTTTGCAGATGTGCTGAAAAATCTTCTGAAAAAATCATAAAAGTTGGCAAATAATGCATATAGAATCACACTTCTCACACATCAAACACTGATTGAATATGGGTAACATTACAAATTTTCTAAGTAAAAAAAAAAAAAAAAAATTAAATAATCAAATTTTAAAAAACTCTTCCTCATATTTTCTAGTTTTGCATCATTCTTTTAATGAATACAAAAAAAAAATTATCATAATGATCAAATCACCACTTGGTCCCCTAGAATAGCTATGACATGCAAATAGACATTCCTAGGGAGGCTTAAAAGACACTCTGATAGCAGATAAAACTTGGAAAAAAGAAAAGAACAAAACTTGTCTTTCCTAATCATCAAATTAATTGCCTGAATCAAAGGAAAAGTCACCACATATTTGAAAATAGTATGAAATGGCATGTTTTAGCCAAAAATTTATCCTGAGTTGCCTAATCTTCAATTACATAGCAAAAGTCCTTTATTGTTGCTAGTTAACACCCTGCAATACAGCTGAAGAATCAAGATTCAAAAACACACAACAAAAAGTCAATTAGTAAAATTTTGGACAAAAATCATAAGTTATTAGGGAAACTGAAATATTTCTATTAATAATAGCAGTAACACAAAAGTAAAAAGGTTGGTAAAACTTCAAGCCGTGTCTTGTAAAGAAAGCTAATCCAATAATTTACCAATCATAAACTTAAAATTTGGGAATCTTAAGGTATTTCGTCATTATACTTGGGTGCTTGTTTAAATCCGATAACACCCACACTTTCCTATAAAAGGTAAAAAACACTACCAAGTCAAATATATTTCTAGGTCAGTAAGAATGCATACACTCAGTAATCATAAATTCCTTTATCTCTGTAATCAATTATTAAGTTTAGAATTCAAAACAAATGGTTTGGAAATCAATTTTTTGTGACCCATGACAACTAGAATTCCTCAAACGAAATTATATTTCAGTACAATTTAAGTACAAGAAATAAAATTACAATTGACATACCAAATGAGGGACTGATAATAGACAATGAAACATTTACCTTTACAGAAACTTCTCCCAGAAAGCTACCCAACCACAATATAACTAAACACATCTAGATAATATAGACGCACGTGCACACGCCGAGCAAATACATCTGTGAAAAATCTTGAGGTCTTGCGGATAATTTAGCAGGTGTTGTTGTTGG
Source organism: Cheiracanthium punctorium (assembly GCA_038373885.1). Classification (NCBI taxonomy): domain Eukaryota; kingdom Metazoa; phylum Arthropoda; class Arachnida; order Araneae; family Cheiracanthiidae; genus Cheiracanthium; species Cheiracanthium punctorium. Next base: position 46,428 of record JAWZYV010014827.1, on the reverse strand, counting down.
TTGTTTTTTTTTATAATGGAGGAACAGCTACCTAGAGAAAATATTTTCTAAGCAACTTTAGTGCAAGCATGATATATAGGTGTGCTTGTACGCATACATATGCACATTGCATATAAATATATTATTGACTGCGTCTTCTCCATGGAAAATCTGTAGGCACATCGCAGATAATTGCCGTGCTCAGCCTCCCTTATGTATGCCAAAGATTGACATCGTGCCACACTGTCGTCTAGAGTTAGCTAACTCACTCGTTCAGCAATAAATGACGTCAGCGGTCTGCTTGCACCATTCCTCAGCAATCAGGGGAGTTCAGTAACGAGACATATGAAACAAACCTCCTTCAATGCATGTGCATGGTCTTGTTTTCGATGCTTGTTGATGAGAATGCAATAACAGTAACAAATACACATGGTGATGAGATACAGTTCAATTCGTTCGATCTTATTGCGATGAGCGAATTTTTAATGTATTAGTGAATTTTGTATCACTTGTGACATCAAAATAACCTCAATATCACTCCCAATTTTAACTTAAATTAATGAAAGGAAAAAAAATCTCATGTTGTCCACAGACTTTTTTTTTTTTTTGGCCAGAACACAGATTCTTTTGGTTCTCAATTATACATGATACTTGCATTTTCAAAAACAGTCTGTTTCCTTGCAAAAAAGAAAAAAAAAGAAAAAAGTAGAAAGTAAAATTTGCATGCTTTAAGCTGAAAATATTATTGTAAAGGCATAAATATTGCCTTTTTCTTCAATACACATGCGTATTATTGTCCTACAATGAATCGATACAGCAGAGTATGCATCAATGTCAGATGACAAAATTAGTATCATTAGTAGCCTCACCGACATAAAAAAGGAGGTGTAGTTACGACTTTAGCTGAAATACATAACCATTTTTGGATTCCTAAAGGTCACCAAATTGTGAAGAAAGTATTAAGCAGATGCCTCACCTGCAAAAGATATTCGGCTAAGGCTGCTGAACAAATTACATCACTATTATCAGAAGACAGAATCGAAGAATACCCTCTGTTTTACAATAGTGGCATAGACTTCGCCAGGCCTGTTTAAGTTAAAAGTCTCGATACAAGTAAAAGGGCTTGCATTTGCTTATTTACTTGCACAACTAGAGTGATTCACGGGAACTAGTCCAGTCTTTCTGCTGAATCATTTTTAATGGCATTTAAAATTTTTATCTCTTATTATCAAATAATAGATTATAACGTGAAAACGTTCAAACGGGCCAGCAAAGACTTAGAAAATCTTTCGGATATTTTACATCAAGATATAGTTCAAAATTTTCTCACCAACGAAAATATAGTTTGGAATTTTATTATAGAGCATGGTGCATGGTGAGGAGGTTTCTACTAAAGGTTGGTGAAGTTAGTGAGATTGTATAAAGAAAATTCTTGGAAGATTGATGCTGACGTCCAGAGAGTTTTCGACAGTTCTGACGCAAGTAGAAACTGTTTTGAACTCCTGCCCGTTGAATATGTATTCAATGAAAATGAAGAATTTTCACCACTCAAACCAGTCAATTTTTTAATCTTTGGACATGGAGATTCCAAATTGCCCATGGACTTGGCCAGAAATTCGAATAGATCCTCACTAACTAAATGAAAAAAGTACCAAGATCTACAACTTAATCAGCTGTAGACTAAATAGAGAAAACAATACTTGATGGAACTTAGAACGGCCCACAAGTTGAAAGATCCTGATTCTAGAACAGACTTAAAAATTGACGATTTGGTGTTGATTGAAGGAAACAACAAAAAAAGGATGTTATGAAAATGTGGAAGAGTAACCCAAGTATACCCTGGGCGTTATGGTAAAATTCGCTCCTGTGAGACTCAAGAAGGAACAATTTGGTGTTGATTGAAGGAAACAACTAAAGGTGTGATGGTAAAAATTCGCTCCTGCGAGTTAGGCTCCAGAAGGAATGATTAGAAGACCAGTACAATTGCTGTACCCATTAGAACTGGAACTTTAAAATCTTTTTAAACTTGTTTTATTTCAATTATCTTTTATTTAAAAGACATAGATATCTCAAAATACTTAAAATAGCTAACTTTTTCTTTAATTCTTAAAATTAGTTATTATTTTGAAATTCATTCTGCTCTAGTTTATAGTTTTTTATTGCATTTTATGGAATTAGAATTTTATATAATTTTGTAGTTTTTTATATATGAGGGCTGTTTTTATTCAACCTCTGATGCACAGTCAAAGAAAGACAAGAGTGAATAATAAAAAGAATTTACTGCCAAAAGTTAGGTACATATATGGTTTATTTTTAACATAATCACCATGAAAATCCAGGCAATTGTTTAATTGGTAGACAAGCCTTCTGATGCCCTCTTAGTGAAACTTTGCTGCTAGAGATGCGCCCAAGGGCCTAAAGTTGTTTCGCAAAACTTCATTTGACAGAAAGCTTTGGGTCTCCTTACTCTGGCCTACTAGGCAGTTGTTCGGTTCAAGTATCAGAAATCACTTGGGGCTAACTCAATGGGAAATAGAGACCATTAAAGATCTCACTCTCACGGGGTGTTTTAGAACACTTTATTGGTCTGTCTCTTTTGGTTACTGACTTAGCTTTGAGGGATTTTCATCTGTCTCTTGAAATGAAGAGCTGGCTAAGAGGCCAAAGCTTCCAGGCCAATGAAGAATTTTATAATGTTCAGGCTTGTGGTTGCATAGCTGGCAGTAATGTTTCTAGAACAGGGCACTGGGAAGCTCCTCTACCTATTAGACAAATGCTGAAATCTTCATAATGTGTAAGTCGAAAAGAGGCCATGTCTGTACTTAACTTTTGGTAATAAATTTCTTCATATTCTTCACTAATGTCTTTTACTTATTGACCATCGGAGGTTGAATAAAAAACAGCCCTTTGAATTTTAGAATTAGATTTAATAATTTTTGTGTAATTGATGTAAAATTCTAAAGGAATTCAGGTGGGATGTGTCACAGAATTCGCTTCCGTTTCAGCCACATGTCTTATAATGTGGTGCCTTTATCCCCCTGTGAGGCCGTAAACATTTTGCACATGTACAGCAGATTCCTTGACAAGCAGACCGATTTCTGCTTGAGGCCCCTGAAAGGGCATTAGATTAGATTTGTTAAATATGTTGAACCATTAAAGTGTAAATAGTTAATTATGTAAATAAAAGTTGTATATAAATGTAACAAATTGACTCCAATATTTTGAGTTTTTGCGAAATTAAAACCACTGAACCAATGATTTTGAATGGTGAATATAACTTTCCAGACTGCAATCTGTCTCAAGGGGCATTTGCCTACGGGAGAGAGGGGGGGGGGCAGGCTTGATCGGATTACTTTTTAAGGGGTTCAAACATATATTCATGTAAATTTTGAAAAACAAATGGGAAAATGGACAGAAACCAAAATTTTATTTTCAAATTAGTCGCCTGGAGCAAGGTACAGGTAGCCAAAAAGTTGAAAATAGTATGAAAATGATGTTTTTGTTCAAAAAAGTCACCTAAGTCACCGGTGGACACCCTGGATATAGCCTAAAGCTTTCCTTATTAAACAGGCTAACTCAAAAAGAATTCTTCAAATCAAACTGGTAGTTTCTGAGATTACCCTCTTCAAACAAGGAAAATGTGTCTCTTCATTATATTAATATAGATTTAATAGTTAAGCAAATGTATGTATTATAATTTGAGTATATTTCAAACAATACTGAAAAAAAATCTTATGTTTAAAAAAAGAATTAACCAATAAAACCCTAATTTTTTTTAGACTTAAAACTCACTCCAGCAGGAAAAATTCGGAACTACATAACAAGCAAATCTGACAACCTTGATTTTTATTCCTCACAAATAATTCATTTGAAGTTTGTACCAAGGAAATATTTATCAGGAAAAAGGAGTTGGTAAAGTTATCAGTTACTCAATGAAAAATAAGGAAACATAAATTTAACAAAACTTGCCTTTTTTTAAGTTTCTCTCGGACAGGGCAGCTCTTCAAATAAGGAATAGTCATATTATTTTGTGCTTCAACAAAACTTTTTGTTTCATCTGATAAAGGATTTTCTAACCATCGATATGGGTCTGCTACCTGCAGTTAAAATATATACATATGAAAACAGAAGAATAAAATTATATCAAGGTTTGAAAATTTGATATGTGGTAGTTTTAACCAGGATTAAAATCATCATGTCAAAAATTCTAACATCAAACCATATTTATTAAAACTTTTCACAATTTATACAGGGTGCTCCAGAAAGATGGTAAGATGCTTTAATTCTACCCATTAGATATACGTGGGTAATGTAAATTTGAAAAAATGTGCAAAATAAGATAGGGAAAAAAAAAGACTAGTTTAAGAAAAAAATATTCTCATTAATTTTTAAAAAGTAACACTTTTTTAAACTGTAAATGATCTCCCCCCCATACAAAAAAAATTCCCAGTTAGTAAAATATGTCCCATGTATACTAATGAGGTGATATACAAAATTTCAGCCTTTCATCATGAAACGTCTCAGAGATATCTTTTAAACGAAAATATGGTCAAAAGTTACACATGAATGTAAAAGTTTATAACAATAGTTCAAAAAATGGTTTTCTTTCATAATTTCTGTATAATCCCTGAAAAGAGATCAACCCATACGATTTCTTCCTTCTGAGAAGTGGTTTAAGTCAGCATACATTTATCTTCATTTCTCTGACACTTTTTAGGATATAATTCTGAAATTTTGCTTATCACCTCATTAGTGTATACGGCCTATTTTACTAACTGGGAATTTTTTTGTGTGGGAGGTCATATACAAATTATAAAAGTGTAATTTTTCAAAAATTAACTAGAGGTTTGGTTTGGTTTGTGGGATTACGGCCGATTAGCTACGCGTAGGCTCTAGGCCAATGGGTGGGGTGCCCTCCGTGGGGGGGTCTTTCTAAGGGGTCCTAACCCGTATTTACGCTAAGTTAACCAGAGTAGCTCAGTGGTAGAGCACCCGCATGTTATGCAGCAGTCCTGGGTTCGATTCCCAGCTCTAGAATTTTTCGCATAGTTGGTAAAAAATAAAATTAATCAGCCTATACACTCCAACTTGCCTAATAACTTGAAAGGTTGATGGAATCACTTTCTAAAAATGTATAATATCCGCGGCGTAATGGAGTTGTCGCGAATTAATTGTTTCATCTGTTCTATCTGTGGTTTGCAGAGGAAGGTGATAAATGCCAACGGCTCTAATGCGAGAAATTTCATCTGGGAATCGTCCCAGAGTAGCTCAGTGGTAGAGCAGCCGCACGTTATGCGGCAGTCCTGGGTTCGATTCCCAGCTCTGGAATTTTTTGCATAGTTGGTAAAAAATAAAATTAATCAGCCTATACACTCCAACTTGCCTAATAACTAAAGGAAGTTTTTCTTAATGTTGTCTTTTCTCCCATCTCATTTCGAACAGTTTTTCAATTTACATTGCTCATTTATCTCTAATAAAGAATTAAAGTGTGTTATATTCTTGAAGGGCACCCTGTAAAAAAATAGCAATATTAGCATTTCACTGAATTTAAATTATTTAAAAACTTATTTTAAGACTAATTTCAAAATGAGATAAGGATTGCAAGACTCACTCAGATTACTTTTTCAAGTACTGTTACTTAAAATTTACTAAAATAGTATACATTTGTTAGACTTAACAATCAGTGATATATAGAAAGATAAATAATTCTAAATAAATATTGATAGAGTAGGTGCACCAGTTACTGACACTTTCCCAGATAATTCATTATGATAAGCTTTTATTTCAGGATTTATTAAATAGTGTCTTCAGCAGCAATTTAGGCATTTGTCTTTAATTTTATGCAGAATTACTTTTTTGCAGGAAGGAAACAGAGAATTTACATTTAGAAGTTCAGTACTAAAAATAATTTTTGAAAATATATTTTTCAGTAATTGGCACCATGCTAATGATTGGTTCTCACATATGTCAGTTATTGTCTCTAACATGTGATTCTATTCTGCATTCTGTATGCTACCTATTTTAGAAGTTATTTTAGTGCTTTAAAATGTACAAAGTTTATTAAACCTATGCAGTTAGATACTGTAGGGATCATGCTAGCTTTTTAAATATGTAGATCCCAGGGTCTCTAAAGAATAAATATATGCTGAATTTTCTGGGTTCTTTTTCAATACAAAATACTGAAAACAAGTTTAATGCAGGGACATATAAATGTGAGTTCATATGTTCGGCTGTCTTAATCCTTTCTGGACAAGAGCCACATATTGTTCAGAGAAAGTTTACTGCAAAGGCAAACCTGCATACATGGCGAGAGTCAATTTGCCTCAGAAGACAACTGTTGCCTATTCATGTTTCTAAAAAAGACAACACATTCACTGATGCTTATGCACCAACACTTGATAGTCATGAGTGTAAACTAAATTTCCTGTTTCAGCCTTGTGAGTAACAAATTAATTTTTCAAACGTATGTGTTTGAAAGAAATAATGCGAAATTTTTAGTATTTATGACATGAATCATTTATTATTAAAAAGTATATTTTATATGTGAAGTTAACATAAGAAATTTGGCTTGTACACTAAAACATTTTGATCTGGCAATAAACATGTTAGATAAAAGATGCTGCTACTCTAATGCTCAGTATCCATTTTAGGGAGGATTCTGAACAAGTGTTTAAGTTATATAAACAAAGCACATGCAGTTGATTGCTCTGTCGCTGTGGAGTCCTCTCTCTTTTGCAATCAACGGCTTATGCTTTTAATTTCTATTCCTTTCAGTGAGATGGGATATATTTGCTCTACAACTATATCTTCATGATCTGATGTCAGAAAGTTAGGTGCAGTTAAGTAGGTGAAAGGATGGTTAAAAGAAATACAAGGACTAACAATGGAAGAAATTTTGTCTCTTCTAAGAGCAATCAGATACAAATATCAGTGAAGTGTATAACATGGATTTTTGAGCTTCATCTGGAGGTCAATCGAATGATGAAAATCGTGGTGATAATGAGGGTATAATTTTTCAAAGCATATCCATACTTTAATCACTATTACACAGAAAAATGCTTTTAAAATAATGCATAGGGACTCCATTTTTTTAAAATTGCATATAAATCTTCTTTTGAAGTATCGAAAAGTTAATTTAAATTCTACAAATTTATCAAAGGGAACGTATTTTTTCAAGGTAAGTGCTAATTATTATTAAATATCTTTCACTTCTCAAGAAATTACACAAGTAAGTATAAGCAAAGTATAATATGCAATGCCTCTTGTATGTCATTTACCACACAGAAAAAAAATTATACGAAATATGATGTGATTTTGAAAACTTTCACAAAGATTAGGGTTAACAGTTAAAATCTCCCAGTCTTCCAAGGTTATTTCTGCAGCAGAACTTTTCATCTCTTTGTAACTTCCACAAAACTAAATGGGTATCCTGAAAGAGTAAACAAAGTGAATCCTTTTTGGAAAAAAAACTGGATTATACATGTTATAGCACATCCGCACGATCCTGGTATTGTTATACAATTTCAACATGATCGGCTTTTCAAAAGTTTAGTTTTTCTAAAATGAATGTCCTATGCATTTAATAATCAAAGTTTACATTCTATTCAATGTAAATCAGTTAACTAAAGAGTGAGTTGCAGAACATTAAAATTTCTATTGTTTTAATTACCTAGACTTATTAATACAATCTTGTGAGTCATTGACGCCATCTGAAAATAATAAATTTGTATCAGAATAGTTTTTAGAAAACTTGTATTTACTAGTTAATATTTTTATTACTCTTAAAGTGTCAGTACTGGTGCAACTAATCAGTGCTTTATCTCAGGAAGGGAGCAAAGGTACATAAGGGTATTCCATAATTAAAGCACCCTCTTATGTCCCAACTCTTTCTGATTTTATATTTCTCACAAATTTGTTACAAACTAAAATTTAAACAGGAAATAAGATACTCCAGATATTTTATTAATCGGACATAATTATTAAATTTCAGATTGCTTATATTTTTTGCTTCTTAAATAGATTTATTGAACACTGCATGCTATAAAAAGCCATGTCCCCACACATCATTTTGCTTTTTAAATTATCATTTTTTTTCGTTATATGATTTTTTAAGAAATGCTCCATTATATGAACTTGCTTCTTGCATTATTAAGACTAGATCTAACTATTTAAAATACAGGACCCTTCTCTATTTCCCATTTTAAAATGCAAATGCATGTGTCCTAATATTAGTTACTCGCACTTTTTTGTTAATATTATAACAAGAATTTTTAAACTAAAAGTTTGCAACAGTAATTACCTATACACCTTTTACAATAATGTCATTCAGACCAGGTAGTCATTTTGTCACAGTTAGATTAAGTAAAACAAATAAGAACACAAATGATTTTTTAAATGAAGGTGTGCTTTTGCTGAGTCTCATGTTACTCATGGTTTATACTCATAACTAAATATAATTTAAATTTATCAATTTTTAAATTATAAGCATCAGTGAAATGAAACAATCCATGCCACTTAAAATTATTTCTATAAAAATATAAACACAAGGCTAATTTTTCATTTCTTTTGGTCTACTACTGTGTTACAAATCTCTTGTGTTACCATGATATTGGTAACACACAGGTTAAACTAAGCTTAAAAATGAAAGGAGAAGAGTATTCCATCAGTTTGATGCACCTGTTTGATGTCTGCGAGAAATAAATTCATAAAAAAGTGATTTCTGAGGCTGTTACATCCTTCTTGTTTTAAAATATTTTGTCTTCTTTGTTACAGTCCCCAGTATAATTAATATGTTTGTTTCATTTTTACCAAAAGAAAAAAAAGCTTTTATTTAAAAAAAAAAAAAAAAAAAAATATATAAATGCAATAGAATGTTTGCATGGTAGGAGTTACTTTAATTTTACAATATTGCTGTATTTTTTGCATAAATTATGTAAAGAGTGTGAAGCAGTGGCGTAGCCAAGGGGGGGGGGGAGATAAGGAGGTCACAACCACCCCCATGAGGAATTTTTTGCCATACAAAATGTATATTCTTCACTCCCTTATCATACACAAGTATGCATATAAGTGAGTTGCAGTAGTTGTAACCCCCCCATGAAAAATTTCTGGCTACGCCACTGGTGCGAAGAAACAAATATGGTAACACAGGGGACTTAATATTTAGCCTTCACAAGTAAATGAATAAAAAAAAGTCACAAAACAGGAGATATTGATATCAAAATGCTAACAAAGGAAAAGGACTTTTTCACTTGTATAGGAAAAAAATAAGGTGATTATTTAAAATTTGGTAACAGGAGACACTTTTTTTAGTCATGTCTATGCTTCCGAGTGTACTAAGTAATACCTAAATAAAAATGTGATGCTGATATTTAATTTATATTCACTAATAAGCATTTAATCACCTCAAAAGTAGTTTGGCCTTCATTTAGAACGCTTTTTTTTTAATTTCACCATGAAATCTGATTTTTATTCCATTTAGGGATGGACCCGAGATGGAAAATCAGAGTCTCGCAAAACAGCCTGAAAGCTTTGTCTCATCTCACAAAAGAGCTGTAAATCTCTGTCTCAACTCGCGTCCATCCCTACTCCCATTTCCTTGATATTTCTTGATTTTCCCTGAATTTTTTTACATTTTCTTGACTTTCCCTAACCAAAATTTATTTCCCAATATTTTCCAGGTTGTATTAACCTTGGTACACTGTATTAGTTTTGTTTCAAGCTCAAATCAGAACAAAAAAGCGGGGGGCGAGGAGTTCCATATTTTACTTTTATTTAAAAATCAATTCTATGCTATGTACAATCAACAATAAGTTGTGCTTATTCTTGAATCGGAGCATAAACCAAAAACAGAAACTGGAATAATAATTAAAAATCTGAACTAAAACTTTTTTTTTTTAATTGCAACAAATGAAAAAGTATTTTTGTGTGTATGTGGGGGGTGCACCTAACATATTTACTAGTAAAAATACCAAAAATTCTTAAGATTTTGAGAGTGAGTGTCTAAATTACTGGTTTTCAAAACAAAGTTGTGGGTATGTAAAAAAATTACTGTTAAAAAGATAAATTGTAATAGTACATACAAGCTATAGTAAAGCTTGAAAACAATACAATCTCATTACAAACTTCATTTTTAGAAATGTTTTAATTCAATGAATAAACTATTTCTGAATAAAGAAATTAAACCTGAAAATTTCTGTTTCATGCCTGTATAAAACTACAAAAGAAAGCATTATAATTTCATTATAAATATTTAAAAGGGATTTACTTTTTATTTATCAATCTCCAAAAGTAATTTAACTTAAAATAAAACTAAAAGTGACTTAATGTAAATTAATATGAAATGATTTAAACAGGAAAAAGGCATTAAACCTAAGTTTGGAAAAAAAAATAACCCATCTATCATACGTATCTTATCAAAATAGATATCTTATTCTTAAATAAATAAAAAAGTATACATTTCTTTGTGAAAATAATCTACAATTATAGGTATATTAATAAATGTGTCGCGTTTAAAATTTATTTGCTTCTTCCAGTAGTGTACACATAGAAAGCATATTTTAACTGTTTACATTTTCAAGGGTAGATCCAGGAATTTTTTTCCCAGAGTCCCACTTTTGTAAAAACTGCTTATTTTTGTAAATTTCAGTACTTAATTTTGTGAATTTCAACACTTATTTTTGTGAATTTTCACACCAATTTTTAACAAAAGTCACTTTTTTGTTAAAATTGATAAAACAGATAAAAAAGTAGGGTAAAATGCCAATGAAGGGCCGCTTTAATCTATTATATTTTCATGAAGGGACCATTTTAAACAATTGCAATTTTGTAAAGGAACCACAAAATGGACCCAATTTTTGCCTGCATCGACCCGATTTTAAGTAGCATTTTTTTAAGTACATTTGTGTAAAGATATTTAGTTTTTGTAATTATAAGTCAGTTATTAAAAAATACTTTAATGATGTGTGAAACATGTTTGCAAATTATTAGTCTGATGTCATTATGTAAAAACAAATGAAAAAACAATCTTAATAACTAAATTAATGTTTAGTGCCAGATATTCATATCTGGCAACCAAAGGCTCTCCAGATATCCCATATCTGGAAAAATCAACATCCGTTACATCCCTATTTAAAATTAAATGTCAAACAATGGCGATTTTGGCAATATTCAACACTTGAAAGATCCTTTGAAAAAAAAAATTACCTTCCTTAAGGTTAAATTTTGACAGTTAGAAATACAGGGGTGAAGATCGATGGGTTTTATTTTCATGCATCATGACATGAAGAGAAGGGGGGGGGGGGGATAAGATAAGCAATTAGGTCAAACAAGACCATTTTCATCTTCCATTAATTCTTTTTGATTATTACTCACTGGTGAAGTTACAATTATTTTCCCAAAAAACCAAAAACCAGACCATACTACAATAGAATTATACAATAAGGTCAGGTGGGAGAAAATGGGGGTACAATGAAAATTACCTTTCTTCACCATAAAAACTAAAATGTTTTATTATTTTTTTCTAGGGTGATATATTTTTAGAACACAAGTATTTCTCAGAAGTTTTAGGATCTTTCAACGACATTAATGTGTGTGCAAAACTTTCTTCTAGATTCCTTATAATTAGATGCAAAGCATTTATACTTTGATACATATTAGTAGAGAGACTTCAAGAGAACTGGATTATATAAAATCTATAAGAATAAAATTATAATTTCTATTTTACTTTTTTCTGAGGTGGGGTAAAATGGTGGTATGATTAGATTTAGTGAAGTTCTATATAATTTCTATTTTTCCTTTAGCAAATATTCCTGAAACAATAGTTAGGTATAATCTTTCAAACTGACATTTTAATTTACTATCTATTTTCAGAAATTAATTTGGTTGAACTAAGTAATATTAATTGCATACTGATCCACATACTAAGCGAACCTGAATTTGATAATCGTGTGGACATTATTTCTTCAGCTAAATATTTTGAGGAATAATTCTTTTCTGTGCATGTTTTTCTTTTAGTAGGTATATTTAAGAATACGTTGAATTGGGTGCACTTTATTTCATCCATAGCATTAACAAACTTTAAACATGACTTTTAATAAAAATATAGTTATATTTGTACTTCCCCAATTTTCTCCCATGGTGGGTAATATACTTGTCTAATTAAAAATGTCACAGTAGAAAAGTATTTTGATAATATTAAAAAATAATGTAACAGTTTAATTCTATGTCAAATGTATATAATATACATCAATAGTTTAATTACCATAAATTTGGTAACTTGATTTTAGGACCTTTAAAAAAATGCATGATTTTCCCACCACTTTCTCCCATCTGGCCTAAACTCTTACAGTAAAATTCACGAAAAAAAAATCACTTAAATAAGGAACAAAAATGCAATTTATCTCCATTATTTAAATTTAACCTTCTGATTGGCCAAAAATTTTAAATAGACATTGAAATGAAATGGGATTTCAACCAGTAGAGATAAAACAATAAATCGCACCAGATGAGGCTTAACAGAGTTATTTACACTTTCAATACAATTTAGCCTGCCTTACGTAACTGCTGATCAATGGTTTAGCTAATCACAAAATATATTCTCAAACAATATAGAGCATCAAGGACAAAAACCTTCGCATATATCTTTACGAGATTTATTTATCCTTCAAGAAATTGACAGGTAATTTAATAATCATCTCGAATAAAGTTTCTAAAAACTTCCCCCGATTCCTTCTCTCCTGATAAATGGAGCTGAGACAGTAAGGAATGTCACGAAAAAGAGTGATAATATTCACAAAGAAAGGAATTATAAAACAAAGAAGCATAAAGATGCATAAGACAAAGAATTCAAGAGAAATATTAAAATCAAGAAACAAAATTTTGGGGAGAAGAACGGAAAAACACAAAGAGAGATGTAATAATGTACGATCGCAAATCCAAAAACTCAACATTATATAATATATAAATTGTAACTAAAAATACAACCTTGTGCCCATGATAAACATCGAGGGTAGGAATCTTGGGAAATGATGGATATCGAAACGTCATTGTCAAGCTAACTGAATAGCAGCACCTCTTCAAAACTAAAGGAAACCGAATACAAACTAACCGGCAGACAGAGAAAGAACTTAAACCGGTGAAGATTCGAAAGATTCTGATTCCCATGCGCCGGAGCGGGTGCTCTAGTAGTGGCTCTAGACAGCTCTTACCAAACGCAAGGGTTACTGATATTGGCACGTTATCGCTCTGTGTTAGACATTTTTAAGTGTGTCTGATTTTGCAAAAAATAGCTTGCAGTAAATAATGTTTCCTCAAATTAGTATCGTCACTGTTTGGTAAAAATCACGAATATTAGTTTATAAATTAATTAGCCGATAAAATTTTTAAATTTATTTACAAAAAGATTGAATTCCTAAAACCATGTTTATTTTTCTCATATAAAAGGTTATATTATGGTTTATGATGTACTTTTCAACTCTAACAGCGTTCGTATTACTATGTAAGAAACTTATATACTACTGACATACATACAACGCATTCCATAAAACTTACATACTGCATCCTTACTACATTTGACATTGATTAATGATAATATTTCATAATTATTGTAAACTGTATTTTCTATCTAGAAAAAATGTCCTTATAGTTTTTAATGATCTTTACAGTTTGATATATTAGTAGACCTGTCTCATGGGAAATCTCCCATTCGTGCAATAGAGAATCTAATTTTTCTAACCCCTAACAATCTCTAACCCACATCAATTACACCAATGTTTCGCGTTTTAAAAGTTAAAATTTTTTTTTGAAAAACTACCCCAAGTTAACCTGGAAAATCCCTTAAATCAAAGAGAAAAATCACTGAAATAATTTCCTAGTTACAAAATTTTTGCCTTATATACATTGGAAAGTCGCTAAATTTAGCTTTAGATTTTTTAAACTGGCAAAACTCTTCATGACTCGAAATAAAGTAGAGCATTTAGTTAAATATTTATGCATGTATTGCGTGTAGGACTGGATAACTTTCTATGGCAGCAGATATTCCATCTAGTTTCTGCCAGACTATATCTCCAAAGACGGGTGCCCACCCATAATATCACAAATATACTTATTATTATACTATATATGTATTTTCAATTAAATTGTAGTTGTTATTTAATTTTTTCTGTAATATGCGCTGATTTTGCCTTTTAAAGGTAAATAAATTAAAACCTTTATATTTCATATATTTTAATAAATTTGACATAGCATATGTTATTGATAAAAATGCTTCTTATACCGCATTTATATTTACGTATTATTAAAATATTTAAAAATTTATGATATTAATTTTCAGAGCCTTATTATCGCATGGGCAAATCGGGACTTTGCCCAGGGCCCCCGGCTCGAAAGGGCCCACAATTTCAAATATTGTTCTGAAATATATTTTTTATATCAAAATTTTATGAAAAATAAAACAAATTTCATAGGTAGGGGCCCCAAATTCATCAATGCCCGGGGCCCCCGTTGGTCATAATCAGGCTCTGTTAATTTTTAAAATTATATGTGTAGTTTTTGATTTAAAACTAAATTTGTCGAAATAGATACACAGAGCTAAAAAGAGGGTTGAGCGTTTTGTTATTTTTTAAATAAATTATATTTTTTATATATATTCAGGGCCGTAACCAAGATGAAATGTTAGGTAGGGCTTTGAATCTAGTTTGGGGGCGGAACAAATATAAGTATTAGCAGGCGGAAGGGGGGGGGGTGTTTTTCAATTTGCACATTTTTTTTTTTTTTCCTAGAGTATTTGCTTCAAAAAACACAGTGTTTTTAAATTATTTAACATTCATTATGGTAATAATTTTTTCATTGAGATTCCATTACAAATATTCAAATGATATTTTGAGAGAATGCAGTATTGGATATTGGTTAGAGTAATTTTTTGTACAACAATAATTCACAAGACGTAGTTACTAGTTAATTGTGTCTTTTACAATCCATTAAATGCTATCCAATAATAATAATAATAAACTCTGTAAAATAAAAAATGTTAACAATTAAACTTTGGAATAAAAATTTACTGAAAGTGCATTTATTTTTCATTTTAAATATAATTGCAAGGATAAAATTGTAAGGAACTTAAAAGGAAACCGGCAGTTTCGTGTACTCGGAAAAATCCGAAAACCGATGCTACATGCAGCCAAGAGCAGCAAAATAATTAACTGTATGTATAGAAATCTGGCCATTGTGATGAGAAATTCTCCCAAAACAATGGGTATTTTTTATGATGTAAAATTTAGCAATTGTTAAAAATCAGTCGTTTCTAGAATTTCGTATTTATCTGTAAATTTACAAAAAAAAATTGAAAATCTTAGGGGGAGGGCTGAAAGCCAGCTAGGTAGGGCTCAGCCCCCGTAGCCCCCCTCTGGTTACGGCCCTGTATATATTCTGCTAAAATCTGCCTTATTTTTACGGATATTCAATTTCGTATAGTTATATTACTTATTTATTATTTTTAATATTGATTATTTAATTTCAGCTATGTTACGTTTTATGTTTTAAAACAAATCATTAAATTCTTTTCGGCGACCATTAGCGGTTTCTAAATGTGCATATGTACTGCAGTCCTTACCTGCTGAAGAAGATCTAAAACTAAATAGTGGATGGAGCCATGGACGCCGGCAGAATATTTCCCAGGGGGGGGGGGCAAAGACTACTTTAACGTATGGTTACCATGTTGGAAAGAGCAAAAAAGCAAGGGAAAACACTGCATACAAAAATCCAGGGGGGCATTGCACCCCCTTGCCCTATGCTGCCGGCGCCCATGGATGGAGCTCTAAATGACACATCCGATCATGTTGGTTGCCCTCTATTAAAAATACGTAAAAAAAGTGCTATATATCTTCTATAATGGAATGGAAATGCCTTGTTTATTTTTAGGATTGGGGACCCCAATAACTGAGAACAGTATAGCGTCGATAATATAAAAGCCTATGATGGTGTTTTTTTCTATTGCAGTTTTCTTTTTTCATACAATGAATTATTAAGTTATATTTTGAAATATCAAGATCAAAAACTAACATATTTGCATAGTGTTTAACCCATTTGTGCCTGGATATTTTTGCGACTTTCTTCGATTTTTACTGATAACAGAAATAATACATAAATTTCTGATGTCAACTTCTTGAACAAGGGATGCTTTCTTTTAAAATCATTATGCATAAAAATCAAAATATCAACATCCTACTTGGTCATGTTAAAATATTTTGTAGAGTTGAGGTTCAATACTCATGGATAAAGGCTAGGAAAAATAAATAACGTTTTCGACTAATAGCGAAAATGCCGTCCCAAAAAAGGGACACTAGGCATAAATGGGTTAAAAGGGATATGATGAAGGAAAACACACTATCGGTGGCCTTGATAAGCAAGGCACGTGCCATGCACAGCACACTTCTTGAAAGGGGTGCAGAAAAATCATTTAATCAAAATAAATATTTTAAGACCTAAGCGAAAGAACAATTTTATCCAAAAATTTCGACCATCCTATTATTATTTCTAAATACAGCGGTAGTTTTTATGCTAGTTCATAAAGCATAAGCTTTAGAAAACACTCACTAATTGAGCACAAACCATCATGGCAGAAACTAACATAAGTAACTATTTTAAAATTTCTAAAGAATCGGTTATTACGTAAACAAAGTAATCAGGACCAGAACATTCTTACAAAGGAATCAATAGACAGCGATTCATTGACAAATAATAATGTTGATGATAAGTGCTTTAAATGCATGTGTCATGCCAGCTCAGACGTTATACATGTTACAATACGTATTATGCGTATATAGACGTTATGCATGTACGTATACGTTACAATATGTGTGTTTGAGTGTGGAACAAGCCGATGCTATTCAAATAATTTTTATGTTGCAATCGATATCGGAAAAAGACCGCATGTGTGAGTACCTGGTTCCTGTCTGTTTATTGATATGTTCACATTTGTAGATTGTTCTTTTTATTTTATCAGTATTTGGTCATTTTCCATTGCAATGTTCTTATTTTTTCTATTAGATCTGTAAGTTAATTATGGTACAATCAATGAAGTAAACGGGTAGGCGTTTTAGACATGGCTTTAGCCTACTCTATGGGCTTCATCTTCTATTCATGCTATAGAAAATTTAATTTTTCTAGAGTGGACTAAAAATTTTCTAGGATGAGCTAAGCCCATCCTAGACCCTACCTAGTTACGACAACGAGTACAATCCCCAGTAGCACAGCAGTTTTGGCCAATATCGCTTCGATATTGGCCAACCTCGTCACACATCGGCGTAAATCGCTCGTTTTGTCTCGATTTTGGCCAATATTGCCCAACGTGAGTGTTGCGGTATTGAAAGTTTTAAAAAGAGTGTTTTTTAGCTTTAAAGTTGATACTATGTTTATTTTCCTATTAGTAGAGTCTATAAATCACATATAACGATATTTTAATTTTGATTCATCTCATGGAAAAATAAAAGATGTAGATCGTCATCGGACAATACTGATCGATCTCGGCAAAGAACGGCGTGACAACCATCGTCAGACATCGCTGAAGTCTGTCATAAAACGGCCTTTTTATTCGATTTTGGCCAATATTGCCCGATATCGGTATTCCGATATTTAAACTTATGAAAGGTTTTATATTGAATTTCTCAGTTTGTTTTCGTTCGCTTTAACCGAAAACTAGAATTAAGTAATCATATGTGCAAGCATTTTACATTTCACAGTCCCCCGAAAAGAAAAAAACATAAATGAATGTCGGCATGGGCGCCGGCAACATAGGGCAACATAGGGGGGCAACCAGGGGCAATGCCCCCCCTGGATTTTTGTATGCAGTGTTTTCCCTTGCGTTTTTGCTCTTTCCAACATGGTAACCATACGTTGCAGTAGTCTTTTCCCCCCTCCCCTGGAGTAGTCTTTGCCCCCCCCGGGAAATATTCCGGCGGCGCCCATGAATGTCGGACAATACTGGTCAATCTCGCTAAAGATCGAGAGGCAAAAAAATGCAAGCATCAATGGAGCGGGTTTAGTAGGGATTTTGGCCAATATTATCAAATGCTGGTATTGCGACCTTGAAAGTTTTAATATTTAATATCGCCGTTTATATTTAGTTTTATTTTTTCTTTACCCAAAACATAGAAGCGTATTTGTCCATAACACGCGGGTTATCGTAAGAAATTATTTCAGCAAAGATTCATTACCATTTAATACCAACAGATGGCGACAGCAAAAGGATTTACCCGCTAATAGCAATGTAGTTACAGCATGAGCGACATTCATTTGACTTTTATTACACCGAGTATTACGAAACAAGACTTCGATAGAAAAGAAAATGAAGATTATAATTAACAGCAAAACAATGTGTTTGATGATTAACACATGTAGCAACAATATAAAATGGATAAAATGTGTGTTCTGTTCTTATTTGAAAGAGAAAAGAAGTGGCATGCAGTAGACACAAAACCAAAATCCTTTTTGCCACTATTCATTAAATAAATTAAATAAATAACAGAATTGAATTGAATTGAAAAATCTAAAAACCTCCGTAATGATTTTATTTCGTCAATATAAATTAATACTTTAGTAAGAAATGAAATACTTTATCAACTGTATACATTGTTATTCGATTTTCTAAAAAAGAAAACAATGAAAATGCAGCGTAAAGTTTAAAAAAAAAAAGCCATTTACCCTAGCCCCAGTAAAATCAGAACAGGAAGTCTCCTCTTTCCTTTTAATACATAATTTTAAGAAATGCCCGATTCACATTAAAACTAAATAGTTTTTTTAGTAATTTAGTGGAATAAAAGTTCCCTTTTTTTCAAAAGAAAAATTAATATTAGGTTACACAAATATATCAGAAGTTAAAAAATTCATTAATTTGAATGTTAAATTAAAAAATTTATGGATATTTATTTTCAATGGAGACCGTTTGAACCTGAACCTTCCCCCTCCCTTTTCTGTACGCCCCTGGAAGCGTTAAACAGCACAGGGCCGTGCCCAGAAAAAAAAAAAATCGGGGGGGGGGTGTCAAAAATTTCGGGGGGACCAAATGGTGAAAAAGGCTAAATTTTTCACAAAAAGGCTTCATTATTATTGTTTTGTTAACAAAATTTTAAATTTCGGGGGGTGGGGGGTACCGGATCCCCTGGTCCCCCCCTCCTTGGGTACGGCCTTGAAACTGCAGCTTGCTGTACAACAGAAAGATTCAAAATTAGTTCTAGCAACATTTAGGGGACATCGTAGGATACACCAAGATGGTCTAGAATCAAAAAGCAATACGGGGTCGGAAACGTCGTCTCCATGTACCCGTTAACAGTGGCGGATTTCCCAAAAGGCGCATGAGGCGCGCGCCTCGGGACTCTCAAATTTAAGGGGCCTCAAAATTTCGATTCTCAAAAAGTATATATATATATATATATATATATATATATATTATATTTTCTGTTCACAAGACAGGAACTTCGTTCATAGTTCCAGGATTGCTCCTAGAGTAGAAAGCGCTCTTGAACAACCTTTCCTTTGATGCCCTTCGACCCTTTCCCTCTTCACAGCATTGAATCTTAATCTAAGTTAATACTTTAACAACTCATACCTTTAGTTTATAAGTAATTAGTGCTTTAATTCCTTATTTCGCTCTAAAAATTCCAGAAACATTCCTTGGAAATAATGGGAAAAGATAGACTGTCACAAATACCATACAGAAAGTAAAAATTTCCATCTGAAAACTATTTCCTATAACCCGTCCCATAACCAAATCGATAATATTGCTCTCACGATTCGTTTAAAATTTCTGATTAAAAAATTCTTATTAAAAAATTTCTCAAAAATTAAATATTTTATATTTTCAACCTTTCTTCATTTAAATGATTTAAGAAAGGACACTGTATTCAATGAAATTTTCAAATATACCTAGAATGTATAGTTGTTTGGATGTCACGTTGTAAAGAAATTGTAAGGAAAAATTTATCTTCTTTCGAAAAATTACTAAAAATTAAAATTTAAGCCAGAGATAACGATTTTATCTTCTTTAGAATCGAAAGAGCTTTCCGAGGATAAATGATGTAATAATAAAAAATTGCCAACAAATAATCAAGCAGATACGAGCTCATATGTGCGAGATAACACAATTATCGGGAAAAGAGATATTTGATCATTAAAAAAAAAAGTATTGAAAAATTAAGAAGAGCAGTACTCAATGTCACCGGAATTACATGTGCGTGCAAATTTTCAGCTCGATCGTATGTTAGGAAGTGGGTTAACCCTTTGAGGCGCAACCCTTTCCCAATGCTGAAAACAGGGCAGCCGTTGCCATCGCTCGACTTATCTACCAGCGAGATGGCGGACGATCGAAACGATCTATCGAAACCACAGATCTAGAGACCCTTTTTTGACAACAGCTGGCTGTGAGCGATGGCAACGACTGCCCTTTTTTCAGCATTGGGCAATCTATCCAGCTGTTCTCGCATTCTTCCATTTTTCAGCAGATGTCAGTTCCTGTTAAAAATAATCGTGACAATTTTTTTACGGGAAATGACGTGCTAAAAAGTAAAGGATTCTCGTGGAGCTATGTCACCCGCAACTATTTTTATAGAAATCAAATCTATTCTTCGTGACTGGCAACAGTCAAAACGTCAGAGTTTGGTGTTCCCAGAGCGGGAACACTTCGAGTTAAAGGGTTAAAATTCATAAGCAAATTTTGAGCTGGATTGACATACATAGTTAATTAAGAACTTGAAAAGGTAAATGATGACTAAATTAATTTTTTAACTAAAAAATATTTATGGTAACTATATTATAATTACTGCATATATTTTATAGTCGCAGATGTGAAATGCTAAACATTAATAAGAAATGTAGTACAGAAGCTTAGAGCATATACATTTTCAATATAAAGTGGAATTTATTTTTTTATCTCTGATATTTTTTGTATTTTACTTACTTAAAATAATGATATTTTCTTACTCTCTTCTAGGTTTTTTTTTTTGTTTGTTTGTTTGTTCAATTTCAAATATAGAATGATATGCATTTATATGTATTTTTTTAATTCGTACTTATTACTAATAGTCCTAATCTTATTGCCAGTTTTTGAATAGGCACAATAATAGGCTAAACAGAAAGTTTACTTTCACTATTAAACTGCTTACAGCTTTGCGGTTTCAAGCGAGAAATGTATGAATATATTTAAATATTTATAAATATGTTTTTGCAGGAATGTTAAATTTTTGATTCATTTTATCCAAGTAAAAAATTCTTCTAAACTTTGTGAAGTCTAAATCATGTTTCTTATCAAGTTCCCCCTGTTCTGACCGTCAAAAGTCCCTCTAACGTTTCACGATTGAAACAAGAGGCAAATACCAGATTCGATATAATCATGTAACACCAATGAAATTGCATTTGCGGGGTTATACTTAGAGGTATGCTGATGTTTATTCAGTGTTAATCATGAAAAGTGAAACGTAAGTACAAAAAATTATTAAGTTTTCATGAGGTAAAATACTTTTTAATGTACTAATCTATAAATATAAAAATTATTTTTAATTTTTAATGCTCGTTTGTAGACATAAATCAGATGTAAAAGGAGTGAAAACATTTAAAAATAATTTTGTAAAAATAATTTATTTTAAACATAAATTAACGTTTATATTTTAGACATAATTCACAATTAGAGAATACAGAATCAAAAAATCAGATTTCTTTGTTCTTGTTTGGATTTTATCAATTAGTCCATTTCCAGAAATTCCAAAAAATAAATTCGAGTCTTTATAATGAAATTAATTCCAACTAATGTTCAAAAATGTTCAACGGCTGTTCAGAATGTCCGCTGTTATTATTAGCTAATGACAGTGAAATTTAATATAATAATTTACAAATATTATTTTATTATTCATAGATTACTAGACTACACTCATGCCTGTTTTTGTGCGGTGGATAGGAACAGAATAAAAGAAAACGCATAAAAGAAATCGCATAAAACTTCACGAGTAGCTTTAAAAAATAGTTTACGCAACACAATTGAAAAGTATTTTTTTGCGGTGAATAGGGACAGCATAAAAAAAAGTCACTTAAATTAAGCGATTATAGAATTCAATACATACGTAATGTAATTGACTGATGCAATACTTATGTAATATGATGAAATAGATGTCGAAAATTGAAAAAACTAAATGAGCGATCAAGATTACTAAATTTTTGTATTGATAATTTCCTCAATTATGTTCCAATTTGATTGAAATTTTCATAGACCGCACAGAAACAGGTTTCTGTGTACTGAAAATACATATAAGTAGTAAATGTAATGTAAAGTATTTTTTTTTCTAATCAAGAATTATCAAATCGTTTTAATACTTTTACTTCAATCGGAACATTAGCAACCTTTTAAATATAGCCACCAGACAGTTGTAATTTAATATTTGTTAATCAAAGTGATTAAATAAATCATTAATTACTGTAAAAAATGTATGCATAGAACGTGCAATGTAAAGGTACAACTTTAGTGAAAAGTTGTTTTTTTTTGGGGGGGGGAGGGCTCAAAATTGAGATGCGCCTCGGGCCTCTCAAGTGCAACTAAGCCAAAGCTTTTTAATAATAACTTTAGAAGAAGTGTTCAAGTAATAGTAAACTTTCAGCCCGTGATTTTTCAAAAACTAATCCATCTTTCACTGATCGATCTTGATGCAAATTGTTAATACAGAATTTTTTTCATTCATTACATTGATGAATTTGCCGGAGGAAAGTCCATTGTTTATGAAACTTGGTTGAGAAATTAGACGCACACTACAACACTTCTTCTAAAGTGATTATTTACAGGTACATGAAGACGATGTTTCCGACCCCGCATTGCTATGTGATTTTGAACCGTCTTGGTACATCCTAACCTTCCTAAAAGTTTGTAAAAGTAACTTCGAATCACCCTGTAGAGTTGGCATGTATTCATTTTTTTTATCAATGAAAATTGTATGGCAAAATACATTGTTGCCGACTGGTGGAAAATATTAAGGGGACTCAGTTTTTGAAATGGGGATTTTTACTTCCACAGACCATCATTGACCAACGAGGCTCAGAATCATTTAGAACTAAAGAAAAAATTCTGGATTTTATGAGCCCTTTGATATGCTAAGAGCAACTTAGATAATAATCACAAGTAGTTTGTTTTGGAAGAAATTATTTCGTTCCAATATCATTATTAAGTAAATTTTACAATTTTAGAATGAAATTTTTAGGGATGCTCAACCCCCCTTTGGAAAAATGTTGAAGGGGCTGAAGCCCCCTCAATCCCTATGGAGTCGGCGTCTATAACAAAATAATTAGAGAATCAAACATCACTATAGGAAATAAAATTGAGAAAATATTAAAATATGGGACTACGCCGGGGAGGGGAAGAGCGCACGGAGATTTCCAACACCAGCTTCTTGGCGCGATTCCCAACACCGCCAAAGGGTTGCAACGAAAGAAGCAAAGTGTTTCTCCGTGACAATTTGGTGAGCACACAAGGCTGCTTTTCTATAGGTTTGTTCCATGTGACGTCACAGCTCACAAGCCCCGCCTTCTGGTAACTAAAACATCAGACGGTGTCTGGAACATAACGAGGACAAAAAAGAAAAAAAGGGCCCATAAGATGAATCTCTCAGAATATCTCAGAAGCAAATGTTGATTATCGACATCTCATCTCATAAAATTCATAAGTAAAAATTCAATTTCGAACAGGCGAGGTGGAAGGGACAATCCTGACTCCTGTCATACGTAACAAAAAACCAATCTAAAGTTAAAGGAGTTTTTTTACACAAATTTTGAATATAAATTGATTGAATTTATCACTTAGGAATGACTGCATATTTTGTTTCACTAATTACTATTAATTTAATAATTTTTCATGGGGATCTTTTAGTTTTTCAGTGGTGTATCTAGCATAAGCGTAAAGTTTTCAAAATTATTGGGGGGGCCGGTCCCCTCAACCACATATATTCACGTTAGTGGCGTAGCCAAGGGGGTTGTCATACCCCCCATTAGGAAATTTTGCCATACAAAATGTATATTCTTCACTCCCTTATCATACACCCCTATACATATATGTGAGTTGCAGAAGTCGTAACCCCCCATGAAAAATTTCTGGCTACGCCACTGATTCACGTACATATAACTTACTCATAGCTGCCAACTACTACGGAATATAACTAACCAATTTTTCTACATGATTTTTCGGCTTAAAATACAGCAAAATTTTTGTGCTGCGCGCGCGCGAGCTTATAACTATTTTGAAAAAAATAATTAAAAAATATACTGTTTACAAAAAGTGGTTAATTATATTCCGTAGTAGTTGGAAGCTGTGACTTACTATATATAATTGTAAATTATTGAAGGCGCTCGAGCTCTATGGGTCCATAGAATTCTACACCTATGTAAAGTAAGTATTCAAGTTAGTATCTTCCTACCATGTTATAAGTTAAAACAGAAGCAAAGTAATAAATCCAAAGGAGGGGGGGGGGAAACATTTTCGATGACATAATGCATTTTAGACACATCTGAACTTTTCTTCATTTCATACTTTACATTGCATAATCTGATTTCAATTAACCAGAGCCTGGCGAGGGCAGCTTGTAGTAACATTGTGTGTTACGTGGCGTCACAATGAATACTAAATCATGATTGAAATCAAAAGAAGAAAAAAATTTAAAAGTACAAGTAAAGGCTTTTTTTTTGTAAAGTTTGTAAATGGCGTGAAATACTTTTTTTTTTTTTTAGTATAAATTAGTTTTCTGTCTTTAGAGGTAAATTATTGGGTGGGCTCAGCCCTTATTCACAATTTATTGGGGGGGGCTCGAGCCCCACGGTCCCATATAACTCTACGCCTATGGTATCTAGTTAGCATCATAACTAGGGACGCATGCAACTGATACTGATTTGGCCTGATATCGGATATCCGACGCTCCTTTGGTTGCTGGATACGGATATACGGCACTACACATGTATTTAGTTATTAAGTATGTTCTTCCATTTTTTAATATAAGGACATCAGAACAGTAAATTGCAAACATGTTTCACGCACCATTAAAGTATTATTTTAATAATCGACGTATAATTTACAAATACTAAATATCTTTATGTACATAAAAAATTTTACTTAAAATGTAAACAGTTAAAATATTCTTTTTATGTATACACTATTGGCAGAAGCAAATAAATTTTAACCATGGCACATTTATTAATATACAATGGTCGCCGCTTATTTCGGTCACATTGGGATAGATTGATATTGACCAGAATAACTGAAATCGGAACTAAACAGCGGAACCAAAGTAAAAGAGAGAAGAGAAAATGTAAGAAAACAAAATCAATAAATTAAATCAGAATATTTGAACTGTATTAGTCAATAGTTTAACGTATCCACATATTTAAGAATAAAGAAAAAACAAATTAGCTGCGGAAAGAAAAAAAGTCCCACTTGCTCTTTATTTCGGCATCGTTCGTCGTACAGCAAAGTTATATATACCATTCGTTTGCAAATAACGCATACTTTAATTTCCTTTTAATTTTAATTTGCATAAGGGGCCGTTTTCATATTTAATTCTGCATCAACTTCGTTTTTCTCAATGGCAACACTGTATTTTGACTTTATTAAACGAAAGAAAACCTTCAAATTACCCTAGATATTAATTTTCACTAATTTTCTACGATAATTTCCGGAGATACTGCTAATTATTTTTTGCGTGTTTTTAAGGGACTTTCTGCAAATTGAAAATCGCTATTTGTAGGTTCCGAACTTTTCACCTTTCATTCGTTTCGCTCGCGAGAGTTAAAAGAAATAAATATTATTTTCAAGGAAAATATTGTTACCATCTCTTAAAGTTTTTTGTACTGAGAATATCAAGGGTAGAAAGTAGAATGTTTAGTCAGAGGTCCAAATGACCCGTGAGTTCATAACTTCCTTGGTTCGTACACATGTTTTAAAGGGAAAATGGAAAACAACTGCTCACGATTTTGAAAATCTTTCTAATTTTGAAATTGTTATTGATTATTTCCCTTGATGGTTCTCTTAGACAGGTGAAATGTTGGCAGGAGTGAGAGGCTGTTCTCTGCTCTTTTGACTGCAAGCATGAATGTTACCCAGCTACGGTCGAACTAGAAGAATAGTTCCATGATTGAAAATTTATTTGTTTGAATTTCATGTAAAAAACGCAATTACTTTTTTGCTGAGCCAATATTATCCCTGTGTTTGTTATTTCACTTTCTTCATAATCGTCTGCAATGTGCAATATTCTTATAAGACTTTTGGGGGTATTTTAATTTATTGTCAGATGAAAATTTAGACAGAAAAACGTGATTCTGAATGTTTTTTGAATGTTTGATAAAATATGGGGAAGTCCAAAGACCTAATGTTTCCAATATTAAAAAGTTCAAATTCATGCCTGGAATGTTGAGGATGTTATTTTTTCAGAAATAGGATGTTGTATTAGAAGACATATACATCTACTGTATCTAATTCTATACTTGGAGCATATTTTATTTGGGGGATATGGTAGCGGACTCAACAATAGACGCTTTACAGAATAACCATCAAACTGCAAAAAACCTCTAATTTATTTGCTTCAAAAAAATTTTTTTTAATACCGCTATCTTTTACTGCGTTTTTGCACTAAAGAAATCTAATGTACGCTTATTGTAAGCAGTTTTCAAAAAATTGTTACTTAATTAATTTATATATGGTCCCTTAACTCATAAAATAACGCATTTTATTTAATATAAATTAAACTACTGAACGTAAAAATTTGAAATTCTGCACAGCCATGTAATATTACTTTCTGCATCTATTTCTATCGAAATTTGGCTAGGCCGCTATTCATAATTTTTTTGAATATTAATTTAATAATTCATAATTCATAAAAATATTTTATTAAAAAATCATAATAATAGTGAATTATGTTTGGGTCGTTTAGTTCTAATAGTACGAATAAAAGTCAGTTTCTTATTATTAATATTATTTGAGATATGAATTAAAGTATGAAAAAATATTTTAACATAGGGGGATGGGGATTTTGGGTGCTCATAACTCACTCATTTTCAGCTCAAATTTATTGAAAATTGGTATCCAGGGTTAAAATGAGCTAAATTTTTTAAATATTAAGTGAAATCTAGAGGTTGCTATTGGAAAAAAAAGTTGGTGCGAATTTTAATATGTAGATGGCCCCTTATGCAATTTTTATGCATAGCAAATTAAAGTGTACGTCAATCGTAAACGATTGGTATCTGTAACTTTGCTGTACGACGAATGACGGCCGAAAAAAGTACAAGTGGGACTTTTTTTTCCGCAGCTGTACATTCATTAAAAAAAAAAAAAAAAAAAAAAAAAGACAACTTTTTTTGGGGGGGGTGGGGGAATCCGAAATTAAAGACTGTTTTAGGGGCATAGGGTGCATTCGTAAACGACAAACTCGTTGCACGAGTTTTCGTAAGAAAACTGGAATGCGTATGTTTTGTGCTGTCAGTGATTATCAGTTTCTTTTGACTTTACGAACAACTTCAATTTATTTAGTTTCGTCGCCTAGGAGACGTGTTTGTTTACAATTCGCGAATGCGTTAATTTTGCTGAGAAGAGTTTTTAGTACATACTCAATATAAAATCAACAGGATTTTTAAAAGAAAGACTGGCCCATAATTGAAGTGCTCAGATAAAAATTTAGAAATTTCAACTTAAACTTGATTTTTTCAAAATTATTTAGCAAGATAAGTTCAAATTTCGCTAATAACTAACGGTTTAAATCAACTTCAATCTCATCACTAAAACAAGCATTTTTGACTTTAATAAAATGAAAAGTACAAGAAAACGATTACCTTTGAAAAATTATGTACCTTCGTAGCAGTTTCTAACGTATGCATGAATTTCCTCCTCGAAAAAATAATATTTGCAACTTCAGCAAACGTAAAATATTTTCATGTCAACATACTTTTCCATAACAACGGACGCCATTTAAAAAAAAAAAACAGCGTGCAGCAAGTAATCTTCTCAATAAACTCAATTAACCTAATCTATTCTCAGTTTACTTCGTTTGAAACTAATCCTAGTCAGTTTTGTATACGAACGCTCTAGTTTTGAAACTGAATGCACTCAGTTTCCTTTACGAACACCTTAGATAGAATAGACTCGTTGCACGAGTGTAACTCGTTCGGCGTTTACGAATGCGGCCATAGTGACATGTAGCGCAAATTGAATTTCACTTAATGTTGAAAAGAGGTGTTCATTTACGTTGTTCTTCTCAAATGCGTCTATAGCGTTCAGCAAATCTACTCTTCTGACACGTACCCAGTTTGGGTGCACATCGTCGTCATCATCATCATGTGTCTCTAGGCCCGGACTGGCTCCTTTGGGGGACCCCTGGCTAGCGATTGAAAAGGGGGCCCCTTACTGGGAAATTTAGAGGAGATAGAATATTTTTATTTTTATTTTTTAATTTCCAATGCAGCAGGCAACAAAAGACATTATCCTTGGCCAACAAAAACCACAAAAGGGCACATAAACAAAAACATAGTGATAAATCGCAGCCAAAAGGTCTCTAGCTTCCCAATAACGAGAGGTTATAGAGGAGGCATGAAGCGCAGGGTACTTCGACTCCAGAAGGTGTTCAGCAACCACCAGCTCGGCATCGCTGCAGAGAGGACAGAAGCAGCTACTCATGACCTTGATTTGGTGAAGGTAAGCAGCGAGACAATCATACCCCGTTGCTAGTCTAAAAGCCGCGACCGCATGGTCTCTTGTGCGTTCAGGTAACTGGAGGATGGAGAGGTGCCAGGGTTTACCTTTGGCCAAATCTTCCAGCTCAAGCCTTTGAAGATGTTTAAAATTTATATTTATAAAATGTGCAGCTGATTTGTAATCAACTGGTGTGCACGAGGCTTAACATTAGTGGCTTTTTTTTTGCTAGTTCATCTGCCTCCTCGTTACCGTATATTCCACAGTGGGATGGAATCTACTGGAGCGCTATTTTCTTAAATCTCAGCAAGTCCCACAGAAGAAACCGACAGTTCTTAACGGCTTTCATAGTAGGTGTTTCGTCGCAGTTAACAATGGCCAAAATGGCGGCTCGGGACTCCGATAGGATTACTGACTGGGAGAAATCAAAGAGGTGCATTTTTAGAAGTTTAAGCGAATCGGCTGATCAACACAAAAGAGCATTAGAGCCTGTACACAGAAAAAAGTGTTGTAACGTCGAAAATGTGCCAATGCTTATAGAAAAGAAGAAAAGAAATTTAAATTGAAGCTAAAGGAATATAAATGTTGCGAAATGCATCCATTCAAAAACACTTTCTATCAGAATCTCATTTGGGTCACATGACGTAAGTTTCCCAAGGTTGGGTATATACTAGCACAGCAAGGCAAACATCAGGCAGCGCGGTGCTTTCTTGCACTGACGTAATTCTAACGGCAGTATACACTAGCGTGTCGGATTACTAAACATGAGATAGACGTATTCCTATTTGAAAATTGGAATTTCTTTGATCTCATAGAAAAAACCGCCCCGCCAGTGAACATCTCTCTCTGTGCATCCCAGGCATAGAGGAGTATCTTAATAAAGGGACAGGTGCTATTGTTGTACGGTCTTTAGTTTCCTCGTTCGTCCTAGCCGCGCTATTGTGATTTTTTTCCCAATGACGAGCATCGGCCTTGGAGGCATTGGCTATTGGTAAGGCAAGAGTTGACGGTCTCTTTATTATGGGGGCACCTAGTAGGTGGACCCACGTCGCCCTCTATGAAGGAACGGACACAATAACAGCCCAGCCCAGTCGGGGATCGAACCCCGACCTCAGGGAGTCGAACCCGAAATCGTAGTACGGTGTGTTACCCACCATACATTCTGGCTGGCGCCGCGATAGTGTTTACCCACCAAAACATGACCCAATGATAGCCACAATTCCGAGAGAGGAGAAGGCTTAAATGGGGAGGGTGCGCCAAAGAAAAAAATTCTCATTGGGCCACTTCTAACAGAATTTGTGTCCTTCGAGAAGACCTAAAATGTTCTCCCTCCCTCTTTTTCTGAACGCAGTTTTCCGGAATGCAGCATGACGGCGATCGCTAATTGCAGGGATATTGACTAGATACCTCAAATTTTCAGATTCAGATTTGCGATTTCAGAGGTCAGATTTGTGAGGATTGGTTGGCAGGAAGTTTACATCACAGACATACGGAAACTGGGCGCTACACAACCCACTCACGCTCTCATTAAATTAAGAAATTGTTTTTACTGTGTTTATGGGGGCAGTAAAAAAAAGGCCAAAAGGATTTATGATGTTTCAAGAGCTTGCAACGATTACAGACTAGTAAAATTCCACTTTTGAGAGCAGGAAATGTTCATTTTTATGTACAGGGACAGATAAAGTAAAAATTTCAGCTTCATTCCCCCCCTCCCCGCCCCACGCCCCGAAAAAAAAAAATGTACGTGGTGACTGTTAATTTTTCTCTCTAGAGGGTTTTTTTTCCAGGGGGATAGGCTAAGCCGCCCATAGCGCCCCCAGCGCAACGGTCCTGTCTGCCAAACTAAAATAGAACATTAGTTGCATTACTTTCGAAAAATAAATAAGACCAAGATAAAATATTTACATATGAGTAATTTTATAATTACAGGTTGCTCTTAAGCAATTGAAAATACTATTATAATTTAAGTTACTACCATTCTGCGCATGTGCATGCAACTAGTATGGCAACCTTTTCGAGGAAGCAAGTTTTCTTCCGTTATCTATATATCTATTCTATACATATAATAAAAGAGTGTGTGTGTATGTCTGTCTGTCTCCCGTTCGCGTGGCGAACTAACCATCCGGCAAATTGCGCCAAGCTTTGCAAGGGGGTTCCTAAGCATCCCGAAATTGCACCTCGGACATATTTTTTAAAATTTTTATTTAGTGTTTAAATGATTTTACATTTTAAGTCATTTTCGAACGCTTTTTCTCTTTGCCCTCCGAAAAGGAAGGCTTCCGATCGTCAGAAAAAAAAAAGAAAAAAAAAAAAGAATAATTATGTTATCGGAAAGAGGAAAGAGTTTTCTGTCTAAAGAGACCTTCATTTTCGAATTAGCTGCATTTCCCGATATTTAATAAATAAAAATCGAACCCGGCGTTTCTTAATATTTTCGTCTCTAAGCTCGCATCCAAAATATGTTGTGACGGACAAACTCTTCAGCTTTCGTTTAAAAAAAAAAAAAAGAAAAAAAAAAAAATCAAGCGTCTGGCATAATTTTTTGGCCAGGTAAAAAATTAATTAGTTAAACCCGTATAATGAATGCGGTGTACTCCGCGAATTAAAATCCATTGAAGACAGAGAATCAGGAAGTTTTCTCCTATGTCACATGGGTTGCTATGGGAACGGTGGAAAGAAGGGTGATCTTTCGATTCTCGTGGGGGGGGGACGTGAAATGCCGCCCCGTGGCGCA
The DNA here is from genome assembly GCA_038373885.1 of Cheiracanthium punctorium. Classification (NCBI taxonomy): domain Eukaryota; kingdom Metazoa; phylum Arthropoda; class Arachnida; order Araneae; family Cheiracanthiidae; genus Cheiracanthium; species Cheiracanthium punctorium. The sequence goes on along the minus strand of JAWZYV010014827.1, from coordinate 15,025 downwards.
TTTAACCCTTTGAGGCGCAACCCTTTCCCAATGCTGAAAAAAGGGCAGCCGTTGCCATCGCTCGACTTAACTACCAGCAAGATGGCGGACGATCGAAACTTTCATCGCGTGCCACAGATCTAGAGACCCCTGTGCCGCGCACAACCAGCTGCGTCAAAAAAGGGTCTCTAGATCTGTGGCACGCGATGAACGTTTCGATCGTCCGCCATCTTGCTGGTAGTTAAGAAGAGCGATGGCAACAGCTGCCCTTTTTTTCAGCATTGGGCAATCTATCCAGCTGTTCTTACATTCTTCCATTTTTCAGCAGATGTCAGTGCTGTTAAAAAGAATCGTGACCATTTTTTTACGGGAAATGACGTGCTAAAAAGTAAAGGATTCTCGTAGAGCTATGTCACCCGCAACTATTTTTATAGAAATCGAATCTACTCTTCGTGACTGGCACCAGTCAAAACGTCAGAGTTGGGTGTTCCCAGAGCGGGATCACTGCGCGTTAAAGGGTTAAGAGAACCGGGATTCAGGGGGTCAGAGCCCCACTTCCACGTCATGTCTGCTGCATATCCGTTATATAAAATACAGTCTGCTGCGTATATCGTTGGCAGACCAGCTGGTACCCGAAGTCGAGCTGCCAGTAGGCTGCAGACTGGTCGCGAAACGGTCCGTTGGCAGACCAGACGGTCGCAGAAGGTGACCGCCCAGTAGGTTGCACAAGCCGGTCGCGAATTTGTCCGTGAGCCGTAATTTGCACATTTCTGTCGCGAAGCGGCCCGCTGGCGTGCCATCTTTTCGTCGAAGGCGGGCGGTTCGTAGGTTGCATATTTTGGTCGCGAAGCGGCCATCGACGGCGAAAACTGGTCACCGAAGGCGGCTAGTACATATAATAAGAGTGTGTGTCTGTGTGTGTTTCTGTCTGTTTGTCGTCCGCGAAGCGGACTAACCATCCTGCAGAATTGCACCAAACTTTGCAAAGGGGTTCCTAAGCACTCCCGAAATAGCACCTCGGGCATATTTTTAAAATTTTTAATTAGTGTTTAAATTATTAGCACTTGAGTGCTATTTCGCTCGATCACGGTTTTTGGTATAGACACGATTTGTCTACGCCGCGTATCACTTTTCAATGTTTATAAATATATTTTGAGTATAGTTAGAAAACGCCTGGCGAATATTGTAAAATAGTGTTATTAGGGGATTTAAATATAGATTTTAATTCGGCAGAAGTGTTTTATAGAACAGAGAAGACAAATACGGTACACCCATTGATTATGATACACTTTCCAAATGGTATTTATAAAGGTGAAGTATAGTTTAACTTTGCCTGGCGAAAATTGTTAAACAGTTTTGGTAGGCGATTTTAATATAGATTTCTATTCCGAAGAAGTGTTTTATGGAACAAGGAAGGAAAACATGGTACACTGATGGATTATGATGCCCATTCCAAACAGTATTTAAAATGGTAGAGGATAGTTGGATTATGCTTGGCGAAGGTTGTAAAACAGTTTTAGTAGGCAATTTTAAGATCGATTTCGGTTCCAAAGATGTGTTTTATTTAAGAAGAAAGGCGAACACGACACACTCATGGATTATGATGCCTATTCCAAACACTATTTAGTATGGTGAAGTATAGGTGGAATATGATTGGCAAAGATTGTAAAACAGTTTCAGTAGGTGATTTTAAGATAGATTTCGATTCCAAAGATGTGTTTAATGGAATAAGAAACAGTTGATTCCTATTTTAACACCCACATTCTCGCTAACCTAAAAAATCGCCGCAGTTTGGCGAGCTTTGCAATTATGGGTGTCTAGGAGTTATGCTCAAGTTTCAACGCTCCCAAAAGAACTAGATCAAGCATGCCCAACCCGCGGCCCATTTGAAGACTTTTTGCGGCCCAATTAAGTTTTTAAGTGTCTATATTATTTTAGACACTTGGACTACAGACAGTTGAATCGAAAATATCGTGTTGCTCGATTCCCAGCAAACACAGCCCTATCGAATAAGTTTTGGGCCGACATCGGCATGCCGACGCAGAATGTGCCGGGGCGATATCGCTCAGCCGGTGCCGAAAACGACAAATTTGCGTCCGCCTGGGCGTGTGTCGGGCCGGAAGGATGGGGTGGTTTTGGATCGGTGTCGGCTATAACGGCAACGATATCGGCCCAGCTTTACGCCGGCCTTAAAGTGACAACTTTCCGCAAAGGGTATGGTACCGGCAACGATAAAAAAACGAAAAAAAAAATCGCTGCCCCATTGAATTCTCAAATAAGCTTATAATTAGTTTCCAGGGGCAAAAAGTATATTATTTATTTATATATATATATATATTTAACTAAATTAACGACTGTATGCCCCTAGGACTGATTTTGATGAAAGTACTTATGAAATAATAAAAATTTTCTTTAAATAAACTGTTTTGATTAATTTAAAAAGTGTTTCATTTATTTACTAAATTATTTTGTCAAATCAACCACTTAATTAGACATTTTTCATATATAACCAAATATTTAATTGCTTTTAAGTAAGGTTTTCGTAACTGACCAAATATTTGTTTCATTCGTTTTGATAGTAATATACATATATTTTTAATATTTTAGAGTCCAAGAAAATAGTACATGCAAACAAACACATTAAAAAAGATAAATTAATAAGTTTACATTAATTATATTGCAAGTTATGCCATAATACAAGAATAAAATGAACTTATATCATTATGCATTGAAATAATGAAACTAGGTTTCTTATGAGAAAATATACAGTATGTTTCTGATAGATATCCCATTTTACACCACCTTACCTATATCACCTACTGTAGGGATTTTTTTTTTTTTTTTACTTTTTTTACAATATACATTATAATTTTTTGCATATTATTAGCAAGAAGCCTTTTCAATACAATATACAACCAAACAGATTAAAACATTGTTAATGAACTTAATTATGTCATTTAACAAATATTTTAACCTAGCTGGTCTAAAGCAAAAATATTTATTCTAATCTTTTCAGAAATAATCACACCCTGGCATCTCATCTCACTAGTATCCGTGCAAATAAAGCTTTTCAACGTATTTTTCAGTGAAAACACACGAAGCGCCGAAGTCTTTTTTTTTCTTTCTTTTTTTCCCCAACAGGCTGTGGGTACGCACTAGTATAATAGGGGAGTTTTGAAAGGCACTCGCCCCTACGAATCACTCCGCCCCTCAAAGATAGTGTATTGGCGGGAATTTAGTTTAGAACAACCCTTCCCCTTTCGCCAACGGAGCAAATAATATATATGCCTTTCCCACGCTTTTCTGCTGACCCTCAGGCTGTGTGCGTTTTTTAAGATACTGGCATCTGAATTAAGATGGGGCGAAATAAGCAAAAATATTTGGATTTCGGATTCAATTTTGGAACAGTACGGAAAACTTGCATAATGGGATACTTAGAAGGTTAGAATTCGCAAACATCTCCAACAATATTATTCAATATTTAGCCCTCCCCCCACCAATTTGCGACACCGAAAAACAGAAATAAGAGGGGGGGGGGATCAAATTTTATGCAAAAATATCTTTGGAAAAAAATGTGAATTTTTATACTGGCATACCACGAAAATGTTACATAATAGGTCAGTTAGAGCCTACCAAAAATAAATAAATTTCTCTCAATATTTTACCTCGCCACTCTGACCTGTAAAAATTTGAGGAAAGTGAAAATTTCGAATTTTCTAAAAAGCTGTAGTAAGAAAGTTATTTTTCGAAATTACCATCGATATTATTTGATTGATTAAATAGTACTTAAAATAATAAGAACGCATAATTATTAAGCAATTTAATCTATTTTTTTACCAAATTAGTACTAATATGTTGTTTTTAAATACACGCAGATAGAAAACAGATTAAAACAAAAGTCTGCAGATGCTTAACCTGTTCGCTTTTATAATTGAAAAGACGCAATGGAGAAGACTCTCCTTCTGTGACCAGTATTGCTTCCTAGACCAGGTCTTTCAATGTCCAGTCGAGCATTGAAAGAAATTCCCGTTCTGGGAAGCTTAGTCACAGAGACAGTGTCATATTACTGGCAGGGCAAACGGGGCAACTGCTCAGAGCCCCAAGATTTTAGGGGCCCAAAAATGTTATATGTTACACTTTTTATAATTTCACAATAAGATAACAAAGGAAAAAAGCGTCAAAAGTTTGTATTGTTTTTCATTTATAAACTCTGAACAATGAAAGTAATTCAAATTTATATCTGTATAAATTAATTTAAACTTCTTTTCAATTCGTCAAAAGGCTTTGTCGATATATAGCATAGCTGACAACATGGGCGCCGGCAGAATATTTCCCAGGGGGGGGTGCAAAGACTACTCAAGGGGAGGCAAAGACTACTTTAACGTATGGTTACCATGTTGGAAAGAGCAAAAAAGCAAGGGAAATCACTGCATACAAAAATCTAGGGGGGAGGGCATTGCTCCGCCCCTTGCCCTATGCTGCCGGCGCCCATGGCTGCCAACATTTGTAGAATCTGATTAACTACCATTTCGTAAACAGTATTTTTAAAGTTTGAAAGTAACAAAATTTTTGTAATTAAATCTCTTGGTTAACTGTTATTAAAAAAAATATTTTTTTTTAAATGTGGTTTATTATATCCCATACATTTTGGCAACTATGATATAGCAGTTGCAGTTAGACGAAAAGTTTCACTGACGTTATCTATTTCATTGATATCATATATATTCGTTCATCATATTTATATTCGTTTATTTCACTTTACTTAAAATAAAATTTCTCGTTTTTGGAGAGAGGGGGAAGATATTTAAAATTTTTCAGAATAAACCAATCAATTTTTAGAAGGGGGAAAGTTATCGCGTGGGGCCCAATATTTTTCTTTTGCCCAGGACCCACAGATGCCTTGATCGTAATCTGCGCAGAGAGAGACTTTAATTTGTGTTAAATTCCCACAAGAATATCGAATAAATACATTAACCCTTTAACGCGCAGTGTTCCCTCTCTGAGAACACCAAACTCTGACGTTTTGACTGTTGCCAGTCACGAAGAATAGATTTGATTTCTATAAAAATAGTTGCGGGTGACATAGCTCCACGAGAATCCTTTACTTTTTAGCACGTCATTTTCCATAAAAAATTGTCACGATTATTTTTAACAGCTCTGTGCCGGCACAGCCAGCTGTCGTCAAAAAGGGTTCTCTAGATCTGTGGTACGCGATGAACGTTTCGATCGTCCGCCATCTTTCTGGTAGTTAAGTCGAGCGATGGCAACGGCTGCCCTTTTTTCAGCATTGGGAAAGAGTTGCGCCTCAAAGGGTTAAATGAAGCCCCCTTCCAAAAAAAAAAAGAGCTTTTGTTGATGTAGAAGCATTGTCGTGTATCTGCATTAACTAAGATGTTTGTTTTGCTCGTGCGTTATGACAGGTCTGCCACAGGTTTATCTGTCTAGGGAGGCTTCCTGGAGCGGAAGACTTTTTAAGGGGTTATATTTACAGAAGACTCAACCATGACATTGCATTCGGAAGTGATATGAAATGCTCTAAGATAAAATTTAATATGGAAGTTTTAATTCGACGTGCCGTTCGGGTTGTGTAGTGACTAAAGAACCATTCTACCATATCACGGGTCCGGGTTCGATTAACGCTGGTCCACTTAATAGTTGCCTCCGTAATAAAGTGTCCAAGAATTCCAAAGTGGTCCAAAGTGGTTCCAATGCTTATACGGCAAGTGGCCGCCATTTAAAAAAAAAAAAAAAAAAAAAAAAAAAAAATGTTTTAACCCGACAGTTAATGCTAACCATATCATCTGTGCTGTTTCAGATAGTCAGTATACATTAGCTGGACATTTTTTTTTTCAATTATTGGTCAGTAATCTCAGCAATAACAAAAATACCAGTACATTTACATTTTGGCTATGAGGAATTTTCTTTAAGAATTATAATGAATGTTAAAAGTCTTGAAAACTATTTAACTAATTTCATCAAAAGTTGCTATGTATTCAAAAATGCACCTCTTTTAATAATCGTCGTCTCGTTAATAAGAGTAATCGTCAGTTCGAGGCCGTGGGCGGTTGCCCACGTCGTTCGCGTCTCTCCCCCGCAAGTATTGCACATGGTCGCAAGTATTGCACATGGTGACGTTTTGAATTTCAAAAAAAAAAAATTGTTTTCCGCACCACTCTAGTCCACAGCCTCTGAATTCATTAATCGCCAAATCTGGCAGGTACGATTGTCGGAGCGATACATGGCTAAAACCACTCTTCCCTCCCCCCCCCCAATAGCCTTCTCTGTGTTAAGGGAAGGGGGGGAAGGCAAGGGAAAAGTGACACATCTGCACGTGCCTGGCTGTGCCCTTGAGCATGAACTCTGACCCGCAAAACAGAACGACCAATGTTGCGTCGAAAAACAGGCTATCGTTTCGGTAGGGACATTATACAGAATTAAACTGTATGAGAAAATAATATTTTGAAGACTCAATAGTGTCTGTACAATTATAGAATATTTCGCTGAAAAAACAAACTGTTTTCAAATCTAACATAATGTTACGAAAGAAACACCATAAAAAAAATTAATGAACAGTCAAGAAGTGATATTTTCATTTACATTTTATAAAAAATTGTTAAGGGACCTTCCAGTAGGGTGCGGCAATTTATAGGCATAGATTACATTTTAAATCCCCCAATACACAACGTGAAATGTGTACTATTCCATAAGTTTCTTATTTTCGTTTTCTTTTTAAGGCATTCAGATTAAATTAAAGCTCATGTATGAGCACTAATGCTACCCAGCTTAAATTATTCAACGCTCCATTTGAACCGAAAATCAGAGCATGTCACACAAAAAAAATTAAACCAGTGCATATTTTCAATGATCAGAGCGATCCTGTTAAACCCGGGTTCAGATGTGGAATAAAATCGGACAAAGCGCAATATGGCGGATCCTAGGAAGGTGTTTGGGAACTTGACACCCAGCCCCCCCCCCCTCAATCCTTCTTTTCTCTGTGCATTTTGTTTTAATCAAATGAGCTTTTTCATTAAACTGGCTCCTCCCATTAAATTATTTTGTTTTAATGTGATATTTTTCTTTATTGTACACTTCATTTCAGCCAAATTAGCAAGTTTCTTTTTTTGTGACTCGAAGACCAATTTTCTGATTTGATTTCATATGATTTTGTAGTTATGGCAAAGCTACGCGAAGGCTATCTGCTTAAATGGGGATGCCTTAAGCGGAGAAACTTTTAGAAGGTTCAAACGCGTATTTACGTTACACCTGGAGAAAATCGCCCTAAACTCCAGACCATTAAATCGACAGCCTCGCGGTATACCAGTAACCTTGACCTTCACTCTTCGGCCATCTACCATGTTGGGTGTTTTATCCACTCGGACAGGGTCGGCAACCAATTTTTCTGTATCCGCCACAAGAGGGTTGGGGTAAAATAAGTAAATTAAGCTTTAAAAAAAAAGCTATAAATTCCAAACTATAAAACAATTAATAAACAATAAAATTGGGGTTGAACATTAGTTATAGTAATTATTTATTCCCTAATTTTATAAAAATCAATCATATTTCTTTCATTTTATGAATATTAGACAATCTTTTGAATTTATAAAAATTTTATAAAATTCCCCCAAATTCTGTTCTAGAATTGGGGATACAACGGTGATTCATCCTCAATTATATGTTCAAAAACCTGTTTACGTTGTCTAACACACATTCACATTACATTTGGAGAAAATCCTCCAAAATCCAAACTGTAGATTGACAGATAAGCGGTAGACCAGAACCTTGAACCTTCACATTTCAACCATGTTCAGTGCCTTATCCTCTCGGCCATGGTGGGATAAATAGTAAGTATCGAAACATAAATTAAAAAGTATTACTATAACAATATATATGTGCTGCTTGCTGGTTTTATACCGTTGAGTTTAGAAATTACACTTCTGGGCCGATATCGGTTATGCGGTACATCGCCGAAATCGCATGTTAACCCTAAAAGACTTGCCGCAATCGGACCGTTGCATGCCCGAAATCACCTTTCTTTTGCCTACGCCAACGCATTTTGCCAACACAGAACCGACACCGCTCCAGTTACCATCATGCCAATGCCGACATCGAAACGGCACTGCCGATGTCGGCCCATCCCTTACCCGATACGGCTGTGTTTGCTGGGTTGGCTATGCGCATTATATCAGCATTTGGAACTATTTATCGCTGCTAGTAGTTTTTCCCAAACTAAACCTGGTAAAAACAAAGTATCGCAGCACGTTGCTCGATGAAAACATGACCAATCAACTACGATGCGCGTCGACTAAGTTATCCGTTGATATTTTAAAAAATCTCAAGTAAAATACAAAAACAAGTGTCACATTAGTCGTGAGGTAATAAAATATTTTGAATGTTGTACGATAATAAAATAATTTGAATAATTTGTTGTTTTATTTTGATATGTGCGGCCCACCTCAGTTTAGTAAATTTTACTTGGCCCACCAACCGATTTGGGTTGGGCACCCCTGAACTAGATGAAAACTAAAGGGAAGAAATTAGCGATAAACGCTCCAGTTAAGGACTTTAAAGACACTTAATAATTAAAACTACATTAATTGCCATGCCAACCCCCCCCCCCAAAAAAAAATAAGTAAGGGAATGCTGTACTTACATGTTGTTCCCAATCGCCATTTTAATTCTAAATTACGGTTGCCACATAAGTACAAAAAATCGTCATGGTACTGCATATGTTTAATGATCGCCACCTTGGCGAGAGTCGGGGCGTTAAAGTCGGAATCAACCCCAGAAAGACAAACACGGCACGCTCGTGGATTAGGATGCACATTCGGAACAATATTTGAAACGGTGAAGTATAGTTGGAATATACTTGGCGAAGATTGTAAAATAATTTTTGTAAGCGATTTTAAGATAGATTTCGATTCCAGAGATGTGTTTTATGGAACAAGAAAGAAAAATACGGCACACTCATGAATAATGATCCACTTTCCAACTTAATGGAATAAGGAAGAAAAATAGGGACGACGCATAAATTATGATACGCTTTTAATGTATAGCACATGAGTGCGTACTTAAAATCTGAAAGTGTTTCAGATTTTCTCACCTTTTTTTTATATTTTATGTCATTTTCGACCGTTTTTCTCTTTGCCCTCGGAAAAAGAAGGCTTCCGATCGTCCGAAAGAAAAAATAATTATACGATCGGAAAGAGGAAAGAGTTTTCTATCTAAAGAGACCTTCATTTTCGAATTAGCTACATTTTCCGATTTTTGATAAATAAAAATCGAGGACCCTTTTTTTGGGCGAATTTGGAAGAATTTTGGAAGCTAGAGTCTCTCAGCTCACATCGAAAAAGCTATGGATTTCGACCAAAAAAAATATACGGTACGTACCAACTCTTCAGCTTTCGTTTAAAAAAATCACGCGTCTGGCATGAATTTTTGGTCAGTTAAAAAGTTAATTAGTAAAACGCGTACTATCAGAATTTGATTAATCCGAAAAAGAGGATTTTTCGACCAGCACCACCTGATATCAGAATGAAGGACCAAAGAGGGAAATTCCTCTCTTTGGAGTTCGTATAGTGTGCGGAGGTGGGAGGATATCTGTCACATGGGTTGCTATGGGAACGATGGAATTCTCAGTTGGGCGAACTTTATTACAAAATAGAGTCGTTGCACGCGCTGGCATATTGAATGAAAAAAAAATATACGATTACGTACAAACTGCTGAGCTTTCGTTCAGCTGGTCGCCGATAGCGAGCGGCCCGTAGATTGCACATTTCTTTTCTGAAGCAGACCGTTCGCGGACTAGGTGCAGGGGCGGATCCAGAGAAATCATCTAGGGGGGGCTCCGTTTTTCATTAGGATGATACATTGATTTCCCAATACTTTTTCTCCCAATGTGTAATTAGACATGGTATATCACAACTAAATAAGTATGTTGTCTGCTGCAAGAACCGTCGAAGAAAACTCGGTAAGGGGAGGGGGGGGCAGAGCTATACCGATCTGTACCCTATACCGATCAAGTTATGGCCAATGCTCATAAGCTACGTGTTTTATGCGTTTCAATGGACGGCGGGACTGATACGGGAAAAAAATGTTCCGTTGCTCTCTCCATTGTGTTGGGGGACAGTGTTTCAAGTTTAACACATTAATCTTTTGTTGGTAGATCCCGACTGGCCATTAAAAGTCGTAAATTTCGCCAGAAAAATGTCGCCTTAACCCCTGTAGTGACGACAAGACGTGGCTAATCAGCAACGTCAATTATTAGTCCGGGAGCCAGCGACAGATTTTTGCGACCAAAATCCTCTCAGCCCATAATTTCTCAGATGATTAAGACGGTTGTGTGTTGAAGCATGGTGATCGTCAGCTGCAGCACCATGGGTGGGTTGGGCGGCGGCCGCCTTCCAGACACGTAAAAAAAAAAAAAAAAAAAAAAAAAAAAAAAAAAAAAAAAATTCAGTCATTTCCTCCCGGTTGAAAATTTCTGAAATAATAGTTGGCATAGTACTTATTTGAAATAAAACCGTCAGCTGGCCAAGCGGCTGTGGATTATACGTCAGCTGCTCATACGAACATGTAAAAAAAATTTTTTTTTTCAATGATTTCCTCCCGGTTGAAAATTGTTGAGCACTCACAGAGTGAATAAATAATTTAGGGGTGAAAGCTAAACAAACTAAAATATCTGTCAATAAGAGTCAGAAGATTTTATGTTGTTACTAATGCCGCTCAGGCGACCACGGAGCGGTGCTAAATACGCCATATAGGATGGCGAAGGCGAGCGGTTTCCATTTTAATGAGCTCCAGAGGGGAAAATTCCGATTTAGTTCGGGGTATCGTAATTTTGCACCAATTTCGGACCTAACACCTGGATTGGGAAGCCCAGAGGTGTCATTTGAACGCGGAGGACATTGGAGTCACGACATATTTTACGTGCACCATCTCACTTCAGCGTACCCGGTTCCACAGCAGCCCAGCCGTAAGAGGGTTTACACCCTCCTAAGTCAATGCTGCTTCACTTTTCGTGTTCTTATGGGAACGGAGCATAGACAGAATTTTACACTGGCCTCCAAAAGTTAAGGAAGAACCGACTTTTTGCTTCTAATTTGCAAATGAATGAATGTAGAAACACCAAGTTTCGATGACATGTGCACAAAACAGTTATGTATTGACTGCAACACAGAATTTTACATAAGAAAAAGACAAAAATGATTTACAAAAAAAAAAAAAAAAAAAAAAGTCAGTCGTAGGACTGCATGTCAGAAGTAAAAACTTTTTGTCAAGCTTTCTAAAATTCATATTTATGCAGTTAAACAGGTTTCCAAACATTATTGTATTTTTATTAACAAAAAATAAACATTTATGAACGTTCATTCACGCTTTTATACATTTGAAATTCTATGTAAAATTTTTTTAAAGGCTGTAAGGGTATCGCCCATTTATTTATGATATTCTCACATTTTCAAATAGTTTTGTACGTATGTACACATATTAATGCAATTTTCACTGGGTTAGCATTGGGAATGTTTGAATCTCTTGTTATTTAATTACATTTCGAACTTCGCGCTCGATTTGTATGCACATTTAAAATTTAAAAAGAGAGAGGGAGATCGCGCACGGGCCGCAACATGAAACAGCTGGTAAATGCGTACGGTATACATCAGCAATACACATTTTTCTCCACGTGTTGGGCTTTGTTCGATTTAATTTATAATTATGTACGTGTGATTTTATTAAGTATGAATAATTAATGTATTTATGTTGTAATGAATAGTAATCCTATTTATCTGTAATGAATGATGGATTTACAGTTCAAATTCAAATGCACTGTAGTATAACACTTATAATTCAAATAATGTACAGAATATAATTATTAACACTCTCCACATAATCAAATTAACTTTACTGCACAATAACTACACTGCTCAAAACAATTAGCGGAGCACATAGTTTTAATGAAATTACGGAAATACTTATACCAAAAAGCAGCATAAAATAAATCATCTAATTTAAAGTCTAGCAAGAAACAGAAGAAGAAAACTTCATATGCAAATCTATGTTTATAACGTCAAAAACCAGAAAAAAGAATATAAGGACAGAAATCGGGATATTGCAAAAACGTCTGTTTCACTGCCTTAACTGTAAAATTCGATTGCTCAGTTGTTTTTTTTTTTTTTTTTTTTTTTTTTGAGAAAAGGTGACTTGAAAATGTCTCAACAACGTGCATTTTCAGAAAAATCTCAAAATCTAATAAAACAATTTTTTAAACCCAACTCCTATAACTTAAGTTCAGTGATCACCTATCATGTCACCACATTTCATTTCTGTCACTTTAGTCGTTATTACTTGATGTGCGAACAAAAATTTACGCCGTTTGAAACAATTTTCGGAAAATCTCAAAATTTAATGATTTTTTTTTAAATTCTACCGCTACAGTTTAAGTTATGTGGCCCACCAAATTTTATTTCATTCGCTTCAGTCACTTTTTACGTGATGTGCGAATAAAAAAAAGCGTAACTGACAGAACGACACAAACTTTTTTTTCTTTTTTGACGGTCGTTTTGGGGTCCCAAATGCAGAGATGCCAAGTCTCCCGCCACTAATTCTTACTTACAAATTTATGGTTAAAATAAGTCCAAATATTTAATGCAAAATAAAACTGTCTAAAAATTGTGGTAGGAAATCTCCCGGAAAAAGCGGGAGACTTGGCATCTCTGCAAATGCTTAAAACGGATAGAAATCGCTAAATTTTTAATACCAAGTAGTGTACAGGCAGTTTAATTTTATTTATTTAGATACATAAAAGTTCCCATTTCTAAATTGAAACAACAATCACTTAGAACTTCAGTCATTTCATCTCGAGTCGAACCCGTACTAGCGGACATTCTTCTCCCTGATGCTACTGAGTGTTCTGCAACAAGTTGCGGCACAGAAATGCTTCTTCTCCTTCTGACCGAAAGAGTTAGAAAACGGTCTTCTGCAGGTGTTGTAGCTCGTGGTCGGCCTGGAACACGTCTTCTGGACACAGAAGCTTCCGTTTGAAATTCATTACAGTGATGGTGTACCACACTGCGAGACGCCTAGCAGATCAGCCTGTGACAACCCCATTTCCATTCATCCGACCAACCACCACCTTCAAGAATCGGACAAACGGCTTCTCCGAGACATTGTGGGACCCTACTGCCTATCGCTAACTAAAGTTACACCAGTAATTACGAAAGCCTGACATTTATATTTTTCTTTCACTCATACATGCCTGTTCTTTTCCATTTAAAAAAAAAAAAATTGGTAGCTATCGTTTTTGCATAAATCTGAATAAAGCTCAATTTTATCATTTATATAAACTATAAATTTTATTGTTAGTGTCATTTTTTTATGGTGAGCTTCAAGGACGTACCCGGGGGGGGGTCCAGGGGGTCCGTACCCCCCCCCCCCAAATTTCAATTTTTGTTAACATAATAAGAATGATGAAGTCTTTTTGTGAAAACTTCTGCCTTTTTCACCGTTTGGACCCCGAAAATTTTTTCTGGGTACGTCCCTGGAGCTTCGAAAAAATGTTGTTCCTTAACTTTTGGAGTCCAGTGTATTTAATGCTAGAGGAAAGGGGTTTAGGGAATACAAATGGACCTTGGCCGTTGCTCTAGGCTTTGACTGACTCGGTTGGCCAAGGATATATACAAACACGCACAAACAGCACTTATAGAAGATAATCATAGATTAAGACCATAGTGATAATCATAGATTAAGGCGAAATCCAGAAACCCAAGGTAAGTCTATGTTTCAAATACAGGAATCAAGCTGATTGATTTTTAATGAGCGCTCTCCGCTTTCAGAGAAACTGAATATCCGACTTGGCGCCTTGGTAGCAAAGAAAAAGAAAACTTCGTGACCACTTTTTGGAGAGACAATGAATAATCTGGTTTGCTGGTCAGAAAAAAAAAAAAAAATCATTGCACACTGGATGAAAAGGGTAATTCCGACCGCTCAGTTCCAAAGGCTTACCGCCTGATGTGAATGAATGCATTTAAGTATAGAGGTATTTCCCTTTGTATTGCACCGCGGCTCCGACTGTACTCTGCGTGCCAAGGAACTTTTTCAACCCCCATCCTACCAAGCTGTAACGTTAATAGCTGCTTTGAATTGAATGCAATCCGGTATCCAAAGCGTATGTTCGCCTTTACATTCATGGAGTCTTTGTTAATGAAAAAGAAAGCAGAAATCTGAAGTCACTGAAAAGTTTCAAAAAGTACGAATCAAAAGATTCTGTTTGAGTTACTACTCTTCTTTTAAAAAATTGTACATGTGAAATCTCACCAAACTATTCAAAAAGTATAATTCTTTAAATAAAAAAATAAAAATCTCCTGAGACATCCTGGATGGGGAAAACAGATTGGTTCGGTCATGTTTTGGAATTTTCTGTAAGCATCATAAAAATTCAGGATAGGAATCAGCTGAGTTGTCCCACCCAATAATCCTATTGGTGCATTTTTGATGCCAAAAGTTAATCCTATTTCTTCCACTAGTGTCGCTGCCTTCAATGAAATATGGAACATTATTTATATATAATTTCACTTATTTTTTAAATAAATTAAATAAATTCGATGGAAAATATTTAGAAATGAGTAGATCAGGGCCGCATTTAGGTCCATACCATAATCAAAAATCAATGCTGCTCTGAGCATGATCCATTTACTTTTATATCTCCATACATACTATTAGTGCGTTGCCAGTTGAAAAAATGTATTCTAGAGGAAAATTGAGAGGGCCATAGCCAGGAAATTTTTCTCGGAAGTGGATTAATTATCCTATGAGGTAGATTTTTGAACACTTGTATTTCATGCTCGTGTTATATTGCGATCTAAGGCTGATTTTGGCAATAGTACATGGATGTTGGAACAAGAAAAAACATTCATAAAGTTAGGCGAAATGCGTCATTCGCTCATGAAAATAATGTGAGTGGATTGTAAAGTAGGGTGGAGCGAAAAATTGGAAATTTATATAATCGAAACGTAATAACGAGGGAAAGTTGACTTTGGTGATGAAAAATAAATTT